>CM037074.1:49566698-49898575 GCA_020882685.1 Aphelinus atriplicis | reverse complement strand
TTCCAAGTCGATTCTCTGCCTTAATTTCACTTGTTTTTGCTCACTTAACTCATAGAAGTACGTCCTAACATTCCCTGACATTATATGAGATTTACCAAAGTGATCACGGATTGAGCCCCTTTTTGCTCTAGGACCATTATTTAGCGAGATAATCGCGTTTAAAGTTTTGACATTTTCCCAAAGTGAGAAACCCTCTCGTACATAGTTCCAAGTCGATTCTCTGCCTTAATTTCACTTGTTTTTGCTCACTTAACTCATAGAAGTACGTCCTAACATTCCCTGACATTATATGAGATTTACCAAAGTGATCACGGATTGAGCCCCTTTTTGCTCTAGGACCATTATTTAGCGAGATAATCGCGTTTAAAGTTTTGACATTTTCCCAAAGTGAGAAACCCTCTCGTACATAGTTCCAAGTCGATTCTCTGCCTTAATTTCACTTGTTTTTGCTCACTTAACTCATAGAAGTACGTCCTAACATTCCCTGACATTATATGAGATTTACCAAAGTGATCACGGATTGAGCCCCTTTTTGCTCTAGGACCATTATTTAGCGAGATAATCGCGTTTAAAGTTTTGACATTTTCCCAAAGTGAGAAAACCTCTCGTACATAGTTCCAAGTCGATTCTCTGCCTTAATTTCACTTGTTTTTGCTCACTTAACTCATAGAAGTACGTCCTAACATTCCCTGACATTATATGAGATTTACCAAAGTGATCACGGATTGAGCCCCTTTTTGCTCTAGGACCATTATTTAGCGAGATAATCGCGTTTAAAGTTTTGACATTTTCCCAAAGTGAGAAACCTCTCGTACATAGTTCCAAGTCGATTCTCTGCCTTAATTTCACTTGTTTTTGCTCACTTAACTCATAGAAGTACGTCCTAACATTCCCTGACATTATATGAGATTTACCAAAGTGATCACGGATTGAGCCCCTTTTTGCTCTAGGACCATTATTTAGCGAGATAATCGCGTTTAAAGTTTTGACATTTTCCCAAAGTGAGAAACCCTCTCGTACATAGTTCCAAGTCGATTCTCTGCCTTAATTTCACTTGTTTTTGCTCACTTAACTCATAGAAGTACGTCCTAACATTCCCTGACATTATATGAGATTTACCAAAGTGATCACGGATTGAGCCCCTTTTTGCTCTAGGACCATTATTTAGCGAGATAATCGCGTTTAAAGTTTTGACATTTTCCCAAAGTGAGAAAACCCTCTCGTACATAGTTCCAAGTCGATTCTCTGCCTTAATTTCACTTGTTTTTGCTCACTTAACTCATAGAAGTACGTCCTAACATTCCCTGACATTATATGAGATTTACCAAAGTGATCACGGATTGAGCCCCTTTTTGCTCTAGGACCATTATTTAGCGAGATAATCGCGTTTAAAGTTTTGACATTTTCCCAAAGTGAGAAACCCTCTCGTACATAGTTCCAAGTCGATTCTCTGCCTTAATTTCACTTGTTTTTGCTCACTTAACTCATAGAAGTACGTCCTAACATTCCCTGACATTATATGAGATTTACCAAAGTGATCACGGATTGAGCCCCTTTTTGCTCTAGGACCATTATTTAGCGAGATAATCGCGTTTAAAGTTTTGACATTTTCCCAAAGTGAGAAAACCTCTCGTACATAGTTCCAAGTCGATTCTCTGCCTTAATTTCACTTGTTTTTGCTCACTTAACTCATAGAAGTACGTCCTAACATTCCCTGACATTATATGAGATTTACCAAAGTGATCACGGATTGAGCCCCTTTTTGCTCTAGGACCATTATTTAGCGAGATAATCGCGTTTAAAGTTTTGACATTTTCCCAAAGTGAGAAACCCTCTCGTACATAGTTCCAAGTCGATTCTCTGCCTTAATTTCACTTGTTTTTGCTCACTTAACTCATAGAAGTACGTCCTAACATTCCCTGACATTATATGAGATTTACCAAAGTGATCACGGATTGAGCCCCTTTTTGCTCTAGGACCATTATTTAGCGAGATAATCGCGTTTAAAGTTTTGACATTTTCCCAAAGTGAGAAACCCTCTCGTACATAGTTCCAAGTCGATTCTCTGCCTTAATTTCACTTGTTTTTGCTCACTTAACTCATAGAAGTACGTCCTAACATTCCCTGACATTATATGAGATTTACCAAAGTGATCACGGATTGAGCCCCTTTTTGCTCTAGGACCATTATTTAGCGAGATAATCGCGTTTAAAGTTTTGACATTTTCCCAAAGTGAGAAAACCCTCTCGTACATAGTTCCAAGTCGATTCTCTGCCTTAATTTCACTTGTTTTTGCTCACTTAACTCATAGAAGTACGTCCTAACATTCCCTGACATTATATGAGATTTACCAAAGTGATCACGGATTGAGCCCCTTTTTGCTCTAGGACCATTATTTAGCGAGATAATCGCGTTTAAAGTTTTGACATTTTCCCAAAGTGAGAAACCCTCTCGTACATAGTTCCAAGTCGATTCTCTGCCTTAATTTCACTTGTTTTTGCTCACTTAACTCATAGAAGTACGTCCTAACATTCCCTGACATTATATGAGATTTACCAAAGTGATCACGGATTGAGCCCCTTTTTGCTCTAGGACCATTATTTAGCGAGATAATCGCGTTTAAAGTTTTGACATTTTCCCAAAGTGAGAAAAACCCTCTCGTACATAGTTCCAAGTCGATTCTCTGCCTTAATTTCACTTGTTTTTGCTCACTTAACTCATAGAAGTACGTCCTAACATTCCCTGACATTATATGAGATTTACCAAAGTGATCACGGATTGAGCCCCTTTTTGCTCTAGGACCATTATTTAGCGAGATAATCGCGTTTAAAGTTTTGACATTTTCCCAAAGTGAGAAACCTCTCGTACATAGTTCCAAGTCGATTCTCTGCCTTAATTTCACTTGTTTTGCTCACTTAACTCATAGAAGTACGTCCTAACATTCCCTGACATTATATGAGATTTACCAAAGTGATCACGGATTGAGCCCCTTTTTGCTCTAGGACCATTATTTAGCGAGATAATCGCGTTTAAAGTTTTGACATTTTCCCAAAGTGAGAAAACCCTCTCGTACATAGTTCCAAGTCGATTCTCTGCCTTAATTTCACTTGTTTTTGCTCACTTAACTCATAGAAGTACGTCCTAACATTCCCTGACATTATATGAGATTTACCAAAGTGATCACGGATTGAGCCCCTTTTTGCTCTAGGACCATTATTTAGCGAGATAATCGCGTTTAAAGTTTTGACATTTTCCCAAAGTGAGAAACCCTCTCGTACATAGTTCCAAGTCGATTCTCTGCCTTAATTTCACTTGTTTTTGCTCACTTAACTCATAGAAGTACGTCCTAACATTCCCTGACATTATATGAGATTTACCAAAGTGATCACGGATTGAGCCCCTTTTTGCTCTAGGACCATTATTTAGCGAGATAATCGCGTTTAAAGTTTTGACATTTTCCCAAAGTGAGAAAACCTCTCGTACATAGTTCCAAGTCGATTCTCTGCCTTAATTTCACTTTTTTTTGCTCACTTAACTCATAGAAGTACGTCCTAACATTCCCTGACATTATATGAGATTTACCAAAGTGATCACGGATTGAGCCCCTTTTTGCTCTAGGACCATTATTTAGCGAGATAATCGCGTTTAAAGTTTTGACATTTTCCCAAAGTGAGAAACCCTCTCGTACATAGTTCCAAGTCGATTCTCTGCCTTAATTTCACTTGTTTTTGCTCACTTAACTCATAGAAGTACGTCCTAACATTCCCTGACATTATATGAGATTTACCAAAGTGATCACGGATTGAGCCCCTTTTTGCTCTAGGACCATTATTTAGCGAGATAATCGCGTTTAAAGTTTTGACATTTTCCCAAAGTGAGAAAACCTCTCGTACATAGTTCCAAGTCGATTCTCTGCCTTAATTTCACTTGTTTTTGCTCACTTAACTCATAGAAGTACGTCCTAACATTCCCTGACATTATATGAGATTTACCAAAGTGATCACGGATTGAGCCCCTTTTTGCTCTAGGACCATTATTTAGCGAGATAATCGCGTTTAAAGTTTTGACATTTTCCCAAAGTGAGAAACCCTCTCGTACATAGTTCCAAGTCGATTCTCTGCCTTAATTTCACTTGTTTTTGCTCACTTAACTCATAGAAGTACGTCCTAACATTCCCTGACATTATATGAGATTTACCAAAGTGATCACGGATTGAGCCCCTTTTTGCTCTAGGACCATTATTTAGCGAGATAATCGCGTTTAAAGTTTTGACATTTTCCCAAAGTGAGAAAACCTCTCGTACACAGTTCCAAGTCGATTCTCTGCCTTAATTTCACTTGTTTTTGCTCACTTAACTCATAGAAGTACGTCCTAACATTCCCTGACATTATATGAGATTTACCAAAGTGATCACGGATTGAGCCCCTTTTTGCTCTAGGACCATTATTTAGCGAGATAATCGCGTTTAAAGTTTTGACATTTTCCCAAAGTGAGAAACCCTCTCGTACATAGTTCCAAGTCGATTCTCTGCCTTAATTTCACTTGGTTTTGCTCACTTAACTCATAGAAGTACGTCCTAACATTCCCTGACATTATATGAGATTTACCAAAGTGATCACGGATTGAGCCCCTTTTTGCTCTAGGACCATTATTTAGCGAGATAATCGCGTTTAAAGTTTTGACATTTTCCCAAAGTGAGAAAACCTCTCGTACACAGTTCCAAGTCGATTCTCTGCATTAATTTCACTTGTTTTTGCTCACTTAACTCATAGAAGTACGTCCTAACCTTCCCTGACATTGTATGAGATTTACCAAAGTGATCACGGATTGAGCCCCGTGAATAATCTTTTTTATCTTGTACCCTACGCCGAGATTCTTGGTGATTCCCTGGGAGAATCGGTTGAATCCTGTTCCAAAATTACGTAGGGTGTCGGGCACCGGATTATACAAAAATTTTGAAGATCGTTGCGCGGCATTTTCTCGGGAGGAGTTTTTTTCTAATTTTTCGGGTGACACCGAGTGTGGGAAGCCCTGATCTTTTTCGACGTTCGATAACGATAAAAATGAGTTTATCTCTCTTTCAATGAAGAGCAAGCGTCGCTCGATGGCTAAAAGCTCTTCCGTGCGTTTAAGTTGAGCAGTGAGCGCAATAAGTTTTGCCTCCAGAAGAGGCGCGATCTAATGAGTTGTCCGCCAAGCGGGGCTGTTTTGCCCAGCGCTGCTCTTCGCACGGATCAACATTGTTATGCGAACGTTTTTTTCCCTTGAGAGAGGTCAGTATTTCAGCCGCCTGCAGGAGATCGGCATCTTCGTCCAGTTGTACGGCCGTGTGTTGTAATTCGGCTTCAGCGGCGGGGAAAACAGCCGCGCGGGAGGTCGACGGGATCTCTCCTTCCAAAGCTACAAACAATATGTATTTCATAGAGGGAGGCAACGTGGAAAAATACATCTGGAACCAATATAGAGTGGGAACGGGAATATGGTCATAAAGGACCGCATGGAAGCAGGCAATATCGTGTGGACGTAGGATTAAGCATGGTGATTTTTTTTTATTTTATGAGGGGTACTCACCCGCAGATGGGCCGGCCTCTGTTTCTCTCCCGGCCGCTGTAGGAACAACCGTCGTGCGCTTGTATCGTGATAATTGGCGAGCAAGATCCTTTTGATTAGTATATTCACTGTGCGTTTCATTTTCTAATTTAAAAGACGAATCGAAATCCACCGGGTGAATGTGCTCTAGTGATGGATTTCCGGGCGGTAGCGGTACCGGTAATGGCGTACTTGAATGCCGGTGCGCCAATTTTTTCTAGCGTTGCTTAGCATACACAACAAACTCCTCATTCTCGGAATTAGTTGAGAGATAATCGGACATGATGGGGGTAGATCACAATCAGAAAAATCCTAAAAACGTATACGGGTTAATAGAATAGGAATACATTGTTTCACGCACGGGTGTAATACAGCTAAGATTCGGTGTGTAGAAATACGGAGACGCGGGATCAAATAAGTTAATTAGAGGAAAGCAATAATACTCACTAATAGAAGAAGACTGGTACTCGTAGGCACGAAAGAATCGATGTAATTGTTCGATGCAGAAGATAGGCGTGAATCATTCGTGTTGACAGGCAGAGACTCACTGACTAAACGCAGGCCAAAACAAAGCTGGTCCTAACCGGCAATGCGACCCGCAGCAACAGTGACCGCCCACCCCCTTTCCCGCCACTCTCGGCGCGGCGCGCGACCCTGCGGCGCCAAGACGACGGGCGCGCAGGTATACAAAAATTGGAAAATCTCGGCTCGGCTTGCGACGTAAAGTGTGCTTAATTGTATACGCATATAATGCATATCATTACCAAAATCTACGCGAGAGGTTCGGCATTGCGATTTCATAAGAATACGATAAAGTAACGTAGGAAACTCATTCTCCCATGCTTGGTCCTCCCAGTAAAAAAACCGCTGCCAAGTGCCTCAGCAGTATGCTTTCTCAAAGTATTGCAATTGAACCTCAACTTGCATTAATCACCACTCTTTGAGAAAGCAAAATGAACCTCTAACTCATTTCCTCCGCTCCATAGTAACGGTTGCTAAGGACGTAAACAACGGTTGCTATGGTAAATATCCGAGCTTCGGTGTTCTTACTTCTTAGTCATCAACGGTTCCGAAAATGTACCTCTAACAGACTTTTCCCATTCCCTAGTTACGGTTGCAAGGGATATAAACACCGGTTGCTAGAGACATCAACAATGGTTTATACGGGAAAGGTCTCTTTGATTGTTATAGAATCCCATAAATATACAAACCCAAATGATCATTTATCATGGATTATATGGGAACTTATCGAAAACACGCTAGCAACGGTTGCCATGGAAATAAACAACGTATGTTGCTGAACACCGAACTCGGTTCACATCTGCCGGAGACCGACCTGTGTGCAAAATTTCAGGACGATCGGACTATTCTTTCCAAAGTCATCGTACGACAAAAAAAGTCAGTCTGAAGCTGAATTTTGTATCTCCATAGCAACGGTTGCTAAGAGAATAAACAATAGTTGTTCCAAAATGAATGTCTTATCGATTCTCATCGATCGTCGAAAGAATTGGAGACCCATCGTGCATTGATGATGATTTTTGGAGCTTTTATCAAAAACACGTTAGCAACGGTTGCTAGAGAAATAAACAACGGATTTGGCTGAAAATTGAACTCGACCGAGATTTTGTAGCGACTAACCTGTGTGCAAAATTTCAGGACGATCGGACAATTTCGTACGTACATACATACGGGCAATTCTCTGTGGGATCGAACATGAAAAAATTTGATTTGGCTCAAAATTTTTTTGTAAGTTCTAGGGCATCAAGCCGATTTCCCAGAATTTTTTTAGATTTTTTCGAGCACTTTAACCCCCTTTAATAAATAGGCAAAGTTGCTGATTTTGCTGTTTTTGCATTTTCAGAGGCATTTTCAACCTTAATTTACACCCTGAAAATGACCTCTGAGGCAAAAAATGAATGGGACACTTTTTCCTGCAAATTGCCTGAATTTTATAGAAAAATTATCTCCAAGGTCATTGGAGCACACTAAGTACTCCACATTACCAATTGGAGCCTCTATTTTTGAACCCTGGGAGTTCGCTCGTCAAGCCCCACACCATATGGGTACTAAAAGTTGTCCCAACTCATACCACATACAGCCTATATAGTGAAAAAATGGGCCTGGACTCTGGAAGCTCCCAAAAAATTAATATATTAACTAAAATAGGGGTAAAAACAGGCTAAAATGACAATTCAAGGGGAGCCTTGTACCGCCAACACTTCCAATTTTTGCAAACACTTGTCTGTGGTATTATTACAATTATCCACTGTAAAAACTCACATTCTATCATACTAATACATATCCTGAGTTGTCAATATCATATTTATATAGATCAAGCATTACTATACTACTTGACGCCACCTAACTTTCAGTAGTTACATGTATTGATGGTCAATATATTGGCTTTATTATGTTAAAATGTAAAAGAAACTACTAATAAAGTACATTGTCATGAATTGCATTCACTCGATAAGAAAGATTAATCCAAAAAGTTAATTGTAAGCTGTGCATTACACGTACACCTTATAACACACTAGGCAGTGCATAGATATCATATGATTTTTTTAATATCAACAAGAAAATGTTGAAGTTCACTAAATATGGATAATATTCATGAATATTGGACTCATGAAATCCACTCATATTGTATAAACTGCATAGATAAGGTGCAAGCAGCTATCGCCGGATGGGCTCAAACTACAACCTCAAGTTATTTACTCATGAAAATAGATAATATGAATCAATCCACTTGAAAGTATGATCACTAGATGCGCAATTTGATAACGAATTCAAATATATATGGTTTGCCAGCGTTTAAATGAATTTATAAACCACTTTGTGAACGTTATACTTGCCTATACTGGAGATATATATGACCCATGTATAGCAAAGGTTAGGTTACCGACCATAGACTTTTAGACATGCAAAGCTACTTTGGAAGCTCCAAACTCATTTCTGGACAGGCAAACTATATATATTTGAATTTCTTATCAAATTGCGCATTTAGTGATCATACTCTCAAGTGGATTGATTTACATTAGCTAATTCCATGAGTAAATAACTTGAAGTTGTAGTTTGAGCCCACCAGGCAATAGCTGCCTGGACCTCAGCTATGCAGTTTATACAATATGAGTGGATTTCATGAGTCCAATATTCATGAATATTACCCATATTTAGTGAACTTCAACATTTTCTTGTTGATATCAAAAAAATCATATGATATCTATGCACTGCCTAGTGTGTTATAAGGTGTACGTGTAATGCACAGCTTACAATTTACTTTCTGGATTAATCTTTCTCATCGAGTGAATGCAATTCATGACAATGTACTTTATTAGTAGTTTCTTGTACATTTTAACACAATAGAGACAATATATTGACCATCAATACATGTAACTACTGAAAGTTAGGTGACGTCAAGTAGTATAGTAATGCTTGATCTATATAAATATGATATTGACAACTCAGGATATGTATTAGTATGATAGAATGTGAGTTTTTACAGTGGATAATTGTAATAATACCACAGACAAGTGTTTGCAAAAATTGGAAGTGTTGGCGGTACAAGGCTCCCCTTGAATTGTCATTTTAGCCTGTTTTTACCCCTATTTTAGTTAATATATTAATTTTTTGGGAGCTTCCAGAGTCCAGGCCCATTTTTTCACTAGATAGGCTGTATGTGGTATGAGTTGGGACAACTTTTAGTACCCATGTGGTGTGGGGCTTGACGAGCGAACTCCCAGGGTTCAAAAATAGAGGCTCCAATTGGTAATGTGGAGTACTTAGTGTGCTCCAATGACCTTGGAGATAATTTTTCTATAAAATTCAGGCAATTTGCAGGAAAAAGTGTCCCATTCATTTTTTGCCTCAGAGGTCATTTTCAGGGTGTAAATTAAGGTTGAAAATGCCTCTGAAAATGCAAAAACAGCAAAATCAGCAACTTTGCCTATTTATTAAAGGGGGTTAAAGTGCTCGAAAAAATCTAAAAAAATTCTGGGAAATCGGCTTGATGCCCTAGAACTTACAAAAAAATTTTGAGCCAAATCAAATTTTTTCATGTTCGATCCCACAGAGAATTGCCCATACATACAGACATTTTCGGATTTCCATGTTTTTCGACCCGTAGATTACGAAAATCGAGGTCCCGAAGTCCGATTCGGTGGGTACCTTGTTACAAAGCTTTCTCTTTGAGAAAGCAATATATGAAATGGATAATAATTGAAAAAGTGCAATGCATATGCATTTTTCAAAAAGGAAAGGGCTGTAATGAACGGATATGGCGGTGCCATCTATACAATAGATTAGGTGGCTATTGTAGCGTGGCGCGAAAGTCGCGCCGACATAACGCGCGTATCGTGAGAGGATTTGAACGAAGGCGCGCACGAGCGAATTAGCAAACATCGCCGGACGCAATAAATTAGAGTAGCTTGCTGGATCATAAATAAATAGGCGATGGATAAGGAACGCACAAAGATGCAAGCGGCGCCTTCAGGGGCTCCGTTTGGCCGCGTGATCAATGAATCAAGATAAAGACACGTGTAGCCGCGCTATCGGCAGATACGATTACTCGCGGTAGCGTTATCAGCGGATACGGTTACTCGTGGTTGCGCTATCGGCATGTATTGTCACTCGCGACCGCGTTATCAGGGTATCAATTTACTCGAAGACGACGGGTCACGTTAATCAATATATCGAGTTACTCGGAGACGATGGGTCACGCTAATCAGTATATCAAGTTACTCGGAGGCGTCAAGTCACGTTTATTGATGTATTGATATACTCGATCAATAGCGACGCATATGGTGAAGTCACTGTCTTATCAAAGTCTAGGTTTACTCGAAAGCGATAACACGGTGAAGTTCCCATTGGTGCGTGACTGTTCAAAGGGAATAAGCGGACAAATCAGCAAGCAGGATCAGAACCAAGGAAGGGGTCGACCGAGGTAACAAGTTGAATTAAGGAAAGAAGAAGGGCAGACGAGCTGCGACAGTTGCCCTGAGCGTACGCTTAAATCAGAGTACTTGCAAGTACAGAATATTGTAGTATTGATATCATAATATATTCTCTCAACATTACAATAAAACCAATATATAGAGTAACTGTGTGTGTGTGTACATTTATTATCACGGTCTACGATTAACTTGCGCTTCAGCGCTTTATTCAACAACGAATCTAAAAGGGAGCAGAGTGGCGGAACATTCAAAGTTCGCGCTAAAATCTGCCTTATGAAGTTGGCCAGAAGTCGGTCAGTTCATAACAGCATATAGACGCTGCGCGCTCGCCTTTACCTTCTCCGCGCGCCTCGTCCCCCCGCCGCCGCGTGCGCGCGGGTCCCAACGAGCCGCCTCGCTTCTGCTATGACCGCATGGCCGGCAGTAAAAATGGCCGCTTGATCGCTTCGCTCGCGTTTGTCGCGTAACCGGCGCCCGCGTGCGCCCGCGCATCCTCGACCTCGAAGCTCCTCACCTGGAGCTTCGGGGAGTAGCCGCGAGTGTCCGTGATCGTGTTTCGGGGCCGGGGCTGGGGCGCTTGGGTCGCCCTCCGACCTACAACATCATGGCGGCGCGCAGGCTGCCCCCTCTCCAGAGCCATCCGGGGGAACATCGTCACCGGGACGACTCCCCAGGGCCCTGGGTTGGCTGCCTGCTGCTCTCCCCACTGTGAAGTGCGCCTCCTAATGTGTGTGTTGTTTTCCAGGGTTGCTGCCTTGGATTGCTGCCAGCACCGCTAGCTCCAACTCCTCCAGGGACAGCCCAGCAGCAACAAGGGTCCAGCCGTCACTCCAGCACCTCGACAGAAGGGCAAAATGGGTTAGTGGTCAGCTCAGGGACTGGAGCTGACCACCCAGGACCGGTAACCCCAGCAGCGAGTCTCCCAGGAGGTCTGGACGATGGGCGAGCCCCATCGTCCACAAGTAAACACTCCCAAAATCATACATTGGGAGTGAATACTCATTAATATTATATATTTTTGTTGCAGGGCTGGGCGGACGAGGACCTGCTGATCACAGAGTCCTCCTCCAGAGCGTCAAGGGCTCTGCCCACAACATGCCTAGGGGGCAGATGGTAGGCGGGTAGGTAGGCTAGAGGGGAGAATTCAGGCTCTCGTCAACAGAGTCTGGGCTCTCCCCGTCACAATTGTGTGGTGTCAGAACAATTGTTATCTGTAACATGGAAAATTACATCAATACAAAAAAAAGAATCAAAACTATTGAATATAATTGACTTACTCATAGTGAAATCGCTTTGGAGAACCTGGACCAGATCTATGTTGAAATAATTCCAGTCTCCGTGTGAGAGTGGGGTAGGAAGATCTTGACGATTCACTTGCAAAGCTGCGAGTCCTTAACCTAGTATAAGTGTTGCTAGGATTCCTCAAAGATTTTTGTGAGTGCCGCTCTCTCACCGGACTGTAGTCTGGTGTGTGGCTCGTTGAAGCACCCTTCTCGTTAGTAGCTTTAATGAAAGTTCGGTATTCAGTGAAGGATAGAGGTTGTCCTATTTGACACCTCCTAGCCCACCATCGCGATTGAGCTGATGTAAGTCCACAAAACTCAGCTGAAAAATTCATAATAATAATTTATATAGTATGTAAAATACGAACTGGATATAAAAAATAGAATAGAATGATTGAAGCAAACTATATATTCAATGTTATGTAAAAGAAAAATATTAGCATTATGAAATTAATCAAATACTTACATTCGTCAGTTGTTGAAGCTTGATCGCTTGTTTCCTCTATTTTAACTGCTCTAATGTTGGTTTTCTCCTCCTCTTCTGCTGCTGCTGCTGCTGCTGCTGCTGTTGGTTGATTCACTTTGGGAGGTAGGATAGCAAGTAATACGTCGTCCGATAAAAACTCTTGGAACTTCTTGGGTAAAAGACTACATAACTCTTCGATTGTTAACTTCTTGATTTCACAGAGGATGTACGACATTGTATCCTGCAAAAAAAATCTTAATCTAGACCAATGCATCAGCTATAAAATAACATCAGCGTGTTGTAGTAACATCTGCTGGAACTATACACCAGCTATATAATACTGAAAGTGATATAGGATTACATAAATGTATCATCCAAGCATCTGCTGAAACTACGCACCAGCCATATGAAAACCGAAAGTGAAAGAATTTGACACAATGTATCATCCAAGCATCTGCTGGAACTACGCACCAGCTTCATAATGTTTAAAGTGAAATAATTTGTTTCCAGTGTATCGCCAAAGCATTTGCTGGAGCTATAATGCACTAGATATATAATGCTGGAAGTAAAATAATTTGAACCCAGTGTACCGCCAAAGCATCTGCTGGAACTACGCACCAGCTATATGATGATGAAAGTGAAATAATTTGACACAATGTTTGACCCAAGCATCTGCTGGAACTACGCACCAGCTATATAATGTTGAAAGTGAAATAATTTGTTTCCAGTGTATCGCCAAAGCATTTGCTGGAGCTATGCACTAGATATACAATGCTGTGTCGAAAACAAAAGAACGACAGTTTATAAGTAAAGTGATAACAAATGCAATCATGGTTTTGAATCGACTTTGGAACTCAAGGGTTGGCAATACTGAGTTATATCTAAGCAAGTCGTAACCAACTTCAGATCGGGGTGGTCGTAAATTACACTTTACCCCTACTATAATACTTTGAATCACATTTCATCACATATTTATAAATTTCTACTTCACTTCTAGTTTGAAAAGGAAACTGTTTAATTTTCCAAACACACATTTTCAAAAAAATATATTAAAATTATTGCTGCTATTGACAAAAAAAAAGATACTATTTGAGTATAATTAATAAACACATCTTAACGAACGCGTTTGCATATGTATATTATATGCATATTTAATAAGGCACATTTTTTAATAGAAACTGTTACGTTATGAATGGAATCACATTCTTAAAGGTGGTTGCATCTAATCTCACAGCTCTAAGGATCATTTGCTTCTACACCAATTTCTGGATCATTGATGAAGTACAAGTATGGCCCTTGTTTATAAACTTCTCCATTTCTATACCATATCATCCTTAACTTGCAATAATCATCACAATAAGGAAGTACTCCAATCCCATATCTTCCTTTATGAAATCCACTGAATATATCGTAGTGATACAAAATACTTTGTTTTGCAATTTTCTGATACGTCTGTGGATGAAAACTGAAAAGTTCGTAGGCCATCATCATCTGTTTCCACTTGCAGTACAGTTACGCCATTAATTTATATATTCCAAATTTTATAGCCATAATCGTATGGATTGAAATCTGCAAATTTTTGGAAATCATCACCTTCTGCTAAAATAATCTGGTAAATATCTGCTAAAATAATCTGGTGAATATCTTGCGCAGAGTATGTGGTTAAATCATCTAAGAAAAGTTGCCTGTTGCCAGCTAAGGCGTCTACCAGTACGAGTAGGTGTTTACAATTTTTTTTCGTAGGTACGAGCGGAACGATGTGATCTACGTGCAATGTGTGTAAGGGCGATCCCTCTTTCGGGATTGGATACATCAGAACTTCCGCTCTGCCCTTCTTTCTATTGGTCAATATACACGTAATGCAGTTAGCAATGTATGATTGCACTCGCTTTTTTATATTATCCATACTGTATTGTTCTTGTAATGCTTCGACCGTTTTTCTAGTACCAAAATGACCTGGCTCATGAGCATTTTTTATGAGCTCTACCTGCATTCCTCTCGGCTCTACTAGATTATGTCAATCTGCAACTTGTTTGTAAATGATGTCGTTGTCTAGAGTATAGTTTTCATATGGGTTCCCTCTTTCTAGGTGGACCCGAATCGCTTCCAATTCTGTATCTTCTTTCTGCGCTCTTTTCAACTGCTCGATAATTGGGTCATGTGCGTTTAATACGCAGAACTGCCGGCTAAGCGCATCAACGTGTCGCATTTTTTTACCTGGCGATGTTCTACCTTATAACCAAACATTTCTAGATAAAAGACCCATGATGCAAGTCGAGTTTTCAACTCTTTTCTCTCCAGAGTTTGTTTAAATGCCGAGCAATCCGTAACTATTGTGAATTAGATTCTCTTCAGATGTACGTCGAATTTTTCTACCGTTTGCACAATAGTCAGAGCCTCGAGCTCAAAGCTGCAATAATTTTTCTGAACCGTGGTGGTTTTTCTGCTCATGTAATATATTGGATGCATATATTTGATCTTCCGGGCATCGCTGCATCAATATCGCTCGATAACCTTCTTTGGACGCGTCAGTATACAGCTCCGCCTCTCTGTCTTTATTATACAGATGTAGCACCGGTTTTTCCGCGAGTGCCTTTTTAAACTCTTCAACCGCAAGTCTCTGCTCTTCTCCAAAAACAAATTTTGTTCCGTTTATAAGCAAATCCGATAACGGCTTGGCTATTTTGACGTAGCCTTGAATAAATTTACGAAAAGTTCCGGCCAGCCTAAGAAACCGTTGAACGTGCTTTGTGTTTTTTGGAGTCGAATAATTTATCAAATCGTTTTTTTTTTTTCGGTGATGGCCTGAGTGTTCCATTTTCAATAATATATCCGAGAAACTGTACTCCCGATTGTAAAATTTAGCATTTTTTCCAGTTGAACGTTAATCCGTATGCTGAACAGTACATACCGTAAAAATATTTTCGGTAATTCCGAGAACCCGAACGGCGCGAATAATGGTCAATATCGTCCCCATGGAGTGACGAACGCCAGGAATTTTCGACTCTGTTTCTCGACCGACACATGGAAAAAACCATATTAAATACACTTTTTCGTCCCAGCGGCAGTAAAGTGCCTACTTTGCGTCCTGGCGTTTGCAAAGAATGTCACTTTTCTGCCGCGGGGTACGAAAAATAGTATATGCACCTCGCTCATCTAGGCTATTTCGGCACGCGCAAACTTGCAATCCTTGCTGCGCTCGGATCGCAAACGTTTTTCGTGCCGAAATCGCCTAACCTCGCTCGGATGCATAATATACTAATATGTGCGATTCGTACCTGGATTCTTATAATTCTTGATTTTATTTTATTTTTTTTTATTTTACATTTTTATTTACATTTAATTTTTATATAGTGAACTTGTGATTCAGAAAGGATGACTCATGGTGAAAACCACAAGATATTTTGAAGCTCTTGACGTAAGGAATCTAAGTAGTCTATATGAAATATCGATATTTCTTCTGTACCCATTCGGCTGAAAAATAATTGGAAAATTTGAATTGCTTCCGAGAGATGCTCATTCCATCGAGTATATGTAATTTTTGAACTCACTTGACAAAACTCTTCATGTTTCTGGAAAATGCATTCTTAAGTTATCACGGATTAGCCGCAAAGCCACTTTTCGCTGCAATGAGCTTTTGTGCCATTGGAGAGCGGAATCGTAGATTATTGGCTTGTCCTGGATTTTGTATGCCGATGCAGTATCTAGAGGCGTCATTTTCTTGAATAGAACAAGATTGATGTAATTTTTCCTTAAGGTGGAAATTCCATCACCCTCTCCAACTCAAACTGTTGCTCACGTTTAAATATATAATAGTTCTAAATTCGCTCTTTTGAATGAAATGAAAAAAAACAGCGGTATCCGTACTTCTAACAAAGTTATTTGCATTTGAAGTCGCGAACTTTAACATGTAGCTATTGTAACCTACATGGAGCACAGACATTCTCTGATGAAATTGAATGATCTAATAAATCAATGCCTTGGAAGAAAATATATGAAATAACTTTGATATTTGTAGAATCCGTTACCGGTGAAATATATGTAGCAACCCGAACTCATTGTAACGCTACATCTGTTACAATATATTTTTTACCCTGCAAACGAGTGTCCAATATGTTCGTTGTGCACTTGGGAAAATCTGGCAACACTGTGTACCGCGCTCAACTGACCAACATGTAAATATATCGGTAACGTAGAAGTACAGTCAATAAAATGAGTAGAGTTTAACTGCAGCAGATTTTCACAGTGTTGCTGTGTTTATGTCCGCTAGCCCACTACCAGAAAAGACTAGTCAAAATAGTGACCGGTGAATCTTTCGATTCTTCAATATTTACTTTCAAACAAGGTTCGACCATGACGAAAAATCGTGATAATAGTTTAGAAACGATTGTGAGTATGAATAATGATGATTTAGAATGAAAAAAATTTGGATGCTAATTTGAGTCCAGTAGCCATGGAATTGCTACCTTGCTACCTTAAGGGGTAACACCACTCTAGAGGCCGAAAAAAAGGTGTAATTTTTCATGGATTTATGGGGAGAGGGATTGTATTGAAATTCATACAGTTCATTCAACATCTATTGAAGTATAAAAAATTTTTTTTTATTATCGATTTCGTACAAATTTTTGTAGAAACTGTGCATATTTGAAAAAAAAACGTAAAAATTTTCGACTAAAAAAAGAGCAGTAAATTGTCGATAAAACAGGTAATTTTCAAAACTTCAAAAAACGGCTACGGACTTCGGAGGAGAATACATATATGAAGCTACTGTAAAAATTTGAAGTCGATCCATACAATAGTTTTGAAGTTACGAGTACGCCCGGTTTGAAAAAAACAGTTTCGAAAAAAACGCGTTTAAAATTTTAAATTATCGTTAAATTGTACTCACACTTCAATCAGCAATCCCTTGGAAAAAACACTTGGAGTTCGAATTTCGAAAAAAGGGTTTCAAGAGCGTATTCTACGGAAAATCTACTAACTTTTTAAGTAAAAAAAATTCGAATTTTTGAAAATCCTAGAGTGGTCCCCTTAAGGGGTAATATACCTTTGTGACTTTTTTTTCCAATTTTTTTTATTGGCTTAAACACTCCATAAAATATCTAAGAATGATATGAAATAGTATATTATGCACCCGAGCGAGGTTAGGCGATTTCGGCACGAAAAACGTTTGCGATCCGAGAGGCGGACAACGCGGCCCAGAAAAGAGTGGGGGTTCAGCGGAGCGGCTGAGAGATGACTGTCTCGGTACCGGCGCGCAATTCGAATTCATAATCGTCGTAGGATGCGGAATAGATGCGAAAGCGCACACAGCCCCTGAAATTCAAGTTCAGTGCGCGCCGCACTAAACTCTCGCGCATCCCATCACTCAATGTTGTGTATAGTATTATCTTTATACACATTGTATACACTCTGGTATCTGCAAGGGAAATTGTCCAATGCACATATTTTATGTGTATTCCACGCAATCATTGTGTAATTTTGTAATATTTTTTTATCAGCTCGCTTCTCCCAAAAACTATTTTCATTCCAACTGAAAAAGTATTTTTTCGCATTAGAATAAGTGAAACCAATTTTGTCCGAATTTTTATATTTAATATTTCGAGTGTTTTAAACACACTATCGGCGCAAACAGGTGCTCGAGGCACTTTTTAGTATGGCAATAAGGTGGTTGGTCCCAGGCGTTGGAGTACAGATCATTTTTCACTCCAACTATCCGTTTTTTCAATATAATAATCTTATATGACACTAGAATCACCGTCTGTCTAGAGTGATTAAATCGATCTTATTATATGATAATGAACTGACAGACTGAATGAAATGGATGAATATTTATGTAATAAACGTTTCGTTTCTATATACATGTTACGATCATTTCGATATGGATCTTTCAGTTGAATGTCAAGAGTTTTGAATAAATATCAATCGAAACATGATTGAAACTTCATCTCAATGCCAATTTCATCGTCTCTGTAGGCGTACAGAGGCCGTAACAACTGATTATGAAATCGTGCCAAATTGACTGCACGTACATAGCCAATGTAGCCCCTTTGGGTTTTTTTTTATACGAACATTTTTGCTGGGTTAAATTGGTCGAGTGACAACTATAGGGATGGTTTCTGAAAGATATTGAGTTTGCCTTCAAGATACCATTCGCAGAATTTAAATATTCCAAGTTTATCTGTAAGTGAAATGGAAAAGACATGGGATGCGGGAAATGGTGCATGGGCTGCGTATAATTATAGCAAGAAAAGCCGAGGGAAAAATTTCACGTAAGATTCATACACACACAAAAAAATCTGCTCTGTAAATGTGGCAGAATATAAAATATATCGATGCGTCTTACGAAGAACGACACATCTTGTAATGTTTGCGCGAAGAAACACACATATCGCACGCGGAAGTTGTCTTTCTACTCGGGGAGTTCGCGAGATGTATCTTTCTTCGCTGGCAGATTTAGAATGCGTCTTTCTTCGCGGAGAGATGTCTTCTGCGCGGGAGGAATTGCACGTTTTTCGCAAAAGGCATAAACATTATAAGCATTTATGTTTGAAACTACAGTATATCGTCGCCTCCGTGTAAAAAGGGGCCAACTCAGCGTCCCGAACAAGAAGGGGCCAACTCGCTGGCCGGGCAAGAAGGGGCCAACTCGCCGTCCGTGCAAAAAGGGGCCAACTCGCAGTCCGTGTAAAAAGGGGCCAACTCGCCGTCCGTGCAAGAAGGGGCCAACTCGCCGTCCGTGCAAAAAGGGGCCAACTCAGACGAGTTTTGAATTTCACATAAAATTCAGTTCACGAATCTCTTGAGAAGTCTTATGCACACTATGTGATAGCCGTAGTGCGTCTCTTTCAATGATTAGGTGATTTTCACGTAATTTACATGTCATCAGAATGTAATATGTCAAGTTAACTATTCACGTTAAACGGCTTTTGCTCGATGGTTTCTTTTAGAAATTGGTATACATATGTTTTTGACGTCGCTCATAGTGGATCCGGCCTGAAATTCTAAAAATTCAAATTAGAGCCTCTAAGATCACCTGATAAAAATTTGGAATAAAATCCGGCCTCGGATTTTGAAAATTCGAATTAGATCAAGCCTCTAAGATCACCTGACAAAAATTTGGAAAAAAATTGAATTTTGTCGAAAATTGGTATTGTCAGAAATGTGCGGTCACATCAAGCCTCGCACGTGTGTGGCGTGCGCTGCTTCTTCTTCTTCTTCTTTATCCTTGGCTATGACTTTCGTCTTCTTGCCATCACCGGGTGGTCAGCGCCATCTCTTGGATGGAGCCGTATTTATTTCGTACATTTGAATTTTCATGCTGATATGGTTATAACTGTGTTGGGCCGCTTATTAGTTTGATTATTCCCAAGGCCGTGGAGGCACCGTTTTGTGTATTATAAGTTTAGTTTTATTGATTTAATAAAGTCTGTTAGGAATTTTGCTTCTTTTGAGTTTGGTTTCTTCAGGATATTTTCTAAGTTGATGGGGAGAGAGCTTTTTGATTTTATGATTTTTTTTTCAAAGATTGTTCGTTTTTCGGTGTGTGTTGGGCAGTCTGATATTATATGTTCGATGTTCTGATCATTGTATCCGCATGGGCATCTGGGGATTCTATTAAGTTTTTCCTGTAGAGACTGGCGTTGAGATTGTAGTGGTTCGCTCTAAGCCTGTTTAGGGTGCTGATATGATATCTCTGGTAGTTAGAGTTTTTAAACCACGTTTTTGTTCCTTTTTCATAGAAATTGTGGAAGTAGTATTTTCCTTTGAAGGAAGCATCTTTTTGTAGTATTCGTGGAGTCTTGAGTAGTATTTTTCTTTTATTTCCTCAAAAAGATCGCTGGGAGGTATTTTTATATTCAAGTAGTCTCCTTCCTTTGATGCTTTTTTTGCAATTACATCTGCTTTCTCGTTGCCATGAATTCCAATATGGGCTGGGGTCCATATTATTTTAATTATATTGTTGCTTTTTCTTAATTGGTTTATTTTTATAATTATTTCAATTATTAGGTAGTTAGGATTCTTTGACTTTGATGGATGAAAGTTTTTGAGCGCTTCTATTACGGAGAGTGAGTCTGAGAAAATTACAGCGTTTTTTATATTTCGAGCTTGGATTATTTGTAGTGATTTCAGAATTGCCATGGCTTCGGTGGTGAAAATTGATGTTCTTGATGGGATTTTGAACATAATTGAAAGCACTAGTTCTTTGCTGTAGATTCCCAATCCATTATATCTATCATCCTTAGACTTGGATCCATCTGTATAGAAGTCGGTGTAAGCGCTTAGCTGGTCTTGGAATTTTTCGCAGAAAAGTCCATTTGGGTTGTTCAGAGTTCTTTATTTCTATACCAGTGGTGGTATCGATCGATTTGTTGATGTCGAAGAATAGATCGGAGTATTCATAGGGGTATGGTAGAGGGACTGCTGATTTGTTTATTTTTGGTCTAATGCTATAGAATTTATTTATGAAGACTTCAAATAGTATATAGTCATTTTTCAGAGTATCAGTTCTGTTTTGGTTTCTGGCTTCAACTATTAGAGCACATAGATCACTTAAGAGAGGGTGATCTTCCAAGGAGAGAAGTTTTACTGTGAATTTTTCAGCAAGAAATTTTGATCTTATGGTTAAGGGAGGTTCTTTTGATTCAGCCATCATTACATTTATTGGGGTAGAATTTCTATATCCTAGGCATAGTCTGAGTGCTTGATATTGGATTCTATCAATTTTGGTTTTTAGGTTGGTGTTTTGATTTTTATTAGAAAGCTATTATATTCGATTGAGCTTCTAATCAGACTTCTATAAATATTTAGTAGAATTTGTGGGTGCCCTCCCCACCACGTACCTCGCAGGACTTTGATTATATTTAGCGTTTTGCTTGCTTTTTCAATTATATTTTTTGCATGAGCGTTCCAATTCATATTTTCATCGATTTCCAGACCGAGGTATCTAATCGTTTTTGATGGGCGAGTTTGTCATTTCCTATTTTTATTTCTATGTTTTTTCTTTGCAGTTCGTTACGGTTTTTTGAGAAGATTATTAGTTTTGACTTGTTGGGGGCTATTTCTAGGTTGATGCCTTTAAAGTAAGAGATTATTCCGTTTATATTAAGTTCCACATTCTTTAGGCTCTTCTTCAGAGATTTGTTTCTGTTTGTAATGTTTGTATCATCTGCGTATTGGATTGATTGGTTTCCATATTTTAGGATGTTGTTGAATTTCATAACATAGATAATATATATTGTTGAGCTTAGTACATTGCCTTGAGGTAATCCTTCACTTTTTATGTGAGGTCCTAGGAGTTCATTGTTAATTTTGAAGTACAGATTTCTATTAGTCATTAGGTTGTGTATAAAGTTTCTCGTTTTTGGGGGATATTTATTTCAATCAGTATATTCTGTAGAATATTTGGATCGACGTGGTCAAATGCTCCTTTCACATCTATAAGTAGACACGTCAGGAATTCATTGTTGTTTATTGCTCTGTGTATTTCTGTGATGAGCATTGCTGCGCTGGTTGCACATGACTTGGATTTTCTGAATCCGCTCTGGGTGTCAGGAAGTATTTGGTTTTTTTCCAAGTAGTGGAGTAGTCTACTCTGTATCATTCTTTCCATTAATTTCAGGAGACATGAAGCTAGAGTGATTGGTCTGAATTTTTTGTTAGTCTTATCTTTGGGAATGAGAATCATTAGGAATTCTTTCCATTCGTGTGGGAAATTATTCGAGCAAAAAATTTCGTTGAATGTGATTAGCAAAAGCTTTTTCAAGTTGCTCGGTAGATTGAGTAGCATTTTGTTTGTTATTTGGTCTAGCCCAGGGCTAGTATCTGGTTTAGAGGCTCTTAGGGCGTTTTCGAGTTCTTGGTGCGTAAAAGGAGCATCGAGTTCTCGGCTTTTCCCTTGTAGGGCGGAGCAGTCTTGATTTTTGATACTGGGTGAATTTTGGGGTGGTGGGGAGCAGAACTCTTCCATATATAGTTTCATATTTTCTATGGTCTCTCTGTTAGATTGAGGATGTGGGGTGTTCTTTTTGTGAAATTTGTGTACTGTGTTCCATACTGAGCTTATATCTGTATCTCTAGAGAGCTTCGTTTCAACATAATTTTTGAAGTTTTCGGATTTGATTTTTCTTAATCTTTCGTATGAGTATTCTCTAAATGCTTTGAGCTCCTCACAGGTGTTTTCGCTTGGATTTTTAAGAAGGTTTTGAGTTTTCATTCTCCTTTCTCTAGTAATATCATCGCATTCTGTCGTCCACCATGGGGGCTTTGCAGGGAAAGGTTTGTAGATTTTCCTTAGTTTATTTTTTATCAGCTGTGTTCTATTATCGAGGGTCTCTGTGCTACTCTGAGGATTTGTGCTTTGATGTTCTTTTGGGAGCATTGGTCTGCCTAGATGAATAGTTGAATTTATTATTACAGAGTGTATGTATTCGTATTTTTGAAGGGTTGTCAGATCTAAAAAAGCATTTATTTTTTCAGCTGGGTATGCCTCCTGCGTTTTTTGGTGGATTAGTAGATTGAATGTTTGCCATTTGATTTTTTTGGTATTTATTTTATGCGTGGATGAGTACGCAGATTTCTCTATCTCTTTTGAGATAGTTATTTCGATAGGGAAATGATCGCTGTCCATGCTGTCTTCTTGAACTGTCCATTTAGTGTCTAGGTATAGGTTGCTAGAGATCATGGAGATATCAATTGCTGATTTTGTAATTAGATTTTGGTTGATGTTCAGGTATGTTGGTGATCCATCGTTCAAGAGCATGAGGTCAGTTTCTAGCATAGCCTCTTCTAAATTCGTACCTGATTGACAAATTTTTGTTTGATCCCCATAGGGTGTTGTGTGCATTTAGATCTCCTCCTAGTATTTTGAATTTGTAGGTTTTTGTTGCGTCAAATAGGTTTTTCCATTCCAGTTTAGACATGTTGTGTGTGGGTGGTTTGTATATTGAACATATGATTAAATCTTCTGAGTTTTTTAGTTTTATTGCAATCGCTGCTATTTCAATTTTGTGACTATTTATTTTTAGGTCAATGATATTAAATTCTATATTTTTCCTTATCATTATGCAAGTTCCTCCATGAGGGTTTTTATTATTTTGTTTGCTACGGATTCTGTCCTTTCTTATTATGTTGAAATTAGGAATATTCAACTGTTGTTGATCTGTAAGCCATGTCTCTGATAGCAGAAATACGTCGTACTCATCTGATAGTTTTTTTTATGTGATGAGTTTTGTTGGTGACTGATCTACAGTTCCATTGAAGTATTTTTAATGAGTTTGGCTTATTGGTTCCTCTATTTGCCATTGTGGGGTATTTTGTTGTAGAGTTAAATTGTGCGAGTCTGTATTCCATGAATCGAGAATTTGTGTCTCCATAGATTCATTTTTGTTTTGGATTATTATATATTTGAGAGCTTCTGACAGGCTTTCAATGGATGTTTCTCTTAACAAACCGTATATTGTGGTGATGTTCTTCTCAAATTCGTTGTTGGGTACGCGAGTGTTATATTGTAGATTTGTACGATTGGGTTCGTTGATTCTTCCATTGGGGTTGATTAAAGCATCTCGGTGATCTTGTTCCAGTTGTTTTTGTTTCGGTGAGGTTTGTTCTCTCCGGATTTTGTTTAATCTCTCCTGAAGAAAATCATTGTGTTGGAATGTCGTTCTTTTTCCTCGGTTCCTCCTTTCCAGGTTCTTGGTCGGAGATGCGTGAATTGATTCGGTGTCTTTGATCTCAAGATCATTATATGGAATAATTTCTCTTTTTGCTATATCAGCGTATGTTTTTTTTGTTCTGGAGTTGGACGTGGATGTTGTTGTCGTCGTTCAGGGAGGGGAAATCTTGTCTATTAATTTTCATTTTTCTTTCAATCTGGTTCTTTAGTTCAGATACCGATATGTTCATAGTTGTTGCTTGATTTCTCAGATCTTGCTCTCTTTTTCGCACTGGGCAGCCTTTGCTAATTGGTAAGTGGTCTCCTCTACAGTTTAGGCATTGAGGAACTTCGGCCCTGGGGCATGTAGTTCCTTCTACATGTTTTTGTTCGCCGCATCTCATACATCTTTCTATTTTAGATTTGCAGTGTTTCTTTATATGTCCCAGACGATAGCACTTATAACATTGTCTGATCTGTGGAAAGTAGATTTCTATGGGTCGGATGATTTTAAAAACTTTTGCTTCGTTCGGTAGAGATTGCCCTTTTATTGTTATTTGTACTGTGCGTGTAGGAATGGTTATCACTTGCTTATTCTCTTGATCGTACTGTCGCCTTGTAAACCTGCGAACATGCAGAACTTGTATATGATTCAAGTTAGAGTTAATTTCAATATTTTCTAGAATTTCATCATCTGTTATGTGGGTTGGCAGGTTTTTAATTACACCTTGTCTAACCATTAGGTGATTGGGAATAAATGCGTCTATGTTCATATCTCGCCATGATTCTAGGTTAAGTATTTGGTTTGCTATGAATCTTTTGGTCGTTGTTATGCATAGTTTGTTCTTGCTAAGGGGAATAACCTCTTCTATTGAATTTTTGAATTTTTTGATCAGTAGCATTGCTATTTCAGTGGGTTCGATTTTATTATTTGAGTTGTCTTTGTTTTGTAGATAGATTTTATACAGTCCTCTAGTGGTGTCTGTGTCATATTCTTTAAATACTATATTGGATGGGCTTTGGGAAGCTGGTGGCTGGGTGTTTTTTGCCGCCTCGCCATTGTCCAGTGTTGAGCTGCTAGTTATTTTTGTGTTTGCGTCCTGCAGTGTATTGTTTTGACTATTTTCTTTGCTCGCTTGTGTATTTTCTACGTCATCATTTTCATCAGAGAAACTCATATTTGCATCGAAAGAGTCATTGCTTGTGTTCATTTTCTTGTCTTTATGTTTGGGCGATAGGGAATTTTTTTCAGCTTCACTATCTGCATTTTCCTGTCTGGTTACTCTTTTCAAGGAGACAAATTGATTGTTTTCTCCATTTTCATTTTCATATTTATTGTCAGTAAGGTTTGTTCGTGCTTTTGTCAGAGCTGTATTTCTAAGAGTTTTAAATTGAAGGTCATATGGGGTAGTGTTTTTCCTTCTTTGTATTTCAGATTGGATTTTTTTTGGTTGTGTGGAAAATACTTTTTTCTTTGCTCCAGTTTGCTGTGACTGATCTATTTGTGTCTGAATAATATTTTTGGGGGGGGTTATTTGTGGTTTAGGGTTGAGTATCTCCCCGCTGGGAAACATGTTTGAGAGGGTTTGGGCGTGAGCCCGCCCTTTCGGGCGCTTTTTTAGGTTATGGTCGTACCTCTATTTTTTGTTGTTTCCTTTGGTTATTTATTTACTTGGTTATTAGTATTGTTACCATCTATTTGATGTTCGAAGAAGGTTTGGGAATTGGTCCCTATGTGTATTAGGTCCTATACTTTGAGTAAAAACAATCCTCCATTCAATTACAATTTCAGGTCATCCAATTCCCAGCCTCCCGCGACTCCGGCCGTGGCGCGACTCCTCCGAGCAAAACAACCGTCGGCGTGCGCTGCGAAACACTGGCGCGTCAGCTTGTGGCTGCGCTCCCCACCACCGCCGGCTCGTTCGCCTCGCCGCCAGCTCACTCTGAGTCGAGCTCCCGACGCGCCTACAGCTCTTTTCTCACGTGCCGCTTTTACGAGTTTTTCTTTATACTGATTGAGATTAGAAGTTAGATTTCGCGTTTCGACACCGTGACTGGATGTTAGATAAAGATAGAAGCTAGATATTTGAATATTGAGGTAAAGCTAGATATTTGAGATTGCTAATAAATAAACGTGTGTGTGAAACAACAAAGGGTAAAGTGATCTTCTATTTATTTTCCGGAATATCCTCACTCCTACTGCGCAAACTTATATAAAACCCTCGCAGGTATACATGGGTTTTCGAGGTCGCTGATCACGAATTCGGCTTCAGATTTTGAAAATTAAGATTAGAGCCTCTAAGATCACTTGATAAAAATTTGGAATAAAAATTGAATTTTGTTGAAAATTGGTATGTATGGGTTTTTGAGAATGCTGATTACAAATCCAGCCTCAGATTTTGAAAATTCGAATGAGATCAAGCCTCTAAGATCACCTAACAAAAATTTGGAAAAAATTGAATTTTATTGAAAATTGGTGTACATAGGTTTTTGAAGTCGCTGATCACGAATCCGGCCTCAAATTTTGAAAATAATAATTAGAGCCTCTAAGATCACCTGACAAAAATTTGGAAAAAAATTGAATTTTGTCGAAAATTGGTATTGTCAGAAATGTGCGGTCACATCAAGCCTCGCACGTGTGTGGCGTGCGCTGCGAAACACTGGCGCGTCAGCTTGTGGCTGCGCTCCCCACCACCGCCGGCTCGTTCGCCTCGCCGCCAGCTCACTCTGAGTCGAGCTCCCGACGCGCCTACAGCTCTTTTCTCACGTGCCGCTTTTACGAGTTTTTCTTTATACTGATTGAGATTAGAAGTTAGATTTCGCGTTTCGACACCGTGACTGGATGTTAGATAAAGATAGAAGCTAGATATTTGATATTGAGGTAAAGCTAGATATTTGAGATTGCTAATAAATAAACGTGTGTGTGAAACAACAAAGGGTAAAGTGATCTTCTATTTATTTTCCGGAATATCCTCACTCCTACTGCGCAAACTTATATAAAACCCTCGCAGGTATACATGGGTTTTCGAGGTCGCTGATCACGAATTCGGCTTCAGATTTTGAAAATTAAGATTAGAGCCTCTAAGATCACTTGATAAAAATTTGGAATAAAAATTGAATTTTGTTGAAAATTGGTATATATGGGTTTTTGAGAATGCTGATTACAAATCCAGCCTCAGATTTTGAAAATTCGAATGAGATCAAGCCTCTAAGATCACCTAACAAAAATTTGGAAAAAATTGAATTTTATTGAAAATTGGTGTACATAGGTTTTTGAAGTCGCTGATCACGAATCCGGCCTCAAATTTTGAAAATAATAATTAGAGCCTCTAAGATCACTAGATAAAAATTTGGAAAAAAAAATTGAATTTTGTCGAAAAGTGGTATAAGGTAACTGTACCCAATGTGCCCCCCCCCCCTAAGGGTTTTTCGCGAATTTGACTATGATAGACTTCGAATTTTAAAATTCTGTGAACGGCATCTCAAAGCTTAGCTCAATACCTATTAGAAACCATCTTCATAATCATCATTCGACTACTTTAACCTATCGAAAATCGCAATTTAAAAAAAAAACGCAAAAAGGCTAAATGCACAAAACGTGTACTCAATTTGGCACAATTTTTTAATCATTAGCTACAGCCTATATAGGCCTACAGAGACGATCCAATTGGCATTGAAATAAACTCTCAATTATGTTCCCAGTGATATTTATACAAAATTTTTAACATACAACTCAAAAATACGCGTCTAAATCATCGTAATATGTCTATACAAATATTCAATGATTTCACTCAGTCTTCCCATTTAAAAACGCATAGAGGGGCACATTGGGTTCACTTTTTTTTGATGCGAAAAACAGCAATTTGAGTAGGATAAAAAATAATTTTAGGAAAACTGATGAGACCAATCGAAAGCTGAGATGTTTTTACACAAAAAAGAGTAATAACACTTTGAGAGATAAAAATTATTGACACCTGATTTTTGAGGTTGAGTGTGAAAAGTGAAATAAGAAAATGGTGAAAAAATCAGTAAGTGAAACTTCAAAGTATTGTAGGAGAGTGGTTTTAAGGGCTAAATGGGCGGGGAAGATACCGAAAATTTTCATTTAATTCCCCCAACATAACCCAAGAGCGACTGATGCTCAGAGAGCACCGGAAATACGAAATCTGACGATTGTGCCAAATTGGGTACAGTTACCTTACATGGGTTTTTGAGGTCGCTTATTACGAATCCGGCCTCGGATTTGAAAACTTCTAGTTAGAGCTTCAAAGATTAGCGACCGAAATATTAAAAAGATACTGTATTTTTATGGAAACTAGTAATAATCTCTCGCTCGCTGTCGCTCGCCCGAGTCTTTCGAGTGGATTTTAATTGAAAAATGTACAAAATATTCTATAATCTTCAATATTCAACTCAGTTTCAATAAGTTATACTTTTAATTTAATGAAAATAGATATCAATCGACATCATAATGCATATAAATTAAAGCCCTCGATCTTCTCTTTCGATCCATCACACCACATTTTCTTCAAATCATCATTTTCTAAGTTGTTTATCAGATAGAAAATTGGAGAAAAGTGGTTTTCGGCAACGCGGCAAGTTTTCTATGACGTATATTACGCGCCCACGTCTATTTTTTTGGATTTTCCACCTCAGATTATGAAAGCGCTCATTTTCTTCTATAAATCTGCAAAATCAAATTTTGAATAGATAACCCATTTGTACTATTTTTTCAACGTTTTCTGGAATCAAACGTCAAATAATTATTTTTGGTCAATACGCCCCCACAATATCAATTCTTCCAACACATAGCCAAATCAAATTGTAGCTCTTGACCTCCTCTTTCGCCACATAATACCGAGTATTCTTCAAATCATCAAGTTCCATGTTGTATATTACTTCAAAATCTTTCGTATGACGAAAATTCGGCTACACATGATTTTCCACAACTTAGATCACGCTCACGCGTCTATTTTTTTGAATTTTTGACCTCAGATTATGAAAATGCTCGGCCTCCTCTATCGATCTGCCAGACCCGATTTCAAAATACTCTAACAAAACATTGTTTCCAAGAGAAAAATATGGGAATCATAAATTGTGTACGGATTAATTTTAATATAATGTAAATATTCAAGCCCATTAGATATTCTTTCGATCAAACATACTCTAAATGGCACCAGATCATAATCTCACGTATTTATCTGAAAGCATAAAAATCGCAAAGTAAACTACCAATTTTCAATTACATACTTCATGCCTACGCATCAATATTTTTGATTTTTTCACGATGAATAATTGAAGCGCTAAATGAGCTCTATCGATACCTCCAATCAGAATGTTCATCACGACGCTGTTTCATACATTTTCGTACGTCTTAGAAAACTTGCCGCGTTGCCGAAAACCATTTTTTCCAATTTTCTATCTGATAAACAACTCAGAAAATGACGATTTGAAGAACATGTGGTGTGATGGATCGAAAGAGGAGATCGAGGGCTATAATTTATATGCATCATGATGTCGATTTATATCTATTTACAGTTATTTTGAAGTATAACTTCTCAAAACTGAATTGAATATTGAAGATCATAGAATGTTTTATAGATTTTTTGATTAAAATTCACTCGAAAGACTCGAGTGAGCGACAGCGAGCAAGAGATCATTGCATCGTATATGAATAAAATTATAATTGGGAATATACACACGAATGCATGTATTAACTCTAAACGAGCGAAAACTAGAAGAATGTAATCACACTTGAAACAGTTTTTTCTATGAAGTCAAATATGAGATGGTTTTTTATTTGGGTACCCTTCTAAAGGGATGTTTCCTTGTTACGGTCGACGATGTTGAAGATTTAGGCTTATTTCAATCTGAAGCTGTATGTGTAATCGGCGACCTAAAAAACCCATGTATACCAAGTTCCATTAGATTCCATTATCTTTCCAAATTTTCGGTCGGCAATCTTGCAGGTTCAATCTAATTCGAAGTTTGAAAATCTGAGGCCTGATTCATAATCAGCGATCATGGAAACCCATGTATACCAAGTTTTATTCAAATCCAGTATCTTTTCAAATTTTCGGTCACCAATCTTAGAGGCTATGATTCTAATATTTTAAATCTGAGGCCGGATTCGTGATCAGCGACTTCAAAAACCTATGTACACCAATTTTCAATAAAATTCAATTTTTTCCAAATTTTTGTTAGGTGATCTTAGAGGCTTGATCTCAATCGAATTTTCAAAATCTGAGGCTGGATTTGTAATCAGCATTCTCAAAAACCCATATATACCAATTTTCAACAAAATTCAATTTTTATTCCAAATTTTTATCAAGTGATCTTGGAGGCTCTAATCTTAATTTTCAAAATCTGAAGCCGAATTCGTGATCAGCGACCTCGAAAACCCATGTATACCAATTTTCAACAAAATTCAATTTTTTTCCAAATTTTTATCAGGTGATCTTAGAGGCTCTAATTTGAATTTTTAGAATTTCAGGCCGGATCCACTATGAGCGACGTCAAAAACATATGTATACCAATTTCTAAAAGAAACCATCGAGCAAAAGCCGTTTAACGTGAATAGTTAACTTGACATATTACATTCTGATGACATGTAAATTACGTGAAAATCACCTAATCATTGAAAGAGACGCACTACGGCTATCACATAGCGTGCATAAGACTTCTCAAGAGATTCGTGAACTGAATTTTATGTGAAATTCAAAACTCGTCTGAGTTGGCCCCTTTTTGCACGGACGGCGAGTTGGCCCCTTCTTACACGGACGGCGAGTTGGCCCCTTTTTACACGGACTGCGAGTTGGCCCCTTTTTGCACGGACGGCGAGTTGGCCCCTTCTTGCCCGGCCAGCGAGTTGGCTCCTTCTTGTTCGGGACGCTGAGTTGGCCCCTTTTTACACGGAGGCGACGATATTCTTTCTGTGACTGCTCTGAAACATATTTCCCTGGATATAGAGACATCTACTCCTTCATGCACATAGGATAATTCAAATCACTTTCAATCTAATATTACTGTTATGAAGTAAAATATAAGTGTGCGAAAATTGTATTTCACAAGTGTACATGCATACAGTGTTGTTCATATTGAATTACTTTTAACTGAATGATTGAAATATCAAGTTTTTCTCGAATTATGATCATTTTGAAACTACCTTCAATGTATATTGTGGTTGAATCTTTCTGTACAAATGATGAATTAAAAAGTTTATTTTATAATTAAATGACTCATTCTCACTCATTTCAATTTACATGCACAAAAACTGATTGGCTTTAACTAATTCCGTACGTGCTCCGTTCTTAGTCTATTGCACGTTCCTCGATTTTTTTTTTATCTCTATTGGGCACTCCTCGTAAAATACTATTGGCGCATTATAAATTTGTTCCGCTGAAACTAAAATAATTCCATTGTATAATAATTTCTTTAGCTCGCTAACAATACATTGTATGTATATATATATATATATATATAAATTACTTTTCTGCGATTTTTTATTCTTTTTTGATGAGTCAGCGATGCTCTCCACCTCGAAAGTTTTTCGTTTGAAGTTGCCTCTAGTGATGATGAAGGGTTCTGTCCGAAAAAGTTTGGGTTAGTCGAAGGTGTGATAATAACTGAAGATAGTAATAAGAAAGTGATGATTCAATCCAAACCAATATCATTTGGAACACAGGCGTTCTCCAAAATCTCTCCTTCATCATCATATTCACAATATGTTACAGTGTCGAGAAATTGGAGAGTACGGAATTCCCCGTTCTCCAACTTTTCCCATGCATTCTCTATCAACTCATCTCTTTTTTTTTGGGCCGTTGTTTTCCTTGGGGTATGCCATGGAGAGTGCAAGTCCGCCCAAGCTTCTTTAGTTGTTTCGACTATGCCTCCTACGGTGAAATTTCATCCAGAATTAATATTACAGATAATCCTCCGGTAATTTCATCATGTAAATAAACATCAATGAAAAAGTCGATTGATGTATGGTACGAAATAGTCGAATTGTTTAAATTCATAATACACTGAGAAAAATTCGGTTAGTAAATCCTACTATACCGTATAGTAAAGAAAAATATAGTAAACCATACTTTATTTATACATGAAATTCATTATCTTATAGGAAATTATACTATCCATCTATAGTTAAATTCAGTAAACGTTATCACTATATAAAATATAGTGTCTGTAACTATATTTTTACAAGATTTAACTAGTGTATAGTACATCTTACTAATATATAGTAAACAACCATGTATGTATAGTTACCGGCACTATAAATCTACTAGTAAGATAGTTTTGATATATGAACTATGAATCCGAAGTAAAAATATATTTGTTCATGAGCATTTCGAGAAATAAAAAATTGATTATCGAGATATAAAAAAGTTTTCAAAGTATGTTCTGTAAGTGATATTTCTCATACAATCGATTGTCGGCAATGTAATTTTATGAAAATAAAATTCCTCGCTCGAGCCTCGGGAGTTCGAAGAGCGGGTGGCAAGCAAAACAAAGGGAATAATCAGGCATGCGGTTAAAAGCGTACACCGAGCACGGCTCGCTCTAAACGCGCGTGTGTCCGTAAATCTGCTAAGCTCTCTTGAATGATTCAAGAGCGCGATACCAATGCCCTGAAAAGAGGCGCGTAGCCACTGTTAGGACGCTCGTGTGGCTCCGAAATTTATGCGCGCACACTTATATATCGACGTGTCTTACGAAGAAAGACACATCTCAAAGTGTCCGCGAAGAAAGGCACATCTCAATTTGTCCGCGAAGAAAGACACAACTCGCAATCTAGCCGCGAAAAAAGACACAACTCGCAATCCAGCCACGAAGAAAGACACAACTCGCAATCTAGCCACGAAGAAAGACACAACTCGCAATCTAGCCACGAAGAAAGACACAACTCGCGTCTGCCCGCAAAAAGGATACATGGCGCATATCCTACAATTTTTCGACGTAAAAAATATATGGAATGAAAGCTTAGAATGAGTAGGTTATCATTGACAAAAAAAAACAAGCCTTTTCTACAGTTTAAACTCTTTTTTCGTTAATATTCGCGGGAGTATAATTCCGACATTTGTCTTTCTTCGCGGACAGATTGCGAGTTGTGTCTTTCTTCGTGGCTAGATTGCAAGTTGTGCCTTTCTTCGCGGACAGATTCGGATATGTGTCTTTCTTCGCGGACAGATTCAGTTATGTGTCTTTCTTCGTAAGACACGTCGATATAATGTGTGCCCGTATACGGGGCAAGGAAAGGGACGCTCTCGGCTCGGCGTATGAATGGGCGCTAAAAGAGATCCGATTTGACGCGCGCGCGAGAAATGTTATACTAAGTGCTCATTAGGATTGTAAAGCATTTTCCGGAGCGCGCCCGCGCGCAAAAAATCGGGAGCGTTAGTGCAGCGCTCGATCCGCAGTCGGATATATTAGCCTATCGCCGCGCCATCGCCTTCCTTGTCCCAATTCATTTCATCTGAGGGGCGAGCTCCCGACAAAAACTGCGTGTGCTTCATAGATCTGTGTAAATAAGCAAGATTTGTGATAAGTGGCTTGTAACGAATGTCGTTTATGTCAAGTTCTTCTATAGTATAATATATACGAAGTGTCAAAATCCCTACATTCACACTTATTGCATCATCTATGGAATGAGCTGGATATTCATCGAACTCCAGATTCATTTGGATTCATTGAGTTCCCTCGACAAAAAAAATAAAAATCTATTTTGTTAGATGCGCGTGTATGATTATAAAGAATATCGTATTATTGCAAGGTAAAATGAATTAAATGTTATTTCGCGTAACGTCGCGTTACTAATAAATGCTGAGTATCTTTTTAGATCAAGCCTAGCGGGAAAATGAATAATTTGTATTTTTCATCTGTATACTTGATGGATATTAATATGCGATATTGTTTTATTACCAACAATATTTCCAATCGTGGCGCTACTGTAGCTTGAATTCGATTTTCAAGGGATGGACGTCACCGTTCACCCAAACCCTACTTTGATTATTAATAACATAGAAACTGCCAAAAACATTGTTGCACCCATAAGAAATTACAAAGCCACAAAAGCCAACTGATCGGAATAGGTCATCCAGCAATGAACCTGCGAGGGCCCTGGGAATATTATGGAATGATGTCTCAGCGAGGGATGCGCGAGAGCAGGACGCGGCGCGTGCGGCAGGCCTGGGTGGTGAGAGCGGCCGAGCTCACGATTCTCGGCTCTCACCAGCCAGGGTCGGACGGCCGTACAGCTGAATAGCTGCAAGTCGTTTGATAACGAAAACTTCGTTACCCCCCGAAGTGTGTAGATCTAGCGATTGTTAGAGTGTCTGAATATACTATTGTTTAATGCTTGAATTATTTTCAAATAGTATACATTTCCAATGTTGCAAGAAATTTTTGAATTCCCGATATTTTCCAATTTTCCAAAAATTTTAAATTTTCAACAATTTTCGAAAATCTCCAGACTCGGACACATTCGCGAGAATAGGAGGAATTTTGATAAATTTGCGAGGGCCCTGGGAATAGTGTATAAATTTTAATTGATTTTCCCAGGCCTCCATCATCAATAAAAAAGCCCGGCGCAATAGAAATGCGCATAAAAAACGCGCGCTATTGCGCCGAGCCAAACTAGAAGAAAAAAAGGGCAAGGCGGCGTTGACTTGCCACAAAATTGAAAGAGAGTTGGCCAGGAAGAGGAGGTACGAGGCGGCGCGCCTGCGAGGCAGCAACGCGCCATACTAGCCCAAGGCGCATCTGTTAAAAATCAGGCTATCTCGGGCATTTCATATACCCTCGCTGAAATTTTGAGATCCCCTCCGGAAAAGCATTCTAAATCGAATGAGAGTTGTGCGGAATTCCAAAAAGTACGGCTTCATATTTTTTTTTTCAAAAATATGCATTTTTCCATTTTGATTTTGAGTTTGTATGAAAACTATCCATCCTAGAGTAAAATGGAAGAGGAAAAAAAGTTTTCTTATTAAATTTTGCATAAGGATTAAGTATTCCGAAACATTAATCTCGATTATTGTTATTGCAAAATAGTCATAAAAAAAAGCGACCTCTAAAAATGAGAAATTTTTGTGATTTTTTTTTCAAGTTTCCAAATCATAGCTACGATTATGACAATTTGATTTAGAGTACCTTATATAGTAATGAAAATACAAAAAAAATTTCATCATGATATCTCTGATAGTTTTCGCACAATCCTAAGGCAATTTTGAAAAATTTTTAAATTTTGAAAATGTTATTGAGTCCTTTATGGGCGTCTATGAGAACTGCCAATTTTTTTACGTATTCTTCTAGATACTACCTATCGATCCCTCACGGGAGAGTATCGATTTTATCATTTTTAACCACTTTTATGATTTTTTGAAAATTTTTTTTACAATTTTTTTTCGAAAAAAATGCAACTGCAACGCGGTTTTTCTATCTATTTGAAATTTGAAAGTTGCATATGATAGAAGATAAACAAACGCTCATTTTGAATCTTCATTCACTCGAATCTGATTTGTGAATCCCGAGATATAGAGGTTTTTAGTCAAGGTAACTTTCCGGCAAAAGTATACGCAGTAGAAGAATAATTAAAAAGGTTTCTGGTAGATTGAATATTGTTTTACTCAAGTATCAATTATTATGTACGTGAGTGATGTTCTTGATACTTAATAGTCGAGCGGAAGGTTGATGGAAATCACTGAAACGCAGCGCTTTCGGCGCAGCGGCAGTGGCGGGCAGTGGAGGGGGTAGGGAAAAAGACGCGACGAAAAGTCGAACGCTCCGGATGAAAATGAACGTTTGATTTTTTCCCGACAATATCTCGGCTTCTATATAAGATAATTTGATGATTCTTTTTTTAATTTTATATAGCAAGTCGAAAGATAATTAAATATATAGGTTAAAGTACCGTTACAATTATTGATAACGATATATACATGAAAAATGTAGTAATGAATATTTGTAAAGCCATTCAAATTATAGTATATCGGTACAATATTGACCTGAATGCCCAAAAACAATATTCCAGGAATAATTAAGGTGCACATTAAACCACATTAAATTAAACACTGTATATTGAAACATAATTAGTCAGGAGCACTAATTACCATCAACTAATATATGGAGTATTACTGAGAATGAAGGTAAGTAAAACAGGTATAACTTGGCGCTCCGACCCTTAAAGTGGGGTCAGATGATGACAGTGACAGTGACAATGATAATGAAGAAATGTCAATTCCTCCTATGAAAAAACCGCGGAAACACTAATAAAATAATTGTTAACAATTTAAGATATATGTATTTATAATTTAAGATATATGTATTTATCATTTAGGATATATGTATTTATAATTTAAGTTTATGTATATTGTAAATGTAATGCTCAATAAACGTGATCATACAATATTTTACTGTTCTTTTCTATTTAAAACGCTCCAGAAAATATATTAATTAATCAATTTTAATTAAAAAAAGTTTCTTTTGGATGTATTAGTCAGCGTGACGTACATCTTAATAATGAAAATTAGAAAATATCATTTTAATGGCTTTACAAATATTCATTACTACATTTTTCATGTATATATCGTTATCAATAATTGTAACGGTACTTTAACCTATATATTTAATCATCTTTCGACTTGCTATATAAAATTAAAAAAAGAATCATCGAATTATCTTATATAGAAGCCGAGATATTGTCGGGAAAAAATCAAACGTTCATTTTCATCCGGAGCGTTCGACTTTTCGTCGCGTCTTTTTCCCTACCCCCTCCACTGCCCGCCACTGCCGCTGCGCCGAAAGCGCTGCGTTTCAGTGATTTCCATCAACCTTCCGCTCGACTATTAAGTATCAAAAACATCACTCACGTACATAATAATTGATACTTGAGTAAAACAATATTCAATCTACCAGAAACCTTTTTAATTATTCTTCTACTGCGTATACTTTTGCCGGAAAGTTACCTTGACTAAAAACCTCTATATCTCGGGATTCACAAATCAGATTCGAGTGAATGAAGATTCAAAATGAGCGTTTGTTTATCTTCTATCATATGCAACTTTCAAATTTCAAATAGATAGAAAAACCGCGTTGCAGTTGCATTTTTTTCGAAAAAAAATTGTAAAAAAAATTTTCAAAAAATCATAAAAGTGGTTAAAAATGATAAAATCGATACTCTCCCGTGAGGGATCGATAGGTAGTATCTAGAAGAATACGTAAAAAAATTGGCAGTTCTCATAGACGCCCATAAAGGACTCAATAACATTTTCAAAATTTAAAAATTTTTCAAAATTGCCTTAGGATTGTGCGAAAACTATCAGAGATATCATGATGAAATTTTTTTTGTATTTTCATTACTATATAAGGTACTCTAAATCAAATTGTCATAATCGTAGCTATGATTTGGAAACTTGAAAAAAAAATCACAAAAATTTCTCATTTTTAGAGGTCGCTTTTTTTTTATGACTATTTTGCAATAACAATAATCGAGATTAATGTTTCGGAATACTTAATCCTTATGCAAAATTTAATAAGAAAACTTTTTTTCCTCTTCCATTTTACTCTAGGATGGATAGTTTTCATACAAACTCAAAATCAAAATGGAAAAAATGCATATTTTTGAAAAAAAAAATATGAAGCCGTACTTTTTGGAATTCCGCACAACTCTCATTCGATTTAGAATGCTTTTCCGGAGGGGATCTCAAAATTTCAGCGAGGGTATATGAAAAGTCGCCGCGAAAACAGATGAGTCTTGGGCTATACGCACAAGAGTAGGCGCTTCCCACTCTCGGTACGTATGCGTACCCCACCTAATTTTCCCACCACGGCGTAATGAGCGGCGGCTCGAAGAGCGGCGAGCTTGCGAGCACTTAAATAGCGGTGCTCGGGCTCAGTCTGCTCATTCCGTTCGCATGATCTCGGGGCTCTGGTGGACTTGGACGAACCCAGGTGTGTTCGACGATCCCCAGAGTTGAGACGGGTCTAGGAGGCTTGGACGAACCCAGGTGTGTTCGACGACCTCCCCCGTACCCGTGTTAAATTCCATTTTTTGTTACCATTGCGAGGAATGGGGCGAAATCATAGCTTCCCTGACTTTATAAATGAAGCTATGGTTTACAGTGACCCCCACTTCTCGCATGGCCTAGATTCATTTATACGTATAGAAAAAATGAGAATGTGAATGAATGTTACACGCTGCGCGTATATTCATACATTCTCCAGATTTTCATATATATATCTATATAAAAGGTATTCAATAAAGATTCACCTGTATAATATCTTAATGTCCACGGTGGAGCATTTATTTGCATTTTCATTTTCTCATTTAGTTATTTAGTTGATTAAAATAAAATAAGTAAAATTTGTTCTCGTTCGTTAATATTACAAATCGATCGTGCGTGCGTCGACAGGTACCTCGTCGAGATAAAACTCGTTTCAGCTTTATGTAAATATATTATTATTATTTAAACCATCCTTATAATAAATTATGTATTATTTAAGTTCAATATTGTCCTAAGAAAAGTATATATAATTATAATTTACTATAAAATAAGGTATTCAAATTTATATTGATGTAGAAGATGTATTTGGTTTATATTTTTAATAAAGAAAGAAAGAGTGAGAGATGATGCAGGGAGAGTTCAGTGAGTCCTGTTCTCCCACTTCATCTTCTTCACTCATTTAATTTATTTTTCTTATATAAATTAAGCTTATCATTCAATACATTATATTTGCATATGCCTCCTTCCCCTACAGGTCAAAAGAATATTAAAAAAAATAACTTCGAACCTTCGCAAACCCATCAAATGCAGATATGATATTTGTGATATATTCCAATCATCACGTATATGATCTGATTGTCGGTGTGGTGTAATCGCTGAGAAGCAGGCCACTCGAGCCACGTCCGCACGGAGCCGATAATCGAAAACAAAGATGACGTGGATCATTCCGCGCGTACGCGAAACGGTTTTTTCGCACTCACTCTAAAATCAGCCGAATAAGACTCGGAAAGTGGAGTCATATTAATGAAAGAAAATCTTCCTCCCCTTCCCTTATATCATCGGATTTTCCACTATGTTTATATAACTTCGACTGTATATCATGAATTTTATCAATACATTTATTTTTTTTAGATTTCAAGATAGGGTACTGAAATTCTTATACATTTACTTACTTACGCAAAAAATTGGAGAATGTTGCGTTTTTTCCAGTTTTGGATGGAAGCTGGCCATGGAACCGTTCATTCGGATTATTAGTCCGCTCGTCCAACCGATATACTGATACATGCTCTGGCATCTCCTTTCTAATCCATTGCTTTTCAAAGTATTGAAAAAAATCTTTAAATTGAGCATTGTCTGGATACATTTGCTCTGTCTCCTCCACGAGCAAATGGAATCCATCTTGAATCAGATTTGGTGGAAGGAGTGCCAGAGCCGCAAATTTCATGATTTGTTTGTGGCTTCTCGGATTGGCTTCCTGGTTCCGAACTCCTTTATCAGCGACATTGTGTTTCTCGGCATTGTCCATGATTGCCTGAAATGATTATAAAGTTTAGAAAGATAATTTTAAATTAATAAAAAACAAGTTAATACAAACATATTACCTTTTTGAAGTGGAACCAGCAACCGTGGCATTTACATGCTGGCCAATAATTGCTGATGCTTTTCCGAGAAGCCACTTCATAATCCGACATGAATGTTGTCGGACTCATTGCCGGAAACATCGTTTGCAAACAGGACCAAATGTTGTGATAAGAGAGTTCTTTCCTGTCTGCCATAAGTGCGTATAGCATTGGGATGAACTATATTAGAAATTATAAAGTATTAGTAAATGAAAAAGTTACAATCATGCCAAAATACCTGCAGTGCCGAATTGCCTGCAGTTACCTTATTAAAAAAGTCTAATACTTGCCTTTCCATTTTTTTTGACCATGATCGTGTACAGCTGAGAAGAACCTTTAACATTCGGCATCGCGTCGAAAGTTCCATCGGCTCCCCAATCTTGTCTCTCCCCTTCACAACATTTTTCGACGATCTTTCGGTTAAACATGAGAAGAGTATCCTTTTCTGGCGCACTACCTTCCACACGCACACATTCTAATGAATGCTCTACGTCATCTATGGAGTATTTTATTGCTTTTCCATCCATGGCTTTTGCCAAACAACTTATATCAGCGAATTTCTCCATCTCTCCGATAGGAAGAGGCAGTTTACTTTTCTCTTTGTAGCGCCTGATTGTTCGGCTGATTTTATCATAATTAACAGTTTGGGTGCCACCTGGTACGCTTTAATGAAAATTTTGCTTTAGAAAGCATTGAAAATATTGAATTTTGTATAGATAGAAAAATTAAATATGCAACAGTAAATAATAACAGATACTCCAATTCCTCAAAAAGTAATGATTTTTCATTCCCTCTTAAAATAATATTTCTCATGGAAAACCATTATTTAAATGAAAAATTAAGTGTATCATGTGACAGTATTTTTTAATTAAAAATATAATTGATAGAAAGTCACATTTGAAGCCCATGGCATTCAAATTAATTTTCTATATATGTACCACTTGAAAAGTATAAAAACTGTGGGCATACACAGCCAAGATAGCTACAATACCTTTCAGAGCTATCGGTACCTTGCTTTTGTATCAGAGGACTCATTCGATGACTCTGGTTTAAATTGTATAGAAGCAAAAGCCTGATAAGTACTTAGCGTACACTCAAAATATCTGACATGTTCAGAATACAGCTAGCGTTGACTTTTTTTTTACCTAAGGACTCATTCGATGACTTTTGTTGGAATCATAAAAGCGAAGGACTAATATGTCCTGGGTATACAGTCAATGAATTCCGAAATGCTAATAACAGAGCTTTAGCTGACTTCCTTTTATACCATAGGACCTACTTGATGACTGGTTCATATGTTGGACTCATAGGCCTGATAAAGTACCTAGCGGATAGTCAAAATTGCTGTCTTTTCAACATGTCAGATATTTTGACTATCCGCTAAGTACTTTATCAGGCCTATGAGTCCAACATATGAACCAGTCATCAAGTAGGTCCTATGGTAAAAATAAAAGGAAGTCAGCTAAAGCTGTTATTAGCATTTCGGAATTCATTGACTGTATACCCAGGACATATTAGTCCTTCGCTTTTATGATTCCAACAAAAGTCATCGAATGAGTCCTTAGGTAAAAAAAAAGTCAACGCTAGCTGTATTCTGAACATGTCAGATATTTTGAGTGTACGCTAAGTACTTATCAGGCTTTTGCTTCTATACAATTTAAACCAGAGTCATTGAATGAGTCCTCTGATACAAAAGCAAGGTACCAATAGCTCTGAAAGGTATTGTAGGTATCTTGGCTGTGTATGCCGACAGTTTTATACTTTTCAAGTGGTACATATATAGAAAATTAATTTGAATGCCATGGGCTTCAAATGTGACTTTCTATCAATTATGAAAAATCGTCACTGCATATATATGGGTCATTCTCATGAAAACGGTATTTTTTGATGGCGAAAATGGAGAAGTCGAATTCATCAACTTTGAATTTTTTTTCTCCATTATTTGTGTTCTATGATACCAAAAAAAGCTAAAACCACTTGTGGCCCTTCGAAATCATCATCATTCATTTTTTTTCAACCATTTTCTGTTTTTATGATTTTTTAGCTATTGCGGTAATGGCGCGTTTCATCGATATAATATGAAAAATACATTTTTTTCTCAATCTGACGAATTAATCAGATAATGCGGAAAAAAGTGCGTAAGTTTGATCCATATACTTTTTTTGTCAGATGCCGTTTCAGTGGAGGTATTTACATTTGAAAGTAAGAAAAACGTGGTTACTGTACGTGTATACTGTAAATTGACTATAGTAAATAATACTGTCGATAATACATACTATTGTTCAACAGTAAAGGGACTAGAGTAAACTGTGAAGTATATTGGTAAAGGTAGGAAGGCTCAGAGCTGCGAAAAGTGCAAGAGAGCCACTCACAATTCCGAGAAATTCGAGCGCGGGCCGGAGCGTCTGAATAATAGCGAGAATAGCGTTAGTCGATGACGCGCGTTAGTCGATGACGATTCGAACAAAATCATCGATTGCAGGCCCCAGAAGCAAATTTGGAAGGTGTCCGCGTGCATGTATTATAGATTCTATTAGTACTAACATATGCATACAGTAGAATTACTCAATTCCACATCTGACTAAGTCTGGCCCATAATATAACAGCGTTAGTCGATGACGGCATATGTTTGTAATCAGTTTTAAGCAAACTTCAAGAGCTGTGGTTTCGATGGCAAGGTGCAAAGTGCCAAACTTATCATTACTATTCGATTGCTGGGATCATTGGTAAGAGAACTGATCGATTAACGCGATCTAAACAGTGCTTTAAACTTATTTTTCGAACGGTTTGAAAAAAAATCCTAAAGATAGGCAAATTTCGTTGACACAATATAAGTGGCTCAAATTCGCAAAAAAAATGCAAAAAATATAGATTTCAATAGGAAAACTTGAAAATGCACATCTGAATTGTGGGAAAACAATTTTTTTGTAATTTTTGAAGAGAGAATGATAGCCTAACGTTAGTGGGAAGGTGAAAATTCGGGTATGCGACACGTTAGGCAATGACGATTTTGGCATGTTTTGGTCATCTTTAACACCCTAAATAACAACTTTTGTAACTTTTTATTATTTACCCTTCAAGGCCGTGGCTAATTCGAACTATCTGTAGCCGTTCGGGATGTCTAACAGTTCTTTTTCATGCTCAAAATGTCGAGGACATGGAAAATACCGTTTTCATGAGAATGACCCATATGTACATAAAAAACCGCTGCCAAGTGCCTCAGCAGTATGCTTTCTCAAAGTATTGCAATTGAACCTCAACTTGCATTAATCTTCATCCACTTAGAAACGAATGCTATGGAGATTGTCCAAACAGGATCACAAGCAAAATTTTGACTGTGCCCACTTGACGCGGAACGTCCCATATACATCATTGAATAGACATTCCCATCGATATACGAGTGTTAGATGAGAAATTTGGACATGAAAAGAAATATCCAACCTCACATTTCCCATCCATAGAGCATGCAAGCATCGAAAGTTCAATTTTCACCCCTCTTTGAGAAAGCAAAATAAACCTGTAACTCATTTCCTCGACTCCATAGTAGCGGCTACTAAGGACGTAAACAAAGTTTGCTATGGTAAATATCCGAGCTACGGTGTTCTTGCTTCTTAGTCATCAACAGTTCCGAAAATGGACCTCTAACTGACTTTTCTCACTCCATAGTAACGGTTTATAAGGATATAAACAACGGTTGCTAGAGACATCAACAATGGTTCTACGGGAAATATCTCTTTGATTCTTATAGATTCCCATAAATATACAGGCCCAAATGAGCATTTATCATGAATTATATGAGAACTTATCAAAAACATGCTAGCAACGGTTGCTAGAGAAATAAAAAACGGGATTGGCTGAAAATTGAACTCAGCCGAGATTTTGCGGCGACTAACCTGTGTCCAAAATTTCAGGAAGATCGGATCATTCCTTCGAGAGTTATCGCATGCCAAAACAAAAAGTGGCCACACACGTACGTTCGTACATACATACAGAATTTTTGGATGTCCATGTTTTTTGACCGGTAAATCACGAAAATCGAGGTCCCGAAGTCCGATTCGATGGGTCGATTTTTACCCTATTACAAAGCTTTCTCTTTGAGCAAGCAAAATCTCGATTCATCACGTTAGTTTTCCTCAAACTATTGTCTATCTTATTGAAATGCTGTTTTTTGCATGTAATAAAAATTGAGCCAATGTGCCTCATACTGTTAACCATATCGAGATCCTCGGAAATACCTCAAATTTTCACCGTCCGTGAATAAATACGAAATATAAATGGACTTATCGATGTCGATTCTGCACACTTTTTAGGTGGTAAAAATATCTGAATTGATGAAATTGATTGAGGGTTGAATTGAAGTAAGACACATTCTCTACATAGATTTTACTCTCAGGAGAGAAACACTCCCAATAAGCGACCAGTAGTTTCACTGAAAAGTTATGATGCGATGAGATATTAAATTCATCCTCTCATCTGAATTTTAGTATGTAAGTGCAGCAATTGTGTCACTCCCTAAGGATATTTCGCGCACTTAACTATAATGAAATTGAGATTTCAAAAGTATGCAAACGGCATCTTAAACGGTAGCGCAATACCTATCAGACACCATTACTATCGTTGTCATTCAACCATTAAAACTCATTCGAAATTTGAATTTGAAAAAAAATTAAAGGGACCACGTGGGCTACACGTGCAGTCAATGTAACACGGACTTGTTACAGCCTCTATATACGCTTTCTGGGACGATAAAATTGGCATCAAAATAAACTAGAAATAAACAGAAAATAAATAGAAATCATGTCTCCAAAGATGATTATTAAAAATGTTTGATATCTAATAGGAAAATATATATCTAAATCATGACAACATGTCTATAAACACTTATCGTTTTTCTTCTAAACATTGATCCATTTGAGAGGTAATATACCTTTGTGAATTTTTCTCCCCAATTGTTTTGCCGTAAACTATCTAAGAATGATATAAACAGTCGATCACGCGGGGAAGAAAGTTCTAAGTGCTTAAAAAAATTGATTTTCTGAACTAAGTCACTGAGCCAAATAGGTGGTATTTGCAGCGCGCGGACAGTTATGCAGTGAAGGCTTTCATTCTTCTCTTCATAAAACTGCCCGCAAAGACGCAATTTCGTCAGGAACAGATAAAGAGCAAGAGAATCTTTCACTGGAAGATCGATTATATGGAGCAGGAATGTTTAATCAACGACAAAAAGTATTTTTCAATAAAATGATATCGAAAGTATACTTTTCTATTGGTACTTTATTCATTTTAGACATGCTTCATGCTTCAAACTGGATGAAAAGAAGTTTTTTCAGGGTGGCACCATATTGGGTACACTCAAAATTTTTTCCCGAATTTTTTTTTTTCAAAACGCTGTCTCAGCGTAGAACTGTTCAAATCAAATGAGACCTAACTCATTTTGAAGGTATTGAGTAGACCTTTCATTTGACACCAATTACGTTAGAAAGTTCTCATTTAACGCGGTGTAGTGACCTTTCTCGCTTAGGTGGCGCATATTGGGTACAGGTATCTTATAAAAAATCGTGCCAATTTGGCTTCATTTTTTTTTATGCAAAAAAAGCATTTTGAGTGGGATAGAAAATAGTTTCCGGGAAACTGATGTGACCAATCGGAAGATGAGATGTTTTTACATAAAAAACCAGGTGTTTCCCCCTGACGACGATTTCTTCTCGGCCCCGACGGCGGACGAGGATTTTTTTCCGATTGCGGGAACATCTCGGAAGACATCCCGAGCCAACGCCTGGCATATACCATCCTTTTATATTCAAACTTCGTTTCACGCATTTTTTGAATACTAAAGTATATTTCTAACGTACACCCCGGTTTCGCAGTCAACAAGATTTCCCCCTCCAATCTCCGCTGAGTGAACAGTCGCCCCAAACAAACAAACCCCCCCCCCCCCTTGACGGCCCTCTAACCCCGAGGCCCCGTCATAGCACCACAATAATATAGAAGATTATATTATAAAGCAAATCCTACGCCAATGAGAACAACATAATGTCGACATTAATCTTCAAAAAAACGCGGAAAAAGTTCATAAGAGTATTTTATCGAGGTCCCGAGATCCGATTCAATGAGTCGATTTTTACCCCATTACAAAACTTTCACTTCAAAAAAGCAAATTAACTGTAAATAGGAACAAAAACGTAACATTTAAGTATAGTTAAAATTTCAAAACCACAAATTACTTTAGAGTAAACAATATTTTTGGTTTTGGAAATGGAATCGAAATTGATTTTCCGATTTGCCCGTCAGAAAGTCCAACATACAACTACCCGTGAGAAAGACGATTTGAGCGTGAATCAATTCCAACATATTTAAAAATCTGACAATGAACCTTGTTTATTGTACTCTTTGAGAAAGCAAAATTAACATCTAACTCATTTCCTCCACTCCATAGTAACGGTTTTTACAGTAAAAAAAAATATCCAAGCTTCGATATTCTTACTTCTTAGTCATCAACAGTTCCGAAAATGGACCTCTAACTGACTTTTCCCACTCCATAATAACGGTCGCTATGGTAAATGTCCAAGCTTCGATGTTCTTACTTCTTAGTCATCAACAGTTCCGAAAATGAAACTCCAACTGACTTTTCTCACTCCATAGTAACGGTTGCTAAGGACGTAAACAACGGTCGCTATGGTAAATGTCCAAGCTTCGATGTTCTTACTTCTTAGTCATCAACAGTTCCGAAAATGAAACTCCAACTGACTTTTCACACTCCATAGTAACGGTTGCTAAGGACGTAAACAACGGTTGCTATGGTAAATGTCGGAGCTTCGATGTTCTCACTTCTTAGTCATCAACAGTTCCGAAAATGAAACTCCAACTGACTTTTCACACTCCATAGTAACGGTTGCTAAGGACGTAAACAACGGTTGCTATGGTAAATGTCGGAGCTTCGATGTTCTCACTTCTTAGTCATCAACAGTTCCGAAAATGAAACTCCAACTGACTTTTCACACTCCATAGTAACGGTTGCTAAGGACGTAAACAACGGTTGCTATGGTAAATGTCGGAGCTTGGATGTTCTCACTTCTTAGTCATCAACAGTTCCGAAAATGAAACTCCAACTGACTTTTCACACTCCATAGTAACGGTTGCTAAGGACGTAAACAACGGTTGCTATGGTAAATGTCGGAGCTTCGATGTTCTCACTTCTTAGTCATCAACAGTTCCAAAAATGAACCTCCAACTGACTTTTTTTCCATTCCCTAGTTACGGTTGCAAGGGATATAAACAACGGTTGCTAAAGACATGAACAATGGTTTCTACGGGAAATCTCTCTTTGATTCTTATAGAATCCCATAAATATACGAACCCAAATGATCATTTATCATGAATTATATGGAAACTTATCAAAAACACGATAGCAACGGTTGCCATGGAAATAAACAACGGATGCTGCTAAACACATTTACATGTTTCGGAGACCGACCTGTGTGCAAAATTTCAGGACGATCGGACTATTCCTTCCAAAATCATCGTACGACAAAAAAAAAGTCAGTCTGAAGCTGAATTTTGTATCTCCATAGCAACAGTTGCTAAGAGAATAAACAATGGTTGTTCAAAAATGAATGTCTTATCGATTCTCATCGATCGTCGAAAAATAGTAGAGACCCATCGTGCATTGATGATGATTTTTGGAGCTTTTATCAAAAACACGTTAGCAACGGTTGCTAGAGAAATAAACAACGGATTTGGCTGAAAATTGAACTCAACCGAGATTTTGTAGCGACTAACCTGTGTGCAAAATTTCAGGACGATCGGACGATTCCTTCGAGAGTTATCGTACGACAAAAAAGCGCACGTACGTACATACATACAGACATTTTTGGATTTCCATGTTTTTCGACCCGTAGATTACGAAAATCGAGGTCCCGAAGTCCGATTCGGAGGGTCGATTTTTACCCCGTTACAAAGCTTTCTCTTTGAGAAAGCAAAATCAATTTTGTAAATTAATACAATTTACAAAGAATATTTTTCGAAGGTTTACCTTCGAATGACGTTGTTAATTATCTCCTTATTTCTTTGGCAGGCACCTCCGGTTACTTCTATAAACTTTTTCGCCTCCGTCAATACGTTTTCTTTGATCCTTTGGGCTTCTGCGTTACACGTGTGGTCGTTTTTGTGTACTATCCTGCCATCAGAATAGCAATAGATCATCGCCTTGCACTTTTGGCGAGTTTTATTGGTGCAAGCATAGTAACTGAAATGAAGGAGTCTCAAATAAAGTCAAATAGTTTTTATAATGATGCGTATCGAAATCCATGAAACGCGATTCTATAAAATTTTCCTTACGTGACATTTTTACCACTCGAATTAATTTTGTATTTATACTTTCCCCAAGTCGCCTTGTTATCTACTATCTGTACATCATCCATTTTCCTCTTTTCCAGTACACAATGATGTTTAATATGGACAGAATTACTGCTTTACACTAAAGAAAAGATACGAAGAACGCGGCTGCCGAAACTCGTGTCAGTGCGAAAACAAGTGACTGGCGTATTAATATACGAGTAGTATTGAGCGGAAGGCCAGCTTCTACTTGTAGAAGAGTTTTCATTAAGAAAAAAAAACAATGATAATTTTTAATCTCTGCTCAGGTGAAGGATCTTTTGGGATTACTTGAGTTCAATTTGAACCAATCGTATTGAAATTGTGGAAAAAATCGGAAAATGAACTTTTTTTCGCATTGAATTGAATAGTCATATTTTAATAAAAAAATGTTATAAACAAATTTGGTTGACGAAACTTATAGTTTGGCAATAACAATTCCAGAATAAAATATATAATTGAAGGGTGTTCAACTTCAAAGTTTTCTAAAAACGGATAGTTGGAGCGGAAAATGATGGGTACAATGCTATTGTGCTACAGAGATGATAAAATTCGCATTGAAATGAAGTTCGAATCATGAGATAGAAGCTATTGCCAGTATGATAGAACAAGTGCGAGATTACGACGCTCGAAAGAGTGCTCATATAGGAGACTAGGTGCAATTCGTAGAACCCGTCGACTGATGTTTTTGGCCAGTGCTTTGTGTGCCGCAGCCGCGGCGCTTCTGAATTTTTCTGCACTCATGTGTTTCGGTGATTACTGCGAGCTCGTTACCTATACAGCAGTCGCATTGGATCAGTCGTGCTGAAAACATCGCTAGCCGCAACATAGTTTCTGCCGAATTATGGCTCGCAGTCTCGAGAGTTTGAGTGAGGAATATGATGACATCGAGTTGGAGGAAAATAAATGTAATTATTTTACAGATAATACTTCTCAATTTGTACTTACTTCATCAATGGACTTGGTGTTTCTTCTAATCAAAACTTTATAATGAAATCTTTCTTTTACGAAAACCGCACTTTACATGCACTTACTAACGCGGCAAAAGTTTTTGTTTTATATATTTTTCACAGTATTTTAATGTTTTTCAAAGTACGTGTGAAACATTTGATATTTTAATTTGTTGCGTCTCTTTTCCCCATTATTTTGACTATATATATGGATTATAAAATAATGGATTTTTAATCGGCGATAAGCCCGAGCGCCCTAAAAATTCACCCGCGCCCGAAAATGTTATTTCTCTTCACGATTTCGGTTAATAACTGAGTAACATTTTTGGGCGCGGGTGAATTTTCTCGGCGCTCGAGCTTATCGCCGACTAAAAATCCATTATTTGAGAGATAAACGTGAACTTTTTATAGACATATTTTTATGACTTATTCGCGTGTTTTTCGATTAATGACAGAAGTTTTCAATACATATTACGTGTAACCAATGTGGCCCTTTTCAGATACTTCGGTTTATTTGAATTTTGAAAGGTTTTAAATGGTCAAATCATAATCATAACAGTAGTTTCCGATAGGTATGCAGGTACGATGTAGCAAATTTTTCAATATATCATCTTAACTACATTTTTTATCCACTTGTTTGAAATGTAATGAAAGCTTTCGAATGTAAGTGTTGCGAAGATTGTTGTGCGGAATATGATGCTTCGTGGATAATTTACGTAAAAAGTAGACACTTCATTTTATCTACTTATGACGTATTTGGAAATGTATAACGAAATACAAATATATATTTTGTTGAATAAGAACCCTACAAGATGGATTGGGTTCTCAACAATCTAAATGCAATTGGTATAACTATTGAAATATATTATTTCTTTAGGGGAGGAATGGTTTGAGAAAGTTCACCAATTGGAGGAGAAGAAGAAAGCGAAACAAGAAGATGAGAGGAGGGAAGGCTTTCAAGAATAGGAATCGAAAGTTATTAAGGAAGAAAAACCTGGTAATGAAATAAGTAAAACTAATGTTTATAAACTACAATTATATAAGATGAAGGTATAATACTATCCAGGAACACTGAAAAGAGAAACTTTCTTGGCAATCCGATATTGAGACGTTGTTTTATATATATTGATGTAAAGAAAAATTATTATTTTTATTCATACATCAAATACAAAATGGCGTTTTTCGTTTTCAGACTGTCTTCACGAACGCGACGAACGTCAAACGGGTGAAGTTTGTTGCAATTCCTATGCGACGCGCGAAACCCTTCAACCAGCTGAATGGACCATTGATGAGGTCAAAGAATATTTATTCAAAAAAGATGAAACATTACTGAAACATTTACACAAATTTGAAGAATCGGAAATCGATGGGAAAGCATTACTTTTACTAGATAAAGAGACGTTGATCAGATACATGGGTATAAAAGTGGGTCCAGCAATGAAAATAATGGATATAATAACGAAAATTAAAAGTGGGATTTTGTAGATATTATGTATCTTGATCTGAATAAAACGTATTTTTATATATTCTAATAACAGTATTCTAATATATCATTTCATGAGTTACATACCTTCAGATGCTGAATTATCTCGTGAACCGAAACATTGTCAAATGTATACTATTGTTGTGCCCTTGCAACTGCAGCAGCTTTCGTTCAAAACGCGGCGGAAAACTCGCAGAGCAACAAAACTTGTTAATAAAAGAAAAATAAAATTTTTAGCAGTTTCATAACGGGTGGGCTTATCAGGGACTATGTGCGCTTTCGCATCTATTGCGCATAATATTTGATTGGGAACGTAAAAAGTTTAGTATTCGAAAATTTGTTATGTATTAATACATTCATACGCACACTCACACACACACACACACACACACACACACACACACACACACACACACACACACACACACACACACACACACACACACACACACACACACATACACACATAGACTAATGAACGTTTGCAGCAATAATATAATAATAACAATTTCATAAATAATTTGAATTTAAGAATATATTCATTTCTGTACGAATCTATAATTTGATGGGAAAATTTTCTACACTCAAGCAATAATAATATTGTTCAGAACTTGTTTGCAATTTTTAACATTGCCTTGAGCACTCTCGATTATTGCTTTAGATTTCTGGAGTCTTTTGAGGATGGCATGTATAGTCATTTTTGTCAACAACTCGTCGTAAACGTAACGCAGGCCCCGACATCCATGTCTTTTGTTATTACAATAGTAATGACAACAAGAATAGGCTAATATTATGAGGTCATTTGAAAATAATGAGTTGAAGTTTTATTCGCGAATAACGAAGTCACGGCGGAACATCATATACTGTAGTTTCAAACATAAATGCTTATAATGTTTATGCCTTTTGCGAAAAACGTGCAATTCCTCCCGCGCAGAAGACATCTCTCCGCGAAGAAAGACGCATTCTAAGTCTGCCAGCGAAGAAAGATACATCTCGCGAACTCCCCGAGTAGAAAGACAACTTCCGCGTGCGATATGTGTGTTTCTTCGCGCAAACATTACAAGATGTGTCGTTCTTCGTAAGACGCATCGGTATATTTTATATTCTGCCACATTTACAGAGCAGATTTTTTGTGTGTGTGTATGAATCTTACGTGAAATTTTTCCCTCGGCTTTTCTTGCTATAATTATACGCAGCCCATGCACCATTTCCCGCATCCCATGTCTTTTCCATTTCACTTACAGATAAACTTGGAATATTTAAATTCTGCGAATGGTATCTTGAAGGCAAACTCAATATCTTTCAGAAACCATCCCTATAGTTGTCACTCGACCAATTTAACCCAGCAAAAATGTTCGTATGAAAAAAAAACCCAAAGGGGCTACATTGGCTATGTACGTGCAGTCAATTTGGCACGATTTCATAATCAGTTGTTACGGCCTCTGTACGCCTACAGAGACGATAAAATTGGCATTGAGATGAAGTTTCAATCATGTTTCGATTGATATTTATTCAAAACTCTTGACATTCAACTGAAAGATCCATATCGAAATGATCGTAACATGTATATAAAAACGAAACGTTTATTACATAAATATTCATCCATTTCATTCAGTCTGTCAGTTCATTATCATATAATAAGATCGATTTAATCACTCTAGACAGACGGTGATTCTAGTGTCATATAAGATTATTATATTGAAAAAATGGATAGTTGGAGTGAAAAATGATCTGTACTCCAACGCCTGGGACCAACCACCTTATTGCCATACTAAAAAGTGCCTCGAGCACCTGTTTGCGCCGATAGTGTGTTTAAAACACTCGAAATATTAAATATAAAAATTCGGGCAAAATTGGTTTCACTTATTCTAATGCGAAAAAATACTTTTTCAGTTGGAATGAAAATAGTTTTTGGGAGAAGCGAGCTGATAAAAAAATATTACAAAATTACACAATGATTGCGTGGAATACACATAAAATATGTGCATTGGACAATTTCCCTTGCAGATACCAGAGTGTATACAATGTGTATAAAGATAATACTATACACAACATTGAGTGATGGGATGCGCGAGAGTTTAGTGCGGCGCGCACTGAACTTGAATTTCAGGGGCTGTGTGCGCTTTCGCATCTATTCCGCATCCTACGACGATTATGAATTCGAATTGCGCGCCGGTACCGAGACAGTCATCTCTCAGCCGCTCCGCTGAACCCCCACTCTTTTCTGGGCCGCGTTGTCCTACGGAAGCTTGTAGTGGCCACCGCACAAGCAGCGCTGCTTTTCAACAAAATCTCCCCGCTCCCGCACGCGCGAGGCGTGTGCGCGCGCTTCAGTTAGATACATAACCCCAATTTTTCATATTGTTTTCGGAGCAGTGATTTGTCATAACCAATTTGGAGGAAAGAAACGACCGTAAACATGGAAATCAATATTCATTGTATCGGGTATCCACCAGCCGCAATAAAATTGATCGAAAGCAAATTGAACTTGAGCGATGTGCAGCGATATTTCCCGAAAGCCACGGGTTTGTCATATTTTTCCAATGGTAAAAAATACCTACTGACGTTGAAAAACGAAAAATATTTTGAACTAGAAGAAAACGTACTAGAGTATGAAGCAGTTTGTCTTGCAGGTGAGTTTACTTGGACTATTTACAATTATCTGTTACTCACAAATGTATGTAAAATTAATCGCTTATAATTAAAATGATCTCATCAAATTTTCTAACCTAACTTGTACTTATGTTGCAGTTCATTCAAAAATCTCCATGTCTGAGGGCCAAAAAAAAACTTTTGCGGAAGTACTATTGTCTATCAAAGGAAAAAATTCAGATTATGTTGAAGAACAGATGAAAAAATCTACAAAAAAGATAGGGACAAGCCCAAAACAAGAAAAGAAAAAAACCAGAGCTGTAATCATGAATTGGAGGCATAGGAAGACTCCAGATAGCCCGTTCTACAAGAAAAATGATCCTGGCCAGAGCAAATGTTTAAACCTAAATAGCCAAGAACATTACAGCTTACAAGAAATAATTGATTTAGGCACTGCCTTATTTTGTGATGAGTTTAATAAATTGTATTTTGAAAAGTGCTCAATACAATTAGGGCGAAATGATGGACAAGTAATAAAAACTTTCCAAACCACTAAAGGTAATGATTTATGGCACTACGTTGCTGAAATAAATGATGGCCATAAACCATCATTCAGTATTTTGACTACTCCACTATCACAATCACAAAAAAAGTGGAATCAGCTGGTGCTAACAATCAGGAAGAGAAGGATCAAAGTACTTCTCAACTACACTTAGCTGGACAATCAAAACAGCCGGAGAAGAATAGTGAACAAGACAAGTCATTTATAACTCTTGCAAAGAAAACCAGTAATCATGGCATTAAGGACCATCTAGCTGCAAAGGAAAATACAATACCTAATTCTCAACTCGAGTTTCAATCAACTGTAATAAGATCAAGAGAGGAAGTGAATAATAGTCTACCAGAGATGCCATCCGTAACTCTTACCAAGAGAACTATTGAGGACCACCCAACTCCAATATCACCTGAGTTCAAAAAACCAAGACTAGATGATATTTCTAAGATGAAGGTTGATTTTGTCACATACGTCGATAGCAGAGATCTCCTGTTTTCTACCAAAGAGCTGGGTAGAGGCGTGTATGGAGTAGTCACTCAAGGAAAATGGAATGGCACTCCAGTAGCTATGAAAGGAATCGACATGTTTGGCAACAACGCCGAAGCCATTATGAGAGAGATAAATATATTCAGAAATATAACTCACCCAAACATTGTAAACATTATGGGTGTATCAAAAGGATTCTCACAATTTTATCTTATCATGGAGCTTGTCGATGGGCATAACCTACATGAAATCATATTCAAGCCTCGAATCAAAAAAATGTATGGCTTGACATTAGATGACAAGAATGCAATCACCATACAGATGCTGATGGCTTTTAGTTTTATCCATTTTCATCCAAAAGAAGTTCTCCATCGAGACATAAAACCAGCGAACATCATGGTGAATAGACATAAACAAGTAAAAGTATGTGACTTTGGGTTGGAAAAAATCCATGAAATCTGCAGTAAACTTCATACGACATCTGGGAAAAATGTCCCATTAGGAACCTTATTTTACATGGCACCAGAGTTGATTATAGGAAAACAACAAGCAACGATCAAATCAGATGTGTGGTCGCTTGGCTGCACTCTAGTTGAATTTTTCAGTGAGAAAGCAGTATGGACATTAGAAGAAGATGAATATTTTGAAGATTTCATGAAAAAAAAAACCAATGCCTAACTTGGAATCTATCCCTGGAGTCATCAAATGTATGATGGCCAAAGTTTTTGACCAGAATCCAGCTGTTCGTCCTTATTGCATGGATATCTTGAACGAGTTACATTGTGATAACGTAGAATATTTTGACTACGGGTAAAACATAATTCATTTATTTATTAATTAAACCATATACAATTTTTTGTAATATTTATGCATTTTCTAGGTCTGATTGATTAGTATAAATGCTGAGAAGGTGAATATTATTTTTTAAGTTGGAAAAGACTCTAGTATATTACTAGTCTCAAATGAAACTGTCGACTCACAAATAATTTTAAGTATAAAGCTCGAAAGTTTAAATAGCTGACATTGCAAATGTTGATTGAGCAAGTGATGAAAATAGTTATTTAGTATTGTTATCTAATATGAAATTTGTGAATGATGTAATGTGTATATCAACAATATGAAGACTGAAAATATTAGTATTCATAAGATAAAATACTAAGAGACTAAACGTTGTTTACTTTATAAGTCTAACTCGTACTGCTCTAGTTTTAGTCAAGAACTAGATCTGTGATTGATAGTATGTTTGTTATCGAAGAACAAGTTCGTGCACAAGATGTTACGGATTCAGAGTATTACTGTGATTTGAGATACTCTTAATTGCATTTTAATAAATTCTGATAATCAGATTATAAAAGTTGAATAAAAATTTGTTACACCATTAACATCAATTTAAAACACATGCATGTACTAGCTCTGATGGTATTACTTAAAAAGTTTGATTCCAAATGGAAAATGTACGGAGCTGCTATATACAAAGATAAGTTATTAAACTTGGCATTGTCATTACATGGGACATAATTTGGTATAAATTGATATTCGGACATAATTTTTCCTCCAAACTAATGAGGATGAATTGATGGTTTGGAAAAGAATTTACCTGGAGAATTATTATGTTCAAGGTATAAATATGAAAAATAAAGTATCCGATTATGCTTCAACCTTATTCACAAATGTTTGCTGTTATAATATAATTGTAACCGTTATTAATGAAGTAGACAATTATTATGTCGTAATGTGATAAAAACACGACTCAAAATAATGTTATACTGTATGTTTTAGGGAAAAATGTCAATTGGATACAATAAATGTGATGCATGTAAAAGATGAAATCTATTTTATTTACAAGAAAAATATTCTATTCTTATTCATTTATGTTGATATACGAGTACATTTATATATACAATTAATTCTCCACTGAATCATTCAAAAAAGTTTGAATTAATCAATACATTCTTCATACTCTTCAATTACCTGAATGAGGTCTACAAACAGATTATAAGCTTTTTCTGATGTGCAAGGAACTTCAACATCTGGAGCAATAATTTTTATCAATTCTTCAGTTTCTAGGGCAAACAAAACAGGCTTTTTTGAAAAATTTTCCATTAACGTTTCAGTATCTTTACAATCAACTACTTTTCTATAGTCTTTACCCCCATATCTTCTAGGCCAATGGTAAATAATATTTGGTATGCCACAAGGTAAATTCAATATTTTTTGTTGTCGTATTCGATGTTCATTCCACTCTTTCATAGCAATACTCAAATCATGTTGTATCAAAGGTCCAAAGCAGTATCGTAGGAGTTCAATATGCAATATGTTAGTAGTATCCAATATTTTTTTTGCTTCTAAGGTCTTGAATATATCTATATAATAATCTGCAGTATGGTGCCTTAACTGCCTCCAGAACTTTTCGATGCGTTCATTGGCAGTACTTTTGCCTTTGACAAAACTGTTTGCCCCTGCATTTCTATCATCATGGTAGTATCTCAAGGCTATTTGAAGTACGTCTATCCTGGTATTTTCTGTCCCTCTATCAGATCTTATTATACTTGGAATGAATTTAAGTTCTTGTATGCACTGTAAGTAGTAGAATGCTATAATTTCAGGATTATTATTTGTAGTTGCGACCTCTAACCACATCACTCTCCTTGAAAATCCATCTACGCACCCATGGATTGCAAACCCAAATCTTTTCATTTTATCAAATCCATCCAAGTGCCACAGGTAATTTGGACCAGAAACACTATATCGTCTTCTTTTAAGTCTATATCTAGAACGTTTTTCAATCCCTTCTGGATCGATCATACGCATTAGTTTCAATGTTGATTCTTGTTTAACAATCAGACGATATTTATCTTTCAATCTTTGGTGCATGGCTCTGTAACCGATATTCATTCCAGAACTGTCAATCTCTATAATGATCGATGCAACTATATCTTCTATTGAACTTTCTTGAATATTTTTACGCTTCAAATTTTCTTTTTTTAAAATTCGCCTCAACTTCCTTACTGAATAAATACTGTGACCTTGTAATTGTAGCATATATAACATTTCTCTGTATGTATATTTGAGATTGAAATACTTTTTTATTGCATTATTTAAACTCAGAGTTTCATTTTCATCTGTAAAGAAACGATTCGATGATAAATATTAAGCCATAATTATTCATAAATATGAAAATAAAATTAATAAAATTTACCTTCTGAAATTAATAGTCTATAATGACTTATGCTTGGATGAAGTTTTAATTTTCCGTCAACAGCACCAATATGGAAAGATTTTCCATCTACTTCAAAAATAATCCCCGTTGCATTTGGAAAGTACCGTTTCAAATCTTCAATTTTCAAGTATGGTTCATCCAAACGGAATACATTAATTTGTTCATTATCCACAATATTTATTTCAAATTTCATTTCGTTGGGCATCTAATAATATAAATGATCATTAATCATTTTATTTCAACAAATATGTACTGAATTTTTCCTTGTAATAAGCACTGGTCCAACGTTTAATTACACTTGATCACTGCTCCGAAAACAATATGAAAAATTGGGGTTATGTATCTAACTGAAACGCGCGCACACGCCTCGCGCGTGCGGGAGCGGGGAGATTTTGTTGAAAAGCATCGCTGCTTGTGCGGTGGCCACTACAAGCTTCCGTATTGTCCGCCTCTCGCGATCCGAGCGCAGCGAGGATTGCAAGTTTGCGCGTGCCGAAATAGCCTAGATGAGCGAGGTGCATATACTATTTTTCGTACCCCGCGGCAGAAAAGTGCCATTCTTTGCAAACGCCAGGACGCAAAGTAGGCACTTTACTGCCGCTGGGATGAAAAGTGGGGGGAGAAATTCTAAGTGCCTCAGAAAATCGATTCTTTGAACAAAGTAGTATAGTATTAGCATTGTACTCAAAACTTTGAACGCGTTTATCTCGGAACCGTCTTTTTTGACATTAGCCTACCGATAGCGCCGTCAATTTTCAACCGATTCACTTCAAATTTTAACTGTAGCTTGGAAACATGATTTTTAAGTGAACGTCGTATGATTTTTTTTATATTTTGATTTTTACCGATTTTATGGCCGATTTTCGATCAATATTTTTGGGAAAAAAAAGAAAAAAAACTCAAATTGACTTCATTTGGCCCCAAATTCGAATTTCGAAAAAATGGCCCTCTGTTCACTGAGTTTTTTTATTTTACTTCAAAACCCCGTTCGATTTTTTCTTCTAGGGTCAATATTGTGACCTGTAGCGGTAGGCTAGTGAAGAAAAAGTAAAAAAATTTTTTCTCCTTTGACGAGCTGGTACGCCGCCATTTTGTATTTTTTTGAAAAATTAAAGTGTGTTTTTTGTATTTAGAAAGTAGTGATTTCATATGCAATAAACCACATATTCCTTGGATTATTCCTGCGCTTATGTTAAGTGTTTGAAAATGACCTCGAAATCGGAGGTCACAAAGGTATATTACCCCTTAACAGCGTCCTGATTTTCCGCGTCTTTCAGAGAATACTTTGTTCAAACTCAAGCGGCGATATCTTCTTTGTTGAATTCCAGCTGGTCGAAGTACTGATCTTGTATAATTCTGCCAACGTAGGAATGTGGTATATATCATGTCCGTCAAGGTCCGATCGTACAGATTCAAGCGATCGAATTTGATCGTGTATATAGGTGATATTGCGAGAAAATGAACTCATGCTCCAGGGATGTGGAGAGCTGCCGTCTTCCCGGTGGTGTAGTTGGTAACGCAACTGACCGGAGATCAGGAGGACGCTGGTTCAAATCCAGCCCGGGGAGCGTGAAATTTTTTTCTCGCAATATCACTTTGGAATAGTCCACCAAGCCCGAATTTATTCGTCGTTTGAAATATGTGGACGTTAAAAAATAATTATTTGGAGAAGAGATTGTGCATATCTGATTTGTGTGTGTGTGTGTGTGTGTGTGTGTGTGTGTGTGTGTGTGTGTGTGTGTGTGTGTGTGTGTGTGTGGGCGGGCGTGCGTGTGTATGATAATGTTTGGAATGAAAACCACGAGAGACGGGTTCTCCAGAGGGACGCCATGACGTCGACTAGTGGAAAAGAGAGAACGGAAAAGTGGCAAGAAATGCCGAACGCTCTCTTTGCATGCGCGGACACCACCGGTGCACCGCGGCCTAGAAGCTGCCAGACTGGATGATCGTTCGATCGTTCGAGTACCTGACCCGCCAGGAGACAAGTCCTGCAAAAGCGGGTTGCACTGCTCAAGGAGGCAACGAGGCATCCTCGAGGCATTTCAGCTGTTTGAGAAAGCGGGAGGTGGGCGGCGTTCTCCAAATTCCCAGGACTCACGCCATGGCCAGCCGGCGGATGAGACGGGGGAGAAGGGGCCTGCATAAACGCAGGGCCCGAAAAGCGGCTCTCCCGTCAACGATACGGCTGGGGCTGAGGGGGAGGAGCGAACATTGGTGAGAGGAGGAGGAAAAAATTTAACCCGCGGCGGAGGAAGCAAGCGCACTTAGCGTCAGCACCGAATCAGAAAGGTTTCCCTCTGCGGAGTCCGTCTCTCGTTCAGCGTCTTCTTTGTAATCGCGCAACATTTTGTCTAATTGGACATACATAGTTTTGCGGCTTGTTTTCACCTCGCTGCACTTCGTTCCATTAATCATCGTTGATCCTTATCAATTACCAATAAATTGAGTAACCAACACAAATCTGCACGTCGTTATTTCGTCCGACCTCTAACCCGAACAAATATCTTGTATAGACAATCGTGCATTGAGCAGTTTTGAAAGAAAAAAAGGATGTTTAATTTCTCGAAATGTTTTCTCCATCTGACCAGAACATCGGCCAAATTAGAGCCTTACGAGCTATTGGAAGTTCAAAACGTGATATTTCTATCCAACTAAACTGTTCCTTGTCCACCGTCAAGAGATAGTTCATTAAACTTCAGCCTTGAAGAAATTTCGACGGTGGGTTCAGAATGTATATTACCGTCGAGTGTACCTAAAAATGAGTTGAAAAGAAACGCTTGGTTTGAAGCAATTAGTTGGAATACCAAAATAAAATACAAAAAACAACCCTCTACTGTTGCAAAGATCATCTAAATGTTAATAGATTATATTGAAAACCAATGAAAATCTAAAATTAAAGGAAGGTATTGATTTCATAGAATTTTTTCATTTTATTGCAGTTGAAAGATGATTTAGAAAATTACATGTCGTATAAGGCAACGGGTGGACATATAATATTGAAAGACAATGTCCTACCTTGTTTCAATCTAAGAAAGCCTGATCCTGAAACACAAATATTGATTACTGAAGAGAATGGAAATCATAATGTACCATCAAACAATATGGAAGATGACACTTTGATGAGCGATACATATACAGATAATTTTTACAATTCAGCATCTTCTTCGGTGGTTCAATTATCTGAGGAAAATAGTGTACAAGATTATCCTGACACAAGAAGCAAGTCGTGTCATACAATAAGTACATGGTTCATAAAAAACAAATTCACACATATGTCTGTGTCATGTTTCTGCGTTTCAAAAAACTGCTAAAGTTCAGTGCATTTTATTACCCACAAATAGTATGAAAAAACTAAGAGTAAATTATGAAATACAAAACTGTACTATTAGTAGTATTTCTAGAAGCATATTAGATTCAAGTTTATATGAAAGTTGTACAAGAAGATGTATTGAAGATATTCCAGAACATTTACTTGGAGTTGATAAAGTTAATATACATGATAAATTTGTTGGGAAAAGAAAGTGGTATCAGAAGGAAAGATATCTGTTTAGTATTAAAAAAAATCAAAATAAATCTGTCGTTTGCTATCCTTGCATATGAATTTGGTTTGTCCGAGTCACAAGTATGTAAGATTTTTAGAAATAATGTACACATCATAGCAAAGTACATGAAACAGTTGGTTATATAGCCTCATAAATAGGATATATTGCTGAACCTCCCAATTCCGTTCAGATATCGTTACAAAGATATTGAGAGCATAATAGATTACTTTGAGATTGAGACAGAGAAACCATCATATTCTACTTACTCCAAAGCTTAATGTATTCTGAATATAAACATTGCTACACTGGTGAATGGCTGATAGTTGTTACACCCGATGCATGGTCTTATTATCTATATCTCTGAAGGTATCTGTGGGAGGAGTACGGATAAAACTATCATAGAAAAGTGTGGTTACTTAGACGTGTTAGCTGATAATTCATCGTTCTCAGCTGACAGAGGCTTCAAACAAGTAGACGCTCTACTCCAGGAAAAAAATTGTAAACTCCGACCACCAACAGTTGATGAAGACGTAAAAATTTCGAAAGCAGATGCCTAAAATGCCTACAACATGCCTAACATCTTTGTTATGAACGAATTCATATATCATTTTCATTAGCTTTACCATGGTATTTTTTTCTTGTCTACAGGATGAGATTTCCATGGCCTTTTCAGATAGTCTTTTGATCAATTTTCAGTTCATTTTCAGAATATCAGTGTATGTATAAATTTTATGGAACTCATTGTACCAATAGAACTTCCATTCTCTGATGGAGCTATAGATTTTTTTTTACTAAGCATTACTTGAAATATGTATCAGCAATAACAGAGTTTGAGTTTTTCAGTCAAAGTGTTGTATTAATTTGGTCAATTCTTCTCGTGTGACACACATTGATATATTACTAATAAACAGTAATACTTCTAATTATACTTGTGAAAAAAAATCATGCTCGTTACTTCTTCAGGGATTGCATGGTCATGAAAAAATCAACAATTACAGGAGTTTCCCTCCTATTTCCAAAGATATATATATATATCCGGGAATTCCCGGATAGTGGATAAATCTAACCCCACTTTCCAGGCACCCCGGAAAGTTGCCTGACAACTTTCCGGTCATCCCGGAAAGTGGAAAAGGCAACGTTCCGGGCATCCCGGAAAATGGAATTCCATGTCCCAAGGGTGCGCACAGGAATTTTTAGTTATACCAGGTCTATTTTTACCTAACGAAGTCTATGTGGTTGGGGTCGTCGATGATGATGTTCCTAGTGTGCTTCTCGTATTTTCGGTCCTAATAGGTCACATTGATCCCAGATAGTGTCCAGGTAGTTGGCATTGCCGAAGCCGGTGTTCCAATGGTGCGCTACAGGAATTATCAGTCGCACCAGGTCAAACTGATCACAGACAATGTCCAGGTGGTTATGGTGGCCGATGACGGTGTTCCAAGGGTACGCTACAGGAATTTTCAGTTACGCTAGGTCTATTCGTACCCGAACGAAGTCTATGTGATTGAGGTCGCCGATGACGGTGTTTCTAGGGTGCGCTTCTGGTATTTTCGGTCCCAATAGGTCACATTGATCCCAGACAGTGTCAAGGTAGTTGGCATTGCAGAATCCGGTGTTCCAATGGTGCGCTACAGGAATTTTCAGTCGCACCAGGTCACACTGATCACAGACAGTGTCCAAGTGGTTGGGATGTACCCGACATCTATGTTCATCAGGGACCTAGTGCAATTAAAAATTCAATGCATCTATCGCATCATTCTATCATCTATATATTGCATAAAATTTTGATGACGTTTTAGTTTACGTGTTTGACCCTCTCACATTTGTAGGCCGAAAATCGTAAAGTGAGTCGCGTTATACTAAATAACCGATTAGTTTAGGTGCGTTTTTGGAAAAAATTTACCGTTTGAATTCATTAATGTTCGTTTCGAAAAAACTCAAATTTTTTTCAGATTTATTGGTGCATTAATAAAGGAGTTACTATGTCCTGCACTGAAAATCTGAAATTTGTTGAATTTTGTCTTTTTTCACTTTTTTGAGCTCAGAAAATCATGTTATATACCTGAAAATGAGAATGAATAATATGAATAAAAGTTCTTCTTTTAACTACAGAGATTATAAAGAAAATATACCTGACATCGAAATCTTCCATCCGGATTAACTCCTCTATTGATGGACTATTTTTGGAAAAAATTTTTCGACCATCCAAGGTATACTTGAATTCTTCTAGTCGATACGATAAAAATGGTCCAATATCCCTTTTAAATATTGATCTTAGATTGCTATCTCATAATACGCTGCTTGTGAGTTTCGCCGTATGATCTATATGTTGAAAATTAAAATGAGAGTATCAGTCCTTCGTGTCATTAATTTCAGTCAAACTCTTCAGATATTATATTCTCTGGCATCAAATGAACCTATCAATATTTCCCAGTGGTGTTTCAAGCCATTTAGACTTACTATTAGTACGCCAACTAATATTTGAGTTATCAAAGTGTACGTAAAATTCTATGTTCAAATAATAGTGGGTGCCTTGGTGCTTTGGTTCATCCATTTCTGCCTAACTTATAAGATATGTTCTCTGGCATTAAATAAAAATATCAATAGCTCCCAGTGGTGTTTTGAGTCATTTGGCCTCTGGGTGCCCACTATCACTCGAACATAGATTTTCACATACACCTTGATAACTCAAATACCAGTTGGCGCACTGGGTCCAAATGGCTTAAAATACCACTGCTAATGATAGGTTCATTTGATGCCAGAAAACATCTAAAGAGTTTGGATAAAATTGACGTCCCGAAGGCCTGATACTCTCATTCTAATTTCCAATATAGATAATGTGGTGAATCTCACAAAAGCAGGGTATTATTACATTGCAAACTAACTAGGAGAGGTTGTGTCATCTTGGGGGATGAGGATCTCTCTCTAGGAGCTTTACGGGCTTCTAGTACTTCTAGGATCCTTATAGCTTGTACGTGCCAAGATTGCGCGCTCACTCTACTATGGCACGAGCAGCGCATGCGCACGAACACTTCATTGCAGGCTCTATTATCGGAACTTTCAGTTGCATTGTTTTTCTAATAATAATCTTTTATTATAATTTTGGCTAATGGTTGCAGAATGCGTTTACGATTTTTAGTCGATTAGACATCTGATACAATAAAATCAATACATATCTATAATCGCAGGTGGACTGGCGAAGGCTCGGGCCTCGGCGCAGACAGACACAGTATGTCAGCGCGCCGATGTCCCCACTGGGCTTCCGTACAGAGCTATACTGGCGAGCGTTACTCGCTCTCTCAACCGCCTCGCTTTAGCACTCGCTATAGCTCCGCCTCTTTACATTAGTCGCGTAGCCGACCTAAGAGCTGATCTCCAGCACTTTTTCACCACAATATCCGCTTTAGAGCCGCTATGCGCAGTGCGTAGTGCGCATGGTGCGCACCTCGCCCTTAGTATGTATGTGAACACTGGACTGACTGGACAGCATAGAGGTATTACAGATAGAGGAGGCAAGCCATAGGAGAGCCTGTAAGAGAGCATGTCCGTATTTTTGGATCCAGTCAAGTGCATGCGCGGACACATCGACACACCAATACACTTGCACAGAGCTCGCCGCGGGGATTTTGCCTCTGGCTCCACTCATCTGAGATTTGGTTGTCACGCGCTGTTTATTATTTATATTATTTTTTTATTCTTCTTATGTTTTATTTCTCTTTGTTATGATTTTTATTGCAAACTGTAGCATACTATTTTATGTAAAGTAACTTAAATGAAAAAACTGAGTAAAATTATTGAATATTTTTATAGACATGTTACGATGATTTAGATATGTATTTTTGAGTTGAATGTCAAAAGTTTTGTATAAATATCACTGGGAACATGATTGAGAGCTCATTCCAATGCCAATTTAATCGTCCCTGTAGGCCTATACAGGCTGTAACAAATGATTAAGAAACCGTGCCAAATTGACTGCACGTTTAGTACATTTAGCATTTTCGCGTTTTTTTTTCAAATTGCGATTTTTAATAGGTTCAAGTAGTCAAATGATAACCATAGAGATATGAGAGTATTACTATTCTACAGTTTCACTCTTATATGTGTAGTTATAATACTATATTTACAAAAAAGGGAGAAAATATGATATAGCGACAATATCATACCAAATAATGTATAATTCTTGTTGAAACTACGAGTATATGGTTTGCAAAAAAGTAATGATTCTCTTGATTGATATTGTGATATTTCTTTGATTTACTAATGATATTGTAGTTGATTATTACAGTGAAAACGGTTCAAAAGTGATATTGTTATTTAATGTTATATTATAAATGATATCAATGATTTATATTTGTTTAATTTATATACGTCACGAAAATATTATATACTTCAGATTTGTATAAGATAAATGAATATATTTTACTCATAAATTTAATTTGATTGAAATTGAAACCTTGTCTTTATCAACATTGAATTATTCTTTTACTTCTTTTGCTTCCGATTGGGTGTATTTGCATATTATTATTCAAATCCTAACATAATATAATCAATTATTGTCAATTACAATTCGCCAATTCATAAGAATTAAATATCATAAGCAATAGAAATAATATATATTATTAATATCGAATCTACAGGGATATTCTTACTTTTTTTAGGTTAGTTATGAATTAAGAGTTGAATCATATCCATTGGCTTATTTTGTCATTCGATTAGTGAATTGAAATACATAGAAATATTTAATAAGATTATTAAGAATGTCGAAAATGCAGTATACTTTGCGCAGCGTTCCGAGCTAACGAAATGTTGTGGCTGTGATATGCTCGCGCATGCGTTCGGGCCAGGGAGGTGAGGGTGGGCTTGCCTCCTCTATCTGAAATACCCACGGACTTAGTATATAGGGACGGAGCGCATGCTATGCTCGCCGTTGAGAGAGAGTGGCTGCCCACTTTTCTGAGAGTGGAGGGGTTTGCGCCAAAAACGTAGACATTTACACTTTGTCTCTCATCGGTGTAGCTGTACACCATTAAACAGATGTCGTGTCTGTGTAGCCACGAACGCCTCAAACTGAAGTGGATAGAAGCCTTTACAAATTTTCGAATGAGCGCGGGCCTGCGGGTCTATGTATCGAGAGTATTTTTATTGTCATGTTCGAGAGAATCCTAAAGTTTTTCTTCAATTATTTTTTCTATTTATGTACATACATTAGATTAACATCAATTTGACCTCTAGCAAGCAACGAACTATTTTCGTAACTCTATGAAAAACGAATATTATTCATCACATTTGAATTTTTTTTCAAATTATATGAATATATGAAATTATTTATCGATGAACTAATTTTGTTTTCAAAATAAGACATGATATCAAACGATTCAAAAACCTAATGCGGATTGAATTATTCTGCCCATTTCTGGTCCCAAGAAAACTAATGATAAATTTCAGAGACTCAAATGCGAGACTCAATAGCATATGCAGAAATATTTCTCCCCATTCAAATAAATCTCAGGCTTGTCCGAGTGACTCATATCGATCAGGTACGACCTGCACTCATTCCAAATATATATACATATTTACATGTATAGATGATGGGTCATTCATTAGGGCAATCTTCATATATATAATGAAGATTGCCCTAATGATCCATCATCCCATGCAGGTATTACCTGCAACTGTCTCTGAATCAAAACAATGGATCTACATTTTATACTCCAATAATAAGGATTACAGACATGGTCACGAGTGCGGGAAAACCAGCGTCAGTATATACATGTGAAGTTTATACAGTTAGTCTTTAGATTTACAAATGTTTATGTTCTTGAAAGTGCGCACGATGCCTCTCAGGCAGAGGGGACGAGAAAATTAGCTGATGGACTGGAGATGGGGAAAAAATGTAACTGCCACGCAATTTTCCGCACGTTCCGCTGTTGACTAATAAATTTAAAAATAATAAAATTGTTTGAAAATAAAATTAAGAAAAGTATCTCAGTGTAGAAATATGTATAAGTTGTCGATCTTTGAGGGCCAATCCAGAGTGAAGTGGAAAAGGGACAATTCACAAAATCCACTACATATTTATTTAATGCGACGTTTCGCCAGTTAGGTTCATTGGCCTCATCAGGCAGTTTTGACAATAGCGGCTGCTTCCTTTGCCGAACGTAATATTATATTTTCATTCAAAACTGCCTGATGAGGCCAGTGAACCTAACTGGCGAAACGTCGCATTAAATAAATATGTGGTGGATTTTGTGAATTTTCCCTTTTCCACTTTCCTCTGGATTGGCCCTCAAAGATCGACAACTTATACATATTTGGAATTATGGAGGGTGCACTGCATAATATTAATGTATCTCACTGTAGAAATAGACATATTCGACAAAGATAAACATATTCAAAATAAAAAGCATGCATTAATAAATTAGTATAGAATTTTGATCCAGAGTATCTGATATTTATGATTAACATTTCGATATGAGGCAGACATAAGAATTGTACAGAATAAACAAGTACTGCCTTTTTTAAATCCTTGAAAAGAAACAGATTCTACGTGCAATGAACGAAAAAGAAAAACTGTTTAGGTAGCTCCTCCACTTCAGTATCGCTGTGTTAGTGGCTCTTGCCGCGAAGGCACACAGACACGCGCAGCGGTGTAAATGTCTGCGTTTTTGGCGCAAACACGAGGAAATGTGGTGGGGGCTCCCTCCCGTCTCAGCGGCTACCCCGCGAGCGTTACGCTCCATCCCTATATACTACATCCTTGGTAATACCTCTATGTTGGACAGCCCCTAAGACCCTAAGGCCTAAGAACTGCGGACCGCTCTTCTTCACTCAGTCCGTGTGCGCAATTCCATGGTCCTGATTCTAGTATTCATGCTCCGTGACAAGAGGCATTACGTCTGCGTTCTGATTGGCCGGGGGATGCTCTAATGAGTCTTGGCTCGACATTTTTGATTTCTGGGCTTTGTACAAGAAACAAGGAAAGAGAAAAAAAATTTTCAACGTATAATTATAATATTATTCCACGAAGGGTACCGTCGGCACTTAGCCTGTATCAGTTCTTTTTTGGTCCCGTGTGTTTAACAAGTACATCATCGAACCACACACTGGGAAGTATTCTTTTTACAATGAAAAATTTATATCAACTTTCCTATTAGAATATAAGAACTTATAAGAGGTCAAAAGAATAATACAAAGCAATGTGATGTATCTGATTTTACTTAGCACAGCATGTGCTTTACGTCACTGGCAGAAATTACCCTATAATATTAGAATTTGATTGCCTGCAGTAACATGAGGGTTACGCAGAGCTAATACTGCTGAAGTATTTCCATAATGTACTTTCAGAATTGTACTTGCAGTTATTCATTATTTGAACACAACATAAATGACTCGACTATAATATTATATTTATGTTAAGTGAGATCCATATATACCCTCCGAGGGTTGTAAATAAATGAAGAATATGTTGTGAGACATGAATTTAATACTCAAATTGCAATATATGTCTCTGCGAATCATTCACTTTTTAATATGATTACTTTTTAGAACTTATTTAACTTTACAGTACCGAAGCATGTTTCTTATAAATAAAATTATACTCCTTGTTCAAAAAAAATTTATTATTTTTTCATCTCCTTTTATACTTGTAATGGTTGTCTTAGCCAACTCATTATTTATGAAAATATAATTTTAATCCCTCCTTGGGCCATGACACATGACCAATTTATTGGCGGACTTGCTGCTGCTATTAGCAATATTTGCTACTTTGGCGGGACAGTGTGCGTTGACGTATCTTGACCAAAGTGAAATAGGAACAAAATACAAAATATATATATAAAAACAAATTTTTCCACTTTACCTTTCAAATTATTTGCTGTTTTACACTGATCATTGCATCAATATCAGTTCTGCATATGTTCTAATACCCATGTGGGGAAATGTCTATGCGTTAATCTTAAAATCAATTTGAAACCATGAGCCCAGTGGATATGACTTCTCGTTTGTCATATTTTTCATTGAAATTTGAGAATCACATGAGGCTTCAAAAGCAGTAAATGTTGGGGGTGTGATATGAGTAAATGATATCATGCATATGAATATGAATTCATGAATGATGATGATCCATGCAATTGTGATCGTTCACTCTATCACTCTCTCTAATCCAAAATCAAAAATATTTACACACAACTAAATATCTGTTGAACTTTGTCACGTGGCTAGCCCCGCGATTATTAGAATCGCATTGCGCGGGGCCACGCCACGAATATCGGAACGTTCTGGAAGGACGGTGTTGAAATCGTGACGCACGGAGCGTAACTCGAGACGGCGGGAGGCGACTGACCGCCTCCCACCGAGCGCGCCACCAAGGGGTTGCGACGGCACCCCCACGAGGGATTAAATACGAGCGCCTCAAGGCGCTCCGGGTCATTCGTCAGTCGTCGGTCAGTCAGTCGTCGGTTAGTTGGTAGACACACGCGGGAGAGACACGCGGTAACGTGGAGACGGTAGACAGTCCGACGCTCATATTGTATACTAGTATTTGGAATAACCACACGAGCTCTCTCAGTAAAGTGAATAGGGAATAAAGGCACATCTAATCCAATTCCTGAGTACTGAGTTATTGATAACCTGATTCGACACGTAACGGATCCTTACCGAGTAAAACGTCTACGGTCAATACCGTAGCCGAGATCTGAACCCAGCTAATTAAGGACCACGCCACGTAACAGGAATTAACGTGCGCCGCTACAGGTCCCATTTCATGGTGGAGGAGCTGGGATCTCGTTTCGTGTAAGAGAGTTTATATCGTGAGTCGAGAATTTGGACAATTTTTTTTGAGAATTTAATCAACCGCGTCGGAACCAACCGCGCGAAGTGAGCGTTGTGACGGAGGAGAGAAGAAGACGATAGCGAAGCAGATCAACAGCGAAGCAGATTACACCAACAGCGAAGCAGATTACACCTACAGCGAAGCAGATAGACAGGAAGGAGGGAAAGAACGACTGCAAGCAATTATATACAACCAGACAGGAAGGATGACCAGAGCTAGCCGTGTCAATACATTCTTGGTCGCCTTTTTGTAAGTACATTAAATTTTATCATTTAGTCCCGTGGGAACCGCGAACGACTGGAATTTAGAAGCACGCGAAATAGTAATTTTACAAGTGATTTGACAAACCGAAGAAAATAACGAATTATTCAAGCAATCTTGTATTCTGCACTACTTGTTGAGTAAATAATACACGGTCAACGAACCAGAAGTCGAACTTCAGTCTCAAGCGCAACAGAGCGCAACTAGCAAAATTTTTCGGGCATTGTAAAATCACTTCGTAAACGTAAAGCTAAGCGAAACACGATGTCAAAGCAGAACACCGATACGTTGCATGATGAACTCGAGGGATTAGGAGAAATGTTTCACGATAAATTTAATATTGAGGAGAAGGCACAGGGCTATGCTCCTCCAAGTGATACGAAGGAGGATATTCCACCACCCCCACCATCAGGGATCCCACCACATGGGAATGGTACAATAAGAAAACGGTTAATCCTACGCGAGCGCGCCAAGCGATAACAGAATCTGATCCGAAAACGGCACTCGATCAGAACCCGTTGACGAGAGTCTTTTGGAAAATTATACAAGTGGAAACAGAGCGCAGTCTTGAGAGTGCTTATGGCGCAACCATCTATAGAAGCGAAGTGGATGGTGGTAGCGTCACTTATAGGAATAGCTCAACTTGATGACAATAACGAAAGGGATTTTTTGAAAGCATTTGAAGGAATTGAGTATCTATTATCACACGAAGCAGAATATTTGCAACCAAAAGACACTGAATTCTTGGTAGAATCGAGAGAAATTATACGTAACAAAATTCGAGAAAAACGGGATCAGCGCAAACGGGAACAGGGAAACAAACGAGCTAGGGAATTACAAGAATTGAAAGATCGCGAACAGGCACATAAAGTATTGATACAGAATATCGCGGAGAACTACAAAGAGAACGGCTAAAACTGTACCTGGAAACGAACAAAACCAGAACGACGATGATTACTATCCGGAAGAATATTGGAATAAGAGACAAATCCGAACAATACAATGGAGACGCCGGTCGACTTACACCTCGAGTATCGTAACCTTATTCCGGACTTGGAAGCATTCGCAATGGAAAAAGAGGAAAGAGAGGAGATGGCAAGGATAAAAGCGGGACTCGGTCAGAAGTACGTTAAATTACAGGAGGAACAACAGTATCTACCAAAAATTAAACAGGAACAGACGCCACAGTATGACTACGGAACATTACAGAATCTAAAGGGGGGACAGCTGGACATAGTCAATTACGGACAGGGCAGATTTCACGACAATCAGACATACGTACAAAAAATTAAACAAGAAAAAATGACACATTCAACTCCGAAAAGGGAAATTAAAGTGCAGGGACCGACAACAGACTATAACGATACGGACGGGATCGAAATCATGACAATGCATTCGCAAATATTGAGCGGAAACCAGATTCAGCAGTATCAGAGAGACGGCCCAATAAAACACCAAGATAATCCTGGGAAACAAAACGGATACTTAGTACCACCGCGTCAGGGGCAACAACCGATTATCACATATCCACCATCGAAAGTATCGGTCAGATTCAACGAAGAAAGGAATAGGCTTCTAGAATCAAACAGAGAATTTATAGAAAGATGGGGCGAGCGGCGACAACAAGAACTGATGGAGGAAGAAGAGGAGGAAGATATACGCAACAATAGCATGTGGGAAGTTAAGCCGCAGGACAAAGGAAACAGTGAGAATAAAATGACGAATGAACAAAATGGAAATAACTCAGTAGGAGCAGAATGTCTGCAGAAGATTGAGGAGGATCCTCAAAATGTTAGAATGACGGGCTCGAGGGAATGGACAGGAAACGGGTCATATTACGAACCAAATATCCGAATTACCTTGAATCAGGCTTTCAACAGCATTCCAGAATTCGATGGAAACCCCGATACACTACCATTATTCAGGGATGCACTGAGGAACGTAGTTAGACAAGTCGGTAAAAACAACGAGCGGACAATTTTATTCTCATTAGCAAGCAAGTTAAAAGGAAAGGTCGGTGACGGATATAAGTTGCGATTGAATTATTATAACAGCGTAGAGGAATTGCTGACGGAATTGTCTACTCAATATAGTAGGAGAGGGGGAGTAGACAGAATAATGGCGGAACTCAAGATAGTGAGACAAGACGAGGGAGAATCGGCTGTAGATTATGGACTACGAGTAAAGACGCTACTTCATCGAATATTGAACATCTACGATAGCGATCGCACACTGTTAGACTCCCAGCGAATAAACTATAAACGCAAAGTCGAGATTGAGGCCGCGGAACAATTTCAATTGGGGTTATTGGGCGGATTAGAACATCAAGTTAGAAGCATGCAGCCTCGCACGTTAACTGATGCTATTGCAGTAGCAGCAGACTTCGAAGAGAAAACAAGTACGCGGCGGTTGGTAGAACAAGATAAGAAAAGCCCAGAGGAGATACTCCGAGATTTACTTCTAGGAAAGGATTTTGGGAATACGGTCAGACGAACAATGGCAACACCAGATGTTAGATGCGGATACTGCAACACCGCGGGGCATAGCGAGGATAAATGCAGAAGGAAGAAATATGAGTCGAAAAAGTGTGAATTTTGTAACGGTTCAGGACATGTATACAATGAATGTTTCAAGTTGGAGAATCTGATAAAAAACGGGAAATTGCAGGCAGATCAGATAGAGTCGCCGGCGGCACAAAACTCAACGCAAACCGTACAAGCGGTCAATCAACTTGCGACGCAGCCACTGTTATACTTACAACAGCCGACAGTATATCAGAACGCTTCGGTTGCAGAAAACGCAAGCGCGAGTCAGCCGAGCGGCGGGGGTCAAGGCCAGGCTAGTAGACAATATGACGGCGCGAACAGTTACGATAACAGACAGAATGTAAGATTCCGAGACGGAGACGGATACAATAATAACGACAGAAATTATAATGATCAGAGAGACAATGGTAGATACAGTAACCGTAATCAAGATTATAGAGATAACAGATATAATTCAAACAGCGATAGAGGAGGCAGGTTCCGCGACGATAATAGGTCACGAGACTATAATAGACAAGAAAGATATCCACGCGATAATTACGGCGGGGACCGCTCTAGGAACTTTGACCGTCGCGATGGGAATCAAGAAAGGAACTATAACAACAATGATAGGGAGCGCCCACGATACGATAGACGCTGGGAAAGTAATAATAGAAGGCCGTATGGCAACAACAACAATTACAATGGGAACGGATCACGCGATCGCAGGAACTACGGGAATAATGACAATGGTAATTACAATAATCGTGAACGGTCACAAGAGCGTAATGGTTATGGTAATAACAATTATAATAACGGTAATAGCTATAATAACCGTGGACAGCCGCAAGGGCGTAGGAACAATGATAATTATAACAATAACTCTATGGACCAGCCGAGGAATAATGGAAACCAGCAGAACCGATCAGACGGGCCTTTAAACTCGCAGGATGCTCGGCGCCGGAACTAGGTGTCGAGCTGCAAAGCAAACAAGTCTCGGAACAAAAAAGCAACGTTGAAAGGCACATAATTAGATTAGCTGCGAGTCAGGGAAGACGGCCACCCATAGTGGAACTGAGGTGCGACAAGTTGATCGGAGGACTTGGGAGATTTTACGTCGACACAGGTGCAGATATAACCCTGATAAAGGACTATTTTGTAAATCCGTATTATCCAATTGACACGGACAAGAAAGTAGTAATTAATGGAGTCACGCCAGGGGAAATTTGCAGCATTGGAACGATTACTATGGATCTAGAGGGATTAGAGTGCACCGCACATGTCGTGCCGAGCGACTTTCCAATTGATACAGATGGATTACTCGGTTGGGATGTAGTGAGCAAAGGACGAATAAATGGAGTATGTAGACAATTAGAATTTGAAAATATGGTAGTACCCTTCGTGGAAAAGGAAATGTTTGTTATTCCCCCACTAACGAGACAAGTTATATATTTTCGAACAAATAAAATTGAAGAAGCCGGATTCGTGCCCTTACAGAATTTAGGGCCAGGAATATTATTCGGAAACTTCATTACTCAAAGCGATAAGGAAGGAAAGGCTAGGGCCATTTGCATAAATACAAATGACGAAGAGATACAAATAGAGGTGCCAGAAATAGCTCTAGAACAATGTGAAGGTTTTCCAATTGAAAAGGGGACGTTTAGTTTCAAGGAGGACGAGATACAAGGAAAGGACAGGGAGAAACATGAATCAGGAGAAATGCCACACGTCACAGTACGTAGGACAATATCTAAGGAGATGGAAGAGAGGGCAAAGAAAGTTTTGATAGACTTGATAAGGAAACTCTGAAGGACCTCAATGAGGAAGAAATAACACATATTAAGGAGATAATCGAAGATTTTGCACATGTATTTGGCCTTCCAGGAGAAAATTTGAAAGCAACTACGTTAATCAAACATAAAATTCCAACAACAACAGATGTTCCGATCAAGGTGAAGCGCTATAGGCCACCTCAGGTTTTGAAGGAGAAAATGCAGGAAATGATTGACGAATTAATGGAAGCGGATATAGTACAAAAATCAACAAGCCCGTATTCAAGCCCAATGTGGGCAGTAAAGAAAAAACCCGGTCCGAACGGAGAGGAAAGATGGAGGTTGGTTACGGATTTTAGGCAATTGAATGAAATTACAGTGGGGAACAGTTACCCATTACCAAATACAAATGAAATAATTGAAGCAGTAGCGAATGCGAAACTAATAACAGCAATTGACTTGAAATCAGGATTTTATCAGATTCCAATGGACGAGGAAGACGCGAAGAAAACGGCATTTTCAGGACCTTATGGCAACTATGAATATAAAAGAATGGGGATGGGTCTAAAAGGAGCCCCAGCAACATTCCAAGGGTTAATGGATTTGGCATTAGCAGGATTACAGGGAGTTGAATTGTTTGTCTATTTGGATGATATAGTGGTATTCGCGGAGGATCTAGAGGAACACGGGAGAAAATTCCGCAAGTTGATGGAAAGGCTTGATAAAGCTAACCTTACAGTCGAACCCAGTAAATGCCAATTTTTACAAAGAGAAGCTTCTTTCTGGGACATATAGTAGGTAACGGAAAAATCAAAATGGACCCCAAGAAAGTGAGGGCGGTAATGGAGTACCCTAAGCCACACAATGCAAGAAAAGTCAGATCGTTCTGCGGACTCGCATCATATTATCGGAAGTTTATTAAAGATTTTGCAAGAATTTCATATCCATTAAATAAACTCAAGGACGAAAAGAAAAAATTTATTTGGGGAAAAGAAGAAGAGGAAGCATTTCAGTCAATGAAGAAGCTTTTGTGTGAAGAACCTGTTTTGATAGCGCCCGACCTCACGAAACCATTCATTCTGACCACGGACGCGTCGGACTACGCATTGGGAGCGGTACTAAGCCAAGGCAAGCTAGGATCAGATCATCCGTGTGGATACGCATCAGGGTACTAAAAGGGCCAGAATTTCGTTATTCTACTTATGACAGAGAACTACTAGCCATAGAGTGGGGCATTAAAGAATTTCGCCATTACCTTTATGGAAGAAAGTTTACGGTAGTTACAGATCATGAACCATTGAAACACTTCCACTCAACGAAAAAGCCCGATTTACGGTTCGGTAGAATGAAAGCAAATCTGCTAAAGTATGAATTCGATATAGAATATAGGCCAGGGCCAAAGAACAAGAATGCTGACGCGCTGAGTAGAAACCCAGTATTAGAGGAAGGCGAGGAGAATCCGGAGCGTCCGAAAGCGGAGCTATACGAATTAGCGGAGAAGCAAGAAAAAGAGGGAAAACAGAGTCGGAAGAAGGTCGGTAAAGAAGAAACCTTACAAGCTCAGATAAAGATGGCTGTCACTCGATCCAAAACGCAAAATAAGGAAAGCAATAAAAGACCCTTGTCCTCAGACACGGACGGATCAGGTAACCCAGGGGCACGAAAGAAGGCGCATCAGAAAAAGGAGAGTAGTGGAGAAGAGTGGGAACCACCAAGGAATCTGAGACCAGAGAGGAGGACTTCTTACTACTCAGATAAGGAGAGTGAAACAGAGGCGGAAACCATCGAAAAGGGAATTCAGAAAGTAATCAGGCGAAAAAGGGGAATGCTAAATAGATGCGAGACGAAGGCGAAATTCCCGGTAGCTACTCCTGTGCTGGATGAAGGGACAGATGATCCGATCATAAGTCAAATGAGGACAGACAAACATCTCGCATATATGCGGAAGAGTGCAACATGCGACAGGAAATACAAGCTGCTAGCACCCCAGAGAAGAACGTCATATTACCATCGGAATATAACAGGAACAGGATACCTCCTCCGGAATTTTATGGATCACCGACGGCTCAGGAAGAGGAGAGCGAGGTGAGCTTAGGGGGGACGTCAGATGAACCAGAGGCGAATCTTACGGACGAGGAAGAGACTAGACCCTTACGAAGAGATAGTTTAACGGGTTCTAGGCGTACCCTAATCGCAGATCGAACGCCCGATAACTCGGCCAAGTTGCACGAACCCATGGATATAACGGAGGAAATAGCAGGAGAGGCGAGACGAACCTCACACCACTTGTCCCATCAAGAAAGTATGGAGATTCCCCCACCAATAAAGGAGGCATCGCGCAGCTTACGAGACATGATAGCTACGAGTCAAACCGGAAAGGAAATGAGGTTTATAGTAGACATCAAGGACGGAACAGACAACGGAAAGGGTATCCAGATAAATATAAGAGAACCGGCAGAGAAGCAACATTCCACAGGGGACGAGATAGGGATTAGCGAGCCGGCAACAGATACGTCATCTGGTGGATCGGGGCCAATAAAATGGGCACACTACGCTAAGAAAAAGCTAAGCAGTACGGAAGCTGGGAGAATTACGAGAGAGTTGTAACAGAGACTGGGTGCAAACAAGTAATACAAGAACTAGAAGAAACATCCGCAAACAAACGCCAGAGAGGACAGACCTCAGAGCCACCGGTATTAACTGATAAGAGTAACTCGGATAGAGAAGACACGAATGCATTGACAACAAACAAGAACCAAAGTATAACGAGAGAAGCAAGTGTGCTGGCTTCAACAATAAACATGGAGACTACGGAGGAAAAGTCAGAGCAGAACATGATTAACATACAGACACCAATAGAAGCGACATGGAGAAACGAGGTGAATATCGGGGTGGAAGAAAACAGGCTCCCTGGCTTCGACAGTGGATATGATAATGTCGGATAATATAAATCAGGAAAAGGATCAGAGCAACCAGCAAACATTCGAAGGAACAACGAAATCAAAAGTTGATGAAATAACACCCGGAGACAAAAATGTATCAGTAGCAACGGGTATATCACAACACGTAGAGACGGGAGAGGAGAGTCAAGAAAAACGTAACGCGGTGTCAAACATTTATACCGAAAACAATGTATGCGCACAAAAGGACAAGGTTTTGCGACACGATACAAACATTCCTACTAGACCATTTGGGAACTGTTTATTTCACTCATTGATCAAAGCACTAAAATTAGAAATTAATACCCGGGAACTGAGGGATCGGTTACTACAAAGTTCGGCCATGCATCATTGCATAGACCCCGAAAATGCACAAAAAATATTAACGTCATCAACAGAATTCGGAGATGTTGATTGTATATTCATTTTTGCTCACGAGTACAAAAAGAATATATGCATACATTTTCACTATGGGGCAAGCCAAGTTAAATATCTGTATGTGGAATCTAATAAGGAAAAGGAGTATATACATCTACATCTACGAGGGAACCATTACACCCCATATGAATTTGATAAACCGGAGGTCGAACTAATGGATATTTCAATTAGCTCGGAACATCACGGGGAGAGATCGGATATAGAAAAAGGACACGACGTATCGGTGAACGATATCATCAACCAACAGGGGGTACAGGAAGGGAATGCGACGTTAGCTCCGGTCGATAGAGAAGAACAAGACATAAGGGGAAATGACAGTTGGGTACCCGAGATAACGCCAAGCCGAATGACGGGTAATATGGCGCGATTTATGGTAGCGGAAGCACGACCGACGCATATGAGACCGACTTGGGTGATTGCACCCGGGGATGTCGAGCAGTTTCATTGTGTTAGAATTTTGAAAGAACAACCATTTGCACATCATGACAATTTGGTATATACATTGTCGGCAGACGGGAAATTAGAAACGGAGCCGCAAGTCGCTCTTGTAGAACGAAGATACATTGACCCGGACGAGCTGCGCGATCAGCATTTTGCAATAGGGGAGGTAGCTCAGTCGGAATGTCGCGGCGTGAAAGTCTTCGGATTAATAGTGAGGAATAATTTCGATGATAAAACAATGCGATTGGATATTGTAGCATGCTTAAAGAACCTCAAGGCATTATTGATGAAGGACGAAATCAAAACCGTGGAATTATTAGGGATTTAGCAATGTTAACACAATCGGACTGGGGCTACTTCGTCGAGCAATGTAATAAACTCTTTAAAGGGAAAGTGATTTCAATAACATTATTCACGAATAATTTACCATTGCCAAAAGTAGAAGACAGGTATAGGCTAATTAAGGAATTTCACGAATCAGCAATCGGGGGCCATAAAGGCATGGGCAAAACTCATGCGAGAATAGCAGCGGAGTTTTATTGGAGAAATATGTATATGGATGTAGTAAGCTTTGTGCGTAGCTGTCCTGAATGCCAACCAACCAAGTTAGTTAGGAACAAGAATAAGGCTCCCATGCTCATAACAGATACCCCATCTTACCCCTTCGAGAAATTATCAATGGATTTTTGCGGACCATTAAGAGAAACGAAAGCAGGGAATTTATACATTCTTACGATGCAATGTAATTTTAGCAAATACTGCATTCTAACGGCATTCCGTCACGCAAATGCCCATGAGGTAGCTAAAGCATTCATGGAGAAGGTGATCTGCAATTTCGGACCGCCTGGAGTTATCTGTACGGACAATGGGACGCACTTCGTGAATTACGTTCTGGAGGAACTCGCGAGAATGTTCAGAATAGAGAAATATACAACAACCGCGTATCACCCGCAATCAAACGGAGGAATCGAGAGAATGCACCATGTTATAAAAGAATATATTAAATTAATTATAAATGAATATGAGAATGGGATGAGATTCTTCCAGTAGCACAGCACTCGTATAATACTAGCGTACACGAGGCATTGGGTTACTCGCCACATGAAATAGTATACGGTCGGCGCGCGCGAACACCGTCCAGCTTTCCACCGAAGGAATATTTGCTGACTGTCGACGAATACCTCGCGGATATAGCTTATAACGTCGCGGAAACTCGGACTATGGCGGCAATGAATTTAGTACAATCAAAATTCAGATCGAAAGAGTATTATGATCGAAATATTAATCCGAGACACTTCAGAGTGGGAGAGATAGTATATTGGTTAAAAATGCCCAAGAAAAGTAAAATGGATAAGGAAGAATATGTTAAGTGTGAGATAATAGAAATAGATTATGATAAACATACGGCTGTAATAAAGGCAGGTGAAAAAACGAAATCAGTGCACATAGACGGACTCAAGAGATGTATTCCCCATGAAAATATAAAGGAACTGATTGAGAGCCGCCGACATGAAGGCATATAGAGCCTGAGTTCACGTGGTCATTTTTGCTGTTCTAACGCGAGGTAGAATTCCATTCCTGTTGCCAACCCCGGTTATTAAGTAAATTCTTTTTGGCGGCCCTAACGTGGGTATACGCGAGGACGGAAGTCACGAGTACAATTTCACAACGTTTTTTTCTCAAATATATGAACTATAAGATTATGGCCAATAAATTTTTCTTGGCGGCCCTAACGTGGGCACGCATAAATGTAATAAGGGTAAAGTAATAGAGTCACAAATTTCTGGCGGCCCTAACGTGGGTCCGTAGTTTCGAATCGCCAGATACAAATTCCAATTCAAATCGTTCGGAAATGAAGTAGAGTCTTCAATTTATCAAGTCACCGAAATTGCAGTGCTGATATCATACTAACACGCTATGGCGCGATTTCACGAACGGCAAAGAATGTGCCTACTCGGGGAGTGGCGAGTCAGTGCGAGGTAACTCCGCTTAAGAAATGAAAAGTACCGGTGTTGAGAACGCTCCACCTGGGAAAAACTCACGGTCGGTTCATTTGTTTATCTATTCGAGTAAATAATGACAGAAGGATCTGACGCCAAAGTTGACACGAAAGTAGCGGTGTTGAGAACACTCCACCTAGCGAAATTCGCGGTCATTTAATACATTCATATTGCTAACATTGTCACGACCAAGAGAATTGGCATTGAAGATTCTCCGCTTTGGAAATGAAAAGTACCGGTGTTGAGAACGCTCCACCTGGGAAGCAATCGCGAGCAGTTTGGAAAAGCCGGCGTCAAGGAAGCTTGACCAAGAAATATGATTACTCAGCGTCGAGACTACTCCGCTTAGAGAACAAAGACGCGGGCGTGGAAACGTACCACCTGGCAAAGATTCGCGAACATCGTATATATTCATTCTAACTAACATCACTCTACGATCGGGTGTCGGAGTAGATGAATTCGTGCAAGAAAAGAGTCCGGCGTCGAGAATGCTCCGCCTGGAAATATGACGACTCAGCGTCGAGGCAACTCCGCTCAAAAAACCGGTGTCGAGAATGCTCCACCTGGGAATAACAGCCATGCACACCCAGCGTCGAATTTATTCCGCTTGGGGAAATAAAATGCTTAATCGTGGTAAAACTCGCCGGGAAACGTAACGCTAACATGTTAATTGTAAATTATTAACAATATCACAAAAACGAAATGAACATCAAGGTTATCAAGCCAAGAAAAGACGAATTGAATGTATAAAGCAGCGTTGAAAAACTCCGCCAGAATTGCAAGTCAGCACCTGTTGTATGACCGACTGGCGTCGAGAACGCCCGGAAAAAATGGAATCAGCAAATGAATCGCGGTCGGTCATTCGCACTAACCATACTAGTATTCGGATTATAAACAAACATGATATCAGCAGTTGCAAATCGCGAAACCTTTCTCAGTGTATTGATATAATATATTTCCAGAGAATATATGGCTCTAAAAATTTGATCTTCCTTATCTTCAGCAATATGATACCCCATTTCAAAATGCAACAAAAAACAAAGTAAATAAAAATAAAACTAGGCCAGCAAAAGTAGGCAGTTGATAGTTACGATTGGAGCTCACAAATATATTAATACTTGAAAGGACTACTCAAAGAATGTAACGTTACCAACCGATTCCTCGAATAGTTCCACGAGATTGAAAGGATCAGCAAATAGATCATCGAACTAGACATAGTTATTTAGTGGGTTCGAGATTTTCCCATTCAGCAGAAGGAGCAACCATCGGGTAAGTAATACGAGCAATAGCAAGACTCTGGATCTGTTGATGAATTAGAACGAAGACTAGGGAATGTAACATTTGAGTATTCAAGGAGGAAATCCAGCTCTTCTGGAGTAAGAGTCCATCGCAAAAGCCGCTCAATATTCGTGAAGCCTGAGGTCTATCAGATGAACCGAGACACTGGGTAAAACGAGTGAGAGTGGGACAAGCAAGCAAAGAGGCAACACAGTCTGTAGAAACAGTTTTGATACAGAAAAACCAAACGTGACAAGGTGGGACTCTAACTCAAGTCGACAAAAAGTTGGTCCAGGCGAACGAAGAAAGGAGAGCAGACAGACAGGCCGAAAATAAGTAGTCCAAGTATCCACTCGGAGCATTATTTGAAAGCTTGAAATTCCTACTACCGGCGAAATTGAACACAGAGGGATCATAATGCTGAAGTTTTACAATGAGACAGCCAATTAGAAAGCTAGAAACTGGAAGAGGCGTTCGCGCGGTTTTGATAGATAAGCAAATAATGCAGGTAGCAAACAAAGAATGTAAAGTTGCGATGAGTTTTATAATTGGAAGAGAATCGGGGCAGAATCGATGGGAAATCCAGGATGACAATTGGACCATGAGAATGACAGATAAAGATTAACGTCAAGGCGGACAAATTCTCTGGGTACGTCTAGGTGGGCAATATTTAGATAAACAAAAGACCATAAATTTATAATCACAACGTGAAAGGCATATAAGAATATACAATCTTTCCCATTAGGAGGGATCGAGGATCTGCGGTTATGATATATAATATAATAACTCGTGCGGGAATTCGCGAGTAAGCGTCGGAACGATTTGAAGAACTGTAAAATCTGTGATATCAGCACGCCGCGGAGCGACGCGTGGATCGAGCAAGCCATTAGCGGACTCAAACTATGGATGAGGATCTGGCAACAATGGCAGAGAATGGCCGCTACTGAGCTACTCCGGTACGGAACACGGGCAACAGAGCGCGTTAGAATGTGCATCGACAGCACCTCAGAAAACGACGGAAGCGAGTGAATTACCAAACCAGGTTTTGATTCAATACCATACTCGGAGAAAAACGTTAAATTTACGGTCAATATTAACATTCAATTTGATTTTTTTTTCTTTCGAACGTAGAGGTAAATCGCCAAAAATTGATTATTCTTTTATTACGCAAGCAATCAATCTTATCAAGGAATTTGGAAATTTTGGAAATTTAGTAATTTGAAAAATTAGAAATTGGGTTATTGATTTTAAACATTTTTTTTTTGTAATTGATTTTGAAAAAAATTTGAAAATTTCGAAAGATTTGGAATTTGAAAAATTTTTTGACAATTTTGAAGAATTTGGAAATTCTGAAAAAATTAAAAATTTTTGAACAATTAGAAAATTTTGAAAAATTTGCAATTTTGGAAAATTTGGAAATTTTAGGAATTTGAAAAATTTTGAAAAATTGAGAAATTTGAAAATTTTGGAAAATTTGAAAATTTTGAAAAAATTTGAAAATTTTGAAAAAATTTTGAAAAATATAAGAAATTTAAAAATTTTGGAAAATTTGAGAATTTAAAAATTTTAGAAAATTTGAGAATTTAGAAAATTTTAGAAAATTTGAAGAATTTTGAAAAATTTTGGGAAAGTGGGCGCGAGTCCACCAGCAAACCCCTGCAATGTCGGTAAACATGCGAGTCCATTAGCATGAGAGTCCACCTGTAAGAGTTCACCCGCAAGAGTTCACCCAAGGCTAGCAGTATACTACAATGCCGACAGGCGTAAGAGTTCACCGCAAGAGTTCACCCAAGGCTAGCAGCATACTACGATGCCGACAGGCGTAAGAGTTCACCCGCAAAAGTTCACCCAAGGCTTGCAGCATACTACGATGCCGACACTAATCAAATGATTGCAATAATTAGTGGCTTTTCGATTACATGTAGATTATATTCTATCAGACATCAAATTCATTGAAAAAGCCAAAAGTTGAAGTATTTTTTTTGTTTCATTGTAATGAGTTTTTCGATTACAAAATTGAGAGGAAACAGAACTCAACAGAACACGTAACATTAGAAATTTTGAGAATTTTGGAAATTTGAGAATTTAATTTTAGAAAATTTGAGAATTGGAAAATTTTGAAAATTTTGAGATATTTGAAAATTTTGAGAATTTGAAAATTTTGAGGAATTTGAAAATCTTAAAAAAAAAATCTAAAATTTCGGAAATTTCTCGGTCGGTAATCTTGTCCGTTCGCCAGGCCAAATGGTATTTACATGGATAAGCTACCCAGGAGGCTCGAAAACCATTATAATTCGTCCTCAGCTATGTTATTTGCTAACAATAAAGATATATATGCATGGATATTTTGATGTTTCGCCAGGCAATCTTGGGGGTAATGTTGTCCATTCGTCAGGCCGCTCGATCGGTAATCTTGTCCGTTCGCCAGGCCAAATAGTATTTACATAGGATGAAGCCACCTAGGGGCTTGAAAACCATTGTAATTTGTCCTTAGCTATGTTATGTGTCAACAATAGCAATAAATATCACCGAGATGTTCGATGTTTGTCGGGCAATCTCGGGATAATGTTATCCATTCGTCAGGCCGCTCGGTCGGTAAACTTGTCCGTTCGCCAGGCGAAATAGTATTTACATAGGACGAAGCCACCCAGGGCCTTCGAAACCACTATAATTCGTTTCCAGCCATCTCATGTGGTTATCTATTCAATAATACACCCTGTAAAGTTATTATTTGAAAACGGAAGTATGGGTGTATATGAAAAAATGTCAATTAAATCAAAGATGGAGAAGAAGGATGATTCGGAACGTCTATTCAGAATCATTTATAATTGATATCCGTTCATAGGACCGAGTACATTCAAACAACGTAGATATTACTATAAACATAATTAAGAAATCATACATAATCCATTCGTATCCTTAAGTATATATCAGAGTTTATTGATTACTGATGAGATTACAGATGTATTCTATGACAAACTGTAAATTCGACGTGCAGGCGTAAGCGTGGGCGAAGAAATATTTTCCAAGAAATATTTTTCTCGTCATTTCCAATTAATCATACGGACTCATACAGGAAAAGTAATTGGAAATTATTTATTCAAGATTTTGTTCCACGTTTTAATCAACTATTTTGATTATAATGACAGTAATAATTATACATATATTTTCAATACTATTATGATCAACATAACGGTAAATGAGATTTTTGACAAATTTCAAAATTTCAAATTTGGAAATTTCGGAGTTTTGGAGATTTGGAAATTTTGAAACTTGGAAAATCGGAAATATTTGATAAAATTGGAAAAATTGATATTTCAATATAGCCAGTATCTCTCTCGCTATCGTTAGCTTGTCTCTTTCATTTGCTCCAGCATAACTGTAGATGAATAAAATTAATTTCATGTAATTTATTGGTGAACAATCCAATCAAGAAAGATTTTCCCTCATACGGACTCATACGGAAAAGTAATTTTAAATTAGTTATTCAAGATTTGGTTCTACGCTTTAATTCATTATTGTTACCTTTCTACTATAACATGCATATATAATACTAATTACGTCTGTTATAATAATGGTAATAATTATAGTTTTTATATTTGGGAAATTCCAGTCGTCGGGGGGCTCCTTTATTTAATTGTTCAAAGACTGTCAACAGGAAAACGAAAGAGAACCAAGCCGACGTTACGTCAGGACATCGAGATGAAGTGAGGGCGCGACCAGGGAAGGGTCACAATGCAGCCACAGCCACATCATACCGGAATGCTGAGACCAGCTGTGAGCCTATCAGACCTAACCGAGAACGTGACCGCCCTATTACCAAGGAAGGCCTGCAAGTCAACCAATCACTCGAAGACCTCGAGCATCGATTCAATAAAGAGAAAAATTAAATAAAAAGCAAAAAATGATTAATGAAGATATGTTTAATTATAAATTAGTATACTGAGAGAGCCAACTTAGGTTAGATTGATGTATCAGGGTGACATATACACAACCCATCATCACACTTACACACATACAAATTGTTACACCAACATGTAGCACAACAATTGTAGAAAAATAGGAATATTAGACCCCACGGTCATTCATTTAAGGATAACGAATTTCGCATATATATATCATTGATGTATCATATTGTAAGACAAACGTCCGTATCAGTAAAATCAGACAAAGACAGGACGATACTTAACAACTGGGACATACTTGATAGATAAACGGCGACCAAGAATATAATGAACGGCATTAGTAGTATAATACAGAATAAGGGATTATAGAGTAGCAACGAAATTCGACGAACCACGGGAATTCGTTTCAAAGGGTATCGATAGAATTTTAAGGGATTAGAATCTTGGGAATTTTTTTTTATTTTTTTGATGGATGATCCGTCGGGGACGACGGGATGGCGGCCCTAACGTGTCACGTGGCTAGCCCCGCGATTATTAGAATCGCATTGCGCGGGGCCACGCCACGAATATCGGAACGTTCTGGAAGGACGGTGTTGAAATCGTGACGCACGGAGCGTAACTCGAGACGGCGGGAGGCGACTGACCGCCTCCCACCGAGCGCGCCACCAAGGGGTTGCGACGGCACCCCCACGAGGGATTAAATACGAGCGCCTCAAGGCGCTCGGGGTCATTCGTCAGTCGTCGGTCAGTCAGTCGTCGGTTAGTTGGTAGACACACGCGGGAGAGACACGGTAACGTGGAGACGGTAGACAGTCCGACGCTCATATTGTATACTAGTATTTGGAATAACCACACGAGCTCTCTCAGTAAAGTGAATAGGGAATAAAGGCACATCTAATCCAATTCCTGAGTACTGAGTTATTGATAACCTGATTCGACACGTAACGGATCCTTACCGAGTAAAACGTCTACGGTCAATACCGTAGCCGAGATCTGAACCCAGCTAATTAAGGACCACGCCACGTAACAACTTTAATTATTATATAAATTTCTCGCAGCCAAACTAGGCATTAATAACATTATATGGGTACTATATCAGCCTCCGCAAGGGCATTGAGATATTACAAGTGCAAAGATTGTACTCGAGTGTTATACTGTGATATTTTATTCAGGATTTTAGGCAGATCTTTCATTCCGTCTACTCGAATAGCGGAAATTATTTGGCCGTTGCCACGAAAATAGGGATAATTCGCGTGATTCTATAATCAGCTCACCTACCTCATTCTTCCGCCATTGTTGTCCGGTCGGAGTCATTCCCCGACTCTTTTTGGAAACTGCCCGTCTTACAAGTTCATAAGGCGTGTATATATGCCTCAGAATGGATTTCGTAAATACACTCGAATTCTGTTTCTCTAGTAACATATCGAATTCGGATTCGTTGTACGTGATTCCGTCTCCCAAATAATAGACTTTTTCCTTAACGCCATCCAGTCTGGTGATTTTGAATTTCTCGAAAAATAATCGGTTTTCGGGATTTTTTTCCTTCTCTCTGTCTGTAGCTTGAACCTGGAACTTTTCGAGTAATTTTTCTTTCCGAATCTTTTTTGCTTCGCTACGGTCTTCATCTTCTTCGTGATGAAAGAGACGCTTGCGTTATTTCATTGGCCGATTGTCATACGGCGTCGAGTGGTTTGGAAACTCGAGACTCATTGAATTCTCCTCTTGGAAGGCATCTGATACGGATCCTTCTTGCTTTCGCTTAAACAACTCGATTTGCAAACTTTCATTGAGTTGTCTCAAAATAGCCAACTTGTCCTCTAATTCGCTTATTTTATGTGATTGCGCTCGGCAATTTTGACATGAGGTTTCTTTATGGGTATTATTATTATCCACTTGTTTGTCAGTCTCAGGGATATGATCGTCTTCAGTGCCTCTGTCCATTTGCTTTACAAGTTTTCCTGGTTCCTCAGTTTCTATCTCATTTGAGTTTTCATGTTCTTCATAATCAACGCCATCTTCGTTTTCAATCTCTGCTTGAAGCCGATCCTCTTTTTGAGTATTTGTGATAGTTTCTCCCTCCACGTCTTTTTTTTTTAGGTATCTTTCCAGAATAATTTTTTACTTTGATATTCTCTAGAACTTGAATCGATTTTTTCTTTCTTTCATCACTTGGGTTGGCATCTTTTATTTTGTTCTTATTGTGTACGTCCAACAGCTTCAGTTCAGCGTCATTAATATATTGTTTCTTCTTCTCTTTTAGAGCTTTGTTCTCTTTCTTAACTTTTTTCTTTTCTACTACTAATTTGGACGTTCTATTTTTGTTCCATTCTTCCCTCATAGAGGCATTGAAGGCTTTGAAATTACCTCTTTTGTCTTCAAATTTTTTCACATCAATCAAACATTGAAGTTCTGCTAATTCCGCTATCTGAATAGGTAGCTGTTGCACTTTTCCGTTTTCAATGTTGGGATCTTTCCATTTGCAAGTGTATAATTTTTTCCTCTCAAAATCATAAATATCTCCTGGGGGCTTCTTCAAGAACTCCGAAATCATGTCCAATTTAATGATTTTTACAGATTTATCATGTACAAAACGGACTTTCGCGTGCGACACTACCATGGTGGAACCCAATTTGATTTTTTCCTTACAGGGGTCAAAACAATTTGATTTGAGATTATATAGACAATGGAAAAATTTACTAGATTGCAGTGCCGGCGGCGTCGATACGCCGGTCAATACTGCTCCCCGGGTGGGAGTTACAATGATTCCCCCAAAGGGGCTACAATAGATCGCGGTGGGCGAGGACGCGGTCGCGGTCGCGGACGCGGACACGATCGCGAGCTAACACACACACAATTACTCCTACCTGCCGAGCCATTGGAGATGCTGCAACCGCGATGGCGAAGCTCCTGGAGACGGGGCAATGTCGTGGACCCAGCAACAACCTAGGCGAGGACAGGAGGCTTACCGGTGGCCGAAGCACACGGGCGAACTCAGTGGACGTTGAGGTGACCCGGATCGAGACCTGGGGAACAGTCGGTCAAATCCGGCCTGCTCTGTACCTCAACGGAAATCCAACTGACTGTCGAAGTATTATCCGCCAGTCACGTGACGCCAGCTCGCATGGGCGCTCTTCTCACTTTTAGCGTATCGACGCCGCCGGCACCATAGTTGTACCGTTATTAAATAAACTAGACCGTTGTTAATCGAATCGTACCCGGAATTCGTGGATTCTCCCTAAACCAAAGATCCCATACCTAGGAGAACGAGCCTCAGCCGGGCTCCCACGTGCGTTCGCGGACATAACCCCCTTGCAGCTAGCTCTGCAGCCTATCTCGACTCGACGAGCGCCGTCCTCGAGGCGGCTGGCGCGCGGCTTCCCCACCGCAAAGCTCGTCGAGACGAGCAGTGTCGGGCCCTGGAGCAAAGCTCGAGGGCATACTCCAAAACCCGTCACAACATAAGACTTTTGACTTTCGGAAAAAAAAACATATCGATCACAGTGTGTAACATAAAGAGAAACAGAGTTATGTTGAATATTGAATTCCTGTTTCAGTTGATATCATTTGAGTTGAGGCCTCTAAAGTGACGTGACCCCTTGAATTAAAATAAGAATTGATAACTCAATATTTTCCAAAAAATTCTTCTAAAGAAAATCAGTCCATTCTGGATGCATGATTTTCATTCCCAGAAATTTATTTACTGAAATAAATATTTTTGTTAATTAATAATTATTGCTACTTCATTGTTGCATATCCCCAAGCTATCTTATTCTCATACTTACATATTACAATTACATCAGTATAAGAATAAAACTGGAGGGAAACAAATTTGTATGAACCTCTTTTATAATTTCGAAAGAAAAATATGAGGAATGGTTGTACACTCTACTTATCCCATAATTAAAACATTTTGTTACAGTCTATGTCAAACCAGCAATTGATATTTTTTTCTTAATATTGATAGAATTCCCTAGTAAAAATAACTTCCTCACAAAAATGTACAAAAACGTACAAAAACGTACTAAACCGTTTATAAACGTCCCATTTGGAACAAAAAATACATTTATATCCATTTTTATACATTTTTGAATGTTTCTGTACGTTTCTGTACGTTTTTGTACGTTTTTGTACGTTTTCGTATGATTATGTACAGTTTTGTACAGTTTCGTACAGTTTTGTACGTTTTTGTATGTTTTTGTACGTTTTTGTACGTTTTCATACGCTTATGTACAGTTTTGTACAGTTTCGTACGTTTTTGTACGTTTTTGTACGTTTTATAGGAGATCAACATAGTGGAATTGAACTTGACATTCTCTGTTAATATAGAATGTATTTTGTAATATTAGGCACATACCCAGGTGGTAATAGCCTTTGGAAGAAAAAAAAATTTTGTAATATATTCAATAAATTCTGAAACAGGGAAATGTTCACTTAATCTTATTTATTGAGCACACATTTGTATTACAAAATAATTGAAGAATATTAACGAAATATTGAAAAAAGTATTTCTAAATCACATCCCTTAAACAATATATTTAAAATATCAATTGAAAATTTTTGTTCAAACACAAGTATAAAGTACGAAATGCAATGAAATTGCACAACAAATTTACATTTAAGTAATATGTTTTGTTATATATATATATATACTAGCGTCCCCCGTCGCGGCTTCGCCCGCGAATATGTGTATTGAGTTCGAAATGTTATTCTCATTTATTGTTAAAAAACTCGTATGATATGTATTTATTTGTAAACTTTGTATAATTTGATACTTTGTAATCCTTGGAGTTGTAATTTTCATGTATCTGAGGATTTGAAATTTATAAGACTTCTGGATAAAACGACGTTCTTAATTCTTGAATTTTGAGAAATAAATATAAATTGGTTACGTGCATCCCCTGTCCGTGAAAGAGCAACAGTCAATGGGCCGCGTGGAAAACATTCTGTTTGCAAAACTATCCCTACGTACTTAAAGGTCTGTCCTTGAGATTTGTTGACCGTCAAGGCGAAAAAAAATTGAAATTGTAAGTCTGATGGAATCATAGGTATGCGAGATTTAAATACTGTTTCAGGTATTTATACCAGCTGCAGGTCCTGTAAGAATAGTTGCTTCGATTACATTTTCCTGCATAACTTTAATTTGCCATGACTTAAATTGGGAGGATTTAGATTGTGTAGTAGCATTATTGGAGAACCAATTTTCAATTTCAAGTCATGAGATGGAAAGCCTGAAGGATCAAGAGAGTTCAGAAATCCTTGAGGGTAGTGTACAATTTCATCAATGTGTAAGGGCAACTCAAGCCCTTAGCATGTAACTGTTTGATGATGCTGAATAATTATTGGTTGAAGGGAGCATGAAAGTATTAGTTATAAGATCGCGTACGACATATATGCGCCTGCACGCGCGTGACGCGGTATACATGAATCGTCGGGTAGATTCAAAACGTATATATATAGATATATCTAACCGTATGCGAAAAAATATGAAAATGTAAATGATAATGAAATGATGCGTAGAATGATGAAAAATCGAATTATGCGAACATACGGCTCGAGACGCCATTATTACGGGATCAGTAAAAAAAGGAACGAACTATCCAGACATACCAGATACTTCGCTATACGAGTCAACAAATTACGCGATCTGTTAACTGCATTTGTGGCGTAGTTTATTGTGCAAAAATATGATTCAAGCTAAATTCGAGATTGCCTAAGTAACATTGAGACCCTTATGTGGAGATATGCGTATGAAGCGTAACGTATCATGTAATAACGTAATTTGTTTATTGTTAATTATTTTTATATTATATTTTCCACAAAAACGTTACAATAGACATTAGTTCATGATCTCCAGAATCAAATACAAGTTGAAATATGAAGAAGGAATTATTACGTCGCGAATAAACAATGTTAACAGCGTATTGATTAATTGTGTTAACATGAATTGTACCATTGATTTATTACGAAATGAAAAACGGTTTGCGGGTATGTTAAGAGAACTCATGCCTTGATTGTCTAATGTTGAGCTTTTATTAAATATAGATGAGGATATCCAAAAATTATAAACAATTAGTTGATTGTTATAAATTATTTAACTTGACAAAAATATCTCGACATTAGGCGATTGGCATTATTCTCAGACTTTGATAGGCGGCGAACCCGCGTATGTAGCAACAATAGTTAATGCATAATTAGAGTTAACAATTTATCGAATTTAGCGAAACCCATAAAAAACGAACTATGAGAACAAATGTAAATATCTCCATTATAGGCAAATGAGGAAACAAAGTGTGGGCGCACACTGTGACGTTTATCGGCGTTCAGCAAATAAGTAAGCTAAAAAACGAGTTAACGCAATCCCCTGCGAAGGTGCGTTAGACTATATAAAGGGCCGCGCGTCCTCAATCCAGGCATTCTATCGCGAGCATCGGAAGAGCGCGTATCGGAATACGATCGTCTCCGCGTGTACATAACATCATGTATTGCGAGCGGCCGCGAATCTTATACTTGCGCGTTAATTGTAACATTTTTGTAAAGAGATTTTCGTAGTATTCAATAAACGAGTAACTTTATTTTTAATCAATCTTTTCGTAATCATTTACCAAGTCCGAACCATATTAAAATCACAGACGCTTAACCACATGTTGGCAGTAGCGTTTTACAATCACTCACTTGCGAAGCATCTAACCTCCTGTAGGAAGTGATGCTGCATTTGAGTGCATTACACACACATATTAGCCGGCTGGCCTAACCACACGTTGGAAGGGGCCAAGCTAGGTGACACGGCTGTTAAACCAAGCGTTGTGGTTCATTGCCCAATGCCGGTGTTTTCATGCCAAATACACGATTTTTACACTTACAAATCTTAATACACACACATACAATCTTCGTAAGTGGGTGTCCTGTACGAAATCCTGCAACTTTAATTCGATGAATCCGAGACATGGCAATTTCCTTAAAAGATGATGTTTTATAAAATATTGATATACCGTGAGTATATCTGGCGACCGTGAAAAAAATGCCAAAACGCACCTAACACCGATAGGTACGTTACAAATGTTAATCACTGTATCGATAGAATGATAATGTCGTATTTCTCCATCTACCTTTCCCAAAATAATATTATCAATATTATGAGCGGTAGCATTTCAAGGCGTTATGATTGCCCTTTCGCATAAGCAATTGAAAGGTTTGTCAGAAAGACTTTCAATTTCTGGATAGACTTTAGAAATCAGGTCCATGACTGTATTAACAGACGTTCCTACTCTTGTATCAATATTTATGTAATCATTTTCATTTAATACTTTCCCATCTCTAATTTTTAGAAGTTCTAAAGGAAATTGCGAATCCCCACCTCCAATGTGAGGTCTCATATATCACAGACAAAGTTTGCCGAAAGTCTCCAGAGAAAACAAAAGTTATTCCACCCATAGGTTTGCTGATAGATTTTGAATCTTGTAATGTGCAATCCAGAGCTTCAATATGCGAACGGTGACTCATAGTACATTCATCCCATACTATAAGAGAAGTTTCTTCGATAATTTTGCATAAAGGACTATTTTTTCTCATTGAACATATTGTATCCTGGCCAATGAAAACGTTCAAAGGTAATTTAAACGTGGAATTGGCAGTTTTGCCTCCAGCAAGAAGAGTTGCTGCAAGAACCTGAAGATGCAACAGCTAAAACTAAAGCACCCAAAATACGAATTTGAGCTTATACTAAGTCAGGTCTTTAGTTAGTCACTTTAGGCATATTAGATTCCAAACAATCACGCAATCCCATAATGTTATGTGGATTCTTTAAAGCATTATCGAGATCACAAACATTTCGTGGACCACGAATTGGGGCGTAGGTAGACCGAAATCAATCAATTTGCACAATCCAGGAGCTTCATCTTTATTCATAGATCCAACTACAATATCTTTTATATTAGTGTAATTTTCTGATGGATCATATTCGAAAGCAGATCTTCCACGTACTATGAACGGGGCTTCAATTATTCGATCCTGACGAACGGCTTGCGTTCGTCTGGTTCTAATCGTCTACCGCGGACCGCCCAATGTTACTTCTGGGTCTAGGCATTGTCACCAAAATCATTTGGCATCAAGGGACTGGGATTCAAAAGATCCCAGAAAGAGGCTGAGTTCAGTTTCAAGCTCTCCTATATAGCCGATAGAACGCTGACTCTATTGTGAGAGAGAGCGCCGCGCTATACCTTTTACACGTGCGACTCAACGCCTCGCCATCTACTGGCACGCCATGGTACTTGGTCAGTTACCCCCACCACAGAGAAATGCATTGTCTATTTCTCGGTTTCTACTCAAAATTTCGAAACGCCACATATCCATAAACATGCCTGGAGTAGTCAAGAATCAAGTATCAAAATTTCATGAAAATCGGTTCAGTAGTTTTTGAGATTAGCGGCCACAAAAAAACAGGCTGTCCTTTTATATAATAGTATAAATATATATATGGGTGATTCTCTGTCAAGTGAGAGAGTGAAAATGAAAAAAAATTCTGAAAATTTTTTTATGAATTCTAGAAGACTCCATCATGTCCCCTGAATTTTTTCAGAATTCTTTAGACCATATGTCCCATCCTGACAGAGGCTCAAAGTGGTGGAGTTTGCAATATTAGACATTTTTTCAGGACCTTTGACCTCAATTTTGAGCTATCTAGAGATGTTTTAGAGCAAAAACTCAAGAGAACTTTTTTACTGGAAAAATGCCAATTTTTTTAGAAAAATTAGTCCCTGGGTCATTGGTAGACATATAGCTATCACTTAACTCATTTCCAGGCTTAGAACTGATCAAAAAGTGGTTTTGATCACCCGCAGCATAATGTGATACATACCAAAAGAAAGCTTATTTTATTACCAAAATGCCCTGACTAGTCGCAGAGTGCTGCATTTGATCTATTTTTTGTAATCAACCAATACATTATGAGAATTAACGAAAATTTTCTAAAAATGGGTGGCCGCATACGCCACTTATATTTGAACTAAATTTATTAAAAAAGACACGGTTCACGACTTCTCACTCTGGACTTGGATAATAAAGTAGTAACAACTTGTATCCAAGTACAAGTGCTACGAAACAATCAAATTCTATGAGAAAACCAGAGTAACAAGCATACTTATAAGTGGCGTATGCGGTCACCCATTTTTAGAATATTTTATAATACAAACGTACAAAAATGTACAAAAGCATACATGAACATACAAAAACGTACAAAAACGTACAAAAATGTATACAAACGTACAAAAATGTACAAAAATGTACAAAAACGTACAAAAACGTATACAAACGTACAAAAATGTACAAAAGCATACATAAACATACAAAAACGTACAAAAACGTACAAAAATGTATACAAACGTACAAAAATGTACAAAAATGTACAAAAACGTACAAAAACGTATACAAACGTACAAAAATGTACAAAAGCATACATAACCATACAAAAACGTATAAAAACGTACAAAAATGTATACAAACGTACAAAAATGTACAAAAATGTACAAAATCGTAAAAAAACGTATACAAACGTACAAAAATGTACAAAAGCATACATAACCATATAAAAACGTACAAAAACATACAAAACTGTATAAAAATGTACGGAAACGTACGAAAACGTATAGAATTGTAGAAAAGTGTACAAAATTGTACAAAAGTGTAGTGAGTATATGAACAGTTTTTCAAAGTTGTTCCAAATGGGATACTTATAAACATTTTTGTACGTTTCTGTACGTTTTTGTTCATTTCTATACGTTTTTGTACGTTTTTGTACAATTATGTACAAAAATTATTTTTACTAGGGTTGTGACATAGCATCATAAAAATTAGATGGTTCGATGATTCAGTGAATTCAATTGAAACGACTGATAAGTTCTTTAGCATGTACTCATATTTTTCATCAGTCTGGCTACTTCAATATCGTAAATCACCAAACATCCTATTCTCATAATTCAATATTACAATTCCATCAGTAGTAGAAAAAAACTGAAGGGAAACGTAAATTTATATGAGCCTCTTTCATACGTTTAAAAGAAAAATATGAGGAATAGTTGTACACTCTTCTTATGCCATAACTAAAACATTTTATTATAGTCCATGTCAAATACAATCTTCGAATGAGACAATGACGCTAACTAAGAACCAGTACAGAAATTAATGTTGTTATGAACTGACGATAGAGGTACAATGCCAGTACTTAATAGGTTTCTCCAACATTGTTAAATTTGTGACATAGCATTATGAAAATAAGATGGTTCGATGGTTCAGTAAAATCAATTGAAACGACTGATAAGTTCTTTAGTATGTACTCATATTTTCCATAAGTCTGGCTACTTTCCTTATTTTAATTACATCAGTATAAGAATATAACTGAAGGGAAACGTAAATTTGTATGAACATTTTTTATAATTTTGCAGAGGAATGTGTTTACACTGTACTTATGCCATAATTAATCTTTTTATTACAGTACATAAAACGATCGTTTGAGGTTTTTTCACTATAGATAATAAAAAAGACTATAATCATCGGTAATAACAACAACGCGTATACACCAAATTTAAGGTTTATTAGCAAGTAGAGATCAGTAGATATTTTCCGTTATGAATTCAGCTCAATTCATTTCACAATCTCAAACGAGTTAAGGGGTAATATACCTTTGTGATTTTTTTTTCCAATTTTTTTTTATTGGCTTAAACACTCCATAAACTACCTAAGAATGATATAAAAAGTCGATCAAGTGGGGGAAGAAGTCCTAAGTGCCTCAAAAAATTTATTCTCTGAATAGAGTCGTATAGTATTAGTACAGTACTCAAAACTTTGAACGCGTTTATCTCGAAACCGTCTTTTTTGGCATTAGCCTACCAATAGCGCCGTCAATTTTCAACCGATTCACTTCAAATTTTAACTGTAGCCTGGAAACATGATTTTTAAGTGAATGTCGTACGATTTTTTGATATTTTGATTTTAACCGATTTTATGGCCGATTTTCGATCGATTTTTTTGCGAAAAAAAAGAAAAAAAATTCAAATTGACGCCATTCGGCCCCAAATTCGAATTTCGAAAAAACGGCTCTCCGTTCACTGAGTTTTTTATTTTACTTCAAAACCCCGTTCGATTTTTTCTTCTAGGGTCAAAATTGTCACCTGTAGCGGTAGGCTAGTGAAGAAAAAGTAAAAAAATTTTTTCTCCTTTGACGATCTGGTACGCCGCCATTTTGTATTTTTTGGAAAAAATAAACTGTGTTTTTTGTAGCTAGAAAGTAGTACTTTCATATGCAACAAACCCCATATTCCTTAGATTTTTCCTGCGCTTATGGTAAGTGTTTGAAAGTGACCTCGAAATCGGAGGTCACAAAGGTATATTACCCCTTAAGGGGTTATATACACCTTAAAATAAATTTTAATTATATATTTTTAAATTTAGTATTCCATGAGAAAAAAATTTTATCCTGCAACATTCCAATAAAAAAATTTTTATCCATTTTATGTACACGTATTTACATATTTTTGGCAGAAAAAATATTCAAAAAGTTTATTTTAATATTTTATAAAGCTATATGTTACATTTAACCCTAATATCACACTGTTCGTAAGATCCCAATAGTTGAGGTATGGCGTAGACAACTTTTTCAAAGTGGATTATGTTCCTGATATCAATACTTATCTTCGGAACCTCAGCCATCAAGATCCAACCCATTCTGACCTCCTAAGCGTGTGACCAAATAAGTAATATTGCTGTTTTTTGATTTTTCAAAAGTTGTATCCGATAAGCATCTAAGGAGGTCAGAATTGGTTGGATCTTGGTAGCTGAGGTTCCGAAAATAAGTATTGATATCAGGAACATAATCCACTATGAAAAAGTTGTCTACGCCAACCTCAACTATTGGGATCTTACGGACAGTGTGATATTAGTGTTGAATGTAACATGTAGCTTTAAGAAATATTATAATAAACTTCTTGAATATTTTTTTTTGCCAAAAATATGTAAATAATGTACATAAAATGGACAAAAAATTTTCTATTAAAATGTTGCAGGATAAATTTTTTTTTTCATGGAATATAGTATATTATGCAACAAGTGCGTGAAATGCAATAAATTATCGTTCGCCGGTTTCGCCGGCGACTCGTGCAGGCTTGTCACACTGGTGCGTGAAATCGTATTTCACGAGTTGCATACGATATTTTATGTTATGAGTGATCAAACGCGAATTTCACGCACGGAAATCGATGCGTGAAGTTAGCGTTCATGATCACGTATAACATAAAAATAATTTTATTTTAAGGTGTATGTAACCCCTTAAATAATCGATCATTCTATACGAACTTCGGTTTGACTTCACCTATCGGTTGTTGCTGCACTACTGCTGTATCGAGTCGTGGAGTATAGGATCTATATGAAGCTTTTACTCTATACTTTTACTTATCATAATTTGTTCAGTTTACATTTTTCTGAATTTCTGATGGCATATTCATAAAAATGCAGATAATTTCCCGTTAGAATTGGTTGTTTTAAAATTTTTAGACATTCGATTCGGTAGCACAAAATGTCGTTGAAAATAGTGTTGGATAAACTTCCGAATAAATGTTTTTCGATGTTCCAAATTTGACACTTTTGTACATTTTTGTACACTTTTATACACTTATATACAATTTTTATTTTTACTAGGGTCCAACGAAAGTCTTTAAAAAACTATGAACGGATGTTATCATGCAAATTCTGTTACTCAGACAGGATAAAAATGAATAAGAATACGGATACCAATCAGTTTGTAACTTCACTCATGTACATATTATTAATTGGATTTTTTAAAACAATGAACAAATAACCATAGTCGGACACATGCTTAACAAACTATTTTGAATTATTTGAAAAGAAAATAGACGAGAATTGATAATATGAACTTGAACAAATTCTTAGTGATTACACAGTATTGGGATCTGACCACGTACTAGTGGCGCCAAACTTCTCAAGTAAATTACTTCTGGTGGTCGATTTTGGAGGCTGTGAGAGGGGGCTCGTAGAGGCTTTTTTCGTATATATAGATATAGCTTAGAATGTAATTGACATTAAACCATCAGGTGGTGCTACTAATACGTGGTCAGATCCCAATATGAGCATGTTACACCAAGTGTAGTTGCTCTGCTCTTACTAGCCCCAGTACAGTAAACGTATCACGAATAGCTAGTAAATTTTTGAATAATTTTTCAAATCAATTGGGGATTTAGCATTAATAATAAGTAAAAATTCAGTTGTAACACTAGATACGATGGAAGAGTCGGAACTAGAAGAGTTTGATTCAACAGCTTTTGAAGAAGTAAACATTGAAGGGCTTTTAGAAAATGCTTCTACACCTTTTAATGGTAAGTCTAATACAAATATCCGTAACACAGTTCACCTTATACAGTCAATTGCTCAATGTTGATTTTGGTATAATTACAAGATACTGTGTTTCTATTTTGTTAAAAGTAAATCATTCGTTTTTTAATACTGTTCTAAAAATTATACTATACTACACATACGATACTACACATTAGTTGTTCAATGAAATCTTTAGAGGTATGTTTATGCTACTATCAAAATATTGATTTCGATAGCCATAATCCGGTACTTACAGTGTTAAGATTATTATTTTCAGTATGGTCCATGACTTTCGAAATAATTATCATCACATATAATACATGATTTTTTCGAACAGATCCACCAAAAGTCCTCGATCTATCGCCAAACGAGGAGCCAATTATCGATAGTATTTTATCGATCAGTTGTGATCTTGAAAATGAAGACGGTAAGTTTGATAGAGATAACAACCTATTAAAAATTCTCAATCATGTTTATTCCCTATTGTATGTTTTGACTTCGTAATGGATTAACGATCATTAATGAGTCACTGTGATTTCGGATTGATGAAACGTGATGGATTGACAAGACTTGGCTTGACCGTTGCGGACGTCAAATGTCCATAGTACTTGTTTTTGTTTTGTTCACTTCACTTGATTGTTAATTCATTGAATAATCACTACCGTCATGTGTTGCCCCTTTCATTAATTTATTGGTTTCAAAAAGTCAATTTAAGCTAGCTTTGATAATATGGGAAGCAGAAAACAAGAGGACAACCTCACAGTATGGTTAGTATTAATTCTTGGAGAACCTGGCTTAGGGAACGCCGAACAAACTATGCTATCGATCGAATTAGCAAAAAATAAAAATTACATTTTTACGTTGTACATTTGTACTCTGTTTTGCGATTTGATTGCTTATTGCTAAAACTTTTTGAACAGATTAGCTTCAACTATGAAATATCAAGAAACAAAGTATACCAATCTAGCCTACGAAAAAAATTGATAAAGAATACATACTCGCACAATACAAATTGTTATGAATGAAAGTCATCGGCCGAAAAGTGTTCTGTCCCATGGACACGCTATCACAGATCTGTTCAAACTAACAATGCCTTCGATTGCATTAGAAAAAAATAAGATATTAGGGTTTCATTGTTTCTCGATCTGTTTAATTATTAAAAAGATATTTTAATCACTAGTTGGTCCATAACTTTTATTTATAACAATTTACCCCAAAAAAATTATTTTATACCAGAGAAAGTATGTATTCTTCAGTGATTTTTTCCCGTAAAATCGATGAGCATACTCTGTTTTTCGATATTTCATGATTGCAGCAAAATTGTTTAGTCAAATTAAGCAATAAACGATCAAATCGCGATACAAAAGACCAAGAATACCTTATTTTTTGTCGATGCAATCAATAGCGTAGTCTGTATGATGTTCCCTAGGCCAGGTTTTGCATGAGACTTAAGGGGGCATATACAGTTCGAACGAGAAAGAAGACTCGTTTTTGAAAATCGTTTTTCAAAGGTGGTTTTTAATCAAATCTATCGGAACTTTTTGACAGTTATAAGTTGATACATGTAGTATCCAAAAATATTTTTTTTCAATTTTTTCTAACAAAATGGCGACCGTTAGATAGCGTTGAAAAAGTACCTCTATTTTGCTTGTGCCGGCTCTCCTGGTCGCAATTTTGATCGGAAATAAAAAAATCAAAAAAATTTACATTAATTACATCCACAGTTAGTAGATGAATTATTGGAAAAAATTTTGCACTTTTGGCGTAACTTTCTCAAAAACTCTTCAAAAACCTTTTTTTTCCCGCCATTTTATCACATTTTTGCATATGTCATAATAAAATATTACAATAATTTTTGATTCATCTAATAGATAATAATATAATAAAGAAATCCTATAAGTTTCAGCTCAATCGGATAATTAGTTTTCGAGTTATCACCGGCATAAACTCCAAAAATGCAGTTTTGAGAAAAACGCGTTGAAAGTTTTAAATTACCGTTAAATCATACATACACTTCAATCAGCAATCCTTTGGAAAAAAACACTTGGAGTTCGAATTTCAAAAAAAGGGTTTCAGGAGCGTATTCTACGGAAAATTTACTAACTTTTCATAAAAGAAAAAAAAATCGATTTTTTTTGTCGTTCGAACTGTATATCCCCCCTTAATTATTTCAAAAACGCTCACTATGTGATAGTATTCATTAATTACTAAAAAATTGTGTATACATAGTGGAGAAATATGTATTGATTCTAATCTAAAATTAATATAAATTTCTAGAACTAATATATATTTCTCTACTTTGTATACACAATTTGTTATGTCCTAAGTAATATAAGGAAATAGATTAATTTTAATGTTGAATATTCTGAAAACAGTAATAAATGATTGTTCGTCAACTGATTTAAGGGCTTGGAAGTTCATTCAGTAATGCGTGTGATCAAACACCATTATTTGTAATGTTGAGAAGTGGGCCCTAATGAAACATATCAATTGAGAGTACTGTACAATGAGTGAGACATGTCGATGATGAGTTTAAGACAGCTGTAGCTGTTAATCTATTTCTCGTATACTACTGAATTTCAGACAACATATGAACTAGTGACAAATTAAATGATGATAGAGAGTGAAATAGCTATCGATAGTAGGGGAGCATGTAGGATTCATGATTCTGGCGTGAACAAAGTGTACAGAAGCTTAGGTAAGCTCACTCGATGAGTCAGCGAGCAATGTCATAAATGTGAAAAAACCTAGAGATATCAGTAGTTTTTGAAACTTGATGTATCCATAACTCCAACAGGAGGCTGCATTAGTCAAAATCCCTGAAATGGGTCTATACGTATGTGGTATAGAGCACATTAAAACAGGTTTGGTAAAAATACAGGACCCGGAGACTGTGGTGTCTCCTTGTTAGTAGAGAAAGAAATAGATTTTGGATTTTCAAAGAAATTAACTTGGAATTTTTTGGTGGCTGATGTGCCTTATCCTATTTTTGGAGGGGATGCTCTTGAACACTTTCATTTACTACCAGATCTAAAACTCAATAAATTGGTCAATGCGGATACTCAGGAATCTGTCTGTGGCCTTAGACGTGCAACTCCCATTTTTAACATCTCGGTTCTTGAATTGAAAAATAATAATTATGAAAAATTATTAAAGGAATTTCCCACAGTAATTGGACTAAAGCTAAACCCTCCATCAATAAATCATGGTATTTATCACCATATTGAGACTTCTGGACCCCCCAGAGCACAAAAATTTCGTAGGCTTTCTAGAGAAAAATTGATTTATGCGGAGAAAGAATTTCTTAGATTGAAAGCTGCTGGTCTTTGCCATGACTCTCGAAGCTCCTGGGCCTCTCCGATTCACATGGTGAATAAGGGAAATGGAGAGTGGCGCATTTTTGGGGACTACAGACGTCTCAATTGTGCCACTGTTCCTGACAGATATCCTGTACCTCGTTTGCATGATTTTTCTGGCATTTTACATAAAAAAACGATTTTCTCAGCTCTGGATCTGGAGAAAGCTTTTCATCAGATTCCAATAGCTCCTGAGGATATTCCCAAGACGGCTCTTGTTACTCCATTTGGACTCTTTGAGTTTCTTGTAATTACATTTGGTTTTCGCAATGCAACCCAGACCTTCCAGAGATATATTAATCTTGCTCTTAGGGGACTAGATTTCGTATTTGCTTATGTAGACGACATTCTCATTACCTCCTCCTCACCTGAAGAACATGAACTTCACTTGAAGTTGGTTCTTGAACGATTGAAAAAATTTCATCTGAAGTTGAATCTGAACAAGTGTCGTTTTGGCCAACAAGAGCTAGTCTTTCTTGGACATCACATCAGTGCTCAGGGCTTTAAACCGAATCCAAGTGCTGTAGATACCATAAAAAACTTTCCCAAACCGATTGTACTTCATGACCTCCGTAGATTTCTAGGCCTAATAAATTTTTATAGACCATTTTTACCCAATGCTGCAAGGACCCAAGATTCTTTGAACAAATTGTTGGGCAATGCAAAAAAGAAGGACAAACGTCCAGTTCCCTGGATTGACGCGGCTCTTGCTGATTTTGAACAATGTAAATTGGATCTAGCGAATGCTATACTCATGTCTTTTCCCTCGGAGAACCTTGAAATTCGTCTCATCACTGATGCTTCGGACTTTGCTATTGCAGGTGCAGTTGAGCAATGTGATGATAATTTATGGCAACCCTTGGCGTTCTTTTCAAAAAAGCTCAATAATGCACAACGTAAATACAGTACTTTTGACAGAGAACTTAATGCAATTCATGAATCATTGAAACATTTTCGCTATCTTTTAGAGGGAAGAGAGTTTACGATCTACACAGATCATGCTCCTTTAACCTATGCATTAGACTCGAACTTGGATAAATGCTCAGCAATTAGAGCTCGCAGATTATCGGATATTGCAGAATTCAATTGTGTTATTCGCTCTGTAAAGGGCAAGGATAATGTAGTGGCAGATGCCCTTTCACGCATTGAATCTGTTGCTTTCTCGTCTGAGTTGAGTTCCTCCTGTGACCCTCCAAGAATTGATGCCTTTGCCATGCCTGTCTACTTTGATGTCATTGCTTTGGCTGAGGAACAGCACAATGATGAGCAGCTGCAAGGTATTTTGTCCAATCCAACTCATCCTTTAGCTCTCAGAACTCTCACCATAGGTCCCAATAGAACCAAAATTTACTGCAATATTCATGAAGATAAACTAAGACCTTATGTCCCCTCTTCTCTTCGTAAAACAGTTTTTGATATTTTCCACAATAGAGGTCATCCTAGCCCAAAAATCACTGATCGTCTCATTTACCACCACTATGTTTGGCCCAATATGCACTCCAACATCAAGAGCTGGTCAAAGACCTGTTTACAGTGTCAAAAAGCTAAGATCTCTCGTGGAAACAGATTTTTGCCTTCTCACTTCGTCATTCCAGATGGTCGCTTCACTCATGTTCATATCGACATTGTGGGACCTCTGTCGGTCAGTAATGGTTGCAAATATTTACTGACCATGATTGACAGATTCACTCGGTGGCCTGAAGCGGTTCCTATGTCAGACTGTTCGGCCTCTACCGTAGCAAGAATCTTCTTCGACTCCTGGGTGGCTCGTTTTGGAGCTCTAGTCAAGGTTACTACTGACCAAGGAAGACAATTTGAATCTCAACTTTTTAAGGAGCTGTGCAAGTTTACTGGTACCGAACGTATTCACAGCACTCCTTACCACCCAGAGGCCAATGGCCTGGTAGAGAGATGGCATAGGGCCCTCAAACCTGCCATTATGTGCAGTACACAATCTGCAGACTGGCATAATGCCCTCTCCTCAGTCCTTCTTGGTTTACGTACTTCTTTGCGCTCAGACACGGAAACATCTCCGTCTGAATTTGTGTATGGCACAACCTTGCGGTTGCCTGGTAATTTTCATGATTTCGATGGGTTCATGCCAGATGAGCACTCCTTTTTGCAGGAATTTAAAGGCTACATGCAGCGGATTCGTCCGGTGCCTGTGAGCCATAACATTGCTGCCAAACCCTTCGTCTTCAAGGATTTAACCCGCTGCTCTCATGTTTTTGAGAGAATCAAGGCGGTCAAACCTCCTCTCACTCCACCCTTTAGAGGACCCTTCAGAGTAATAAAAAGGTCCTCTGATTTGAAATGTTTCGTCATAGATAGGGATGGGAAAGCAACAACCGTATCTGGAAGTTTACTCAAACCTGCGTACTTTCTGGATGGAGATGTTAAAGTCACAACAGACAAAAACCCTGACTTGCGCAATTGTGATCAGAATACAGTCAATGAAACTCTCCTTTCTGACAATGTGCCGACAAAATCAGCTCTTGCAGATCAGGACACAATCAGTGAAGATCAAAACTCTACACCCCGAATTGAGAATCCGGAGTTAGCCATAAATCAAAGTCTGACCACCCCCGTGTCTCTTGCGAATCAACAATCAAAAAAACGATCAAACACAACTGATTATGATGCAATTCATGTTTTCGAGCAGCAACCATTAATAAAACCACGCTCAAGCTTGACATTTTGCAATGACGAAACGGACGATATCCTTGACGTAATTAGTAAGACTCCAAATGTCAACCCAGACTTTGCGACAAAATTTATTGTGAAGGCTCAAGTTCAGGCTCCAGACAATGCTGTAGGCAGATCATCCCCATATTCCATACTCATGAAAGCGAATAAACAAAGATTTATACCTAACATTTTAAGACGGAGAAAGTTGGATCGGATTGATGCATCAGTCGATCTGAACACTACCGATTTTCGTAAAAAAAGCGTCAAATTCAGTGATCCATTATATAGTTATCCAAAGTATGCGATAGATGCCATTGGAAATATCGTACCTAGTTTTAAGCAAACTGTACATACAAACAAGTCCTCAGACTTCAACGACATAACCACATGGTTAACAAAGACGACTAACTTATTGAAAATTTCTTTACATTTTTTACAGGCTTGCAGCAAAGTCCGCACTAAGGTCATTCCTTGTCTTGTGGACCGAGCACCATGCAAGCTGTTGTGAATGAGATTGCGCTTCTGGACAAGAGGATTGCGGAATTGCAATGCCTCTCTACCAAAGAAAAAGACATGGTCAAGAGGACCGAAGTTAACAATATGTTAATAGATTTTAAGCTAGCGAAAACGCATTTGTTAGATTTTAAGGAAAAAAAGTTTCACAAGAAACACTTGAAAGGAGCTTGCTCGAAAGTCAATTCTGCCATAGATAGTAACAATAATGATCTGTATCCAAAACTTTTACACAACGGAGTTGCGATCCTACGTTTCTTTGTTTACAATATTCCTCATAGACTCAGTAAAAACAGACTTCTTGCATTTTTTAATACTTTTGAAGATTTAGAATTAACCGTAGAATTAGTTTTTCACAAGAAAATTCCGACCAGTGCAATAGTATGTTGCAAAAACTTAGCAACTTCCTGTAAGCTGCAGTCTCTCTTTTGCCTGAATAAACTTATTTATGTTACGGAAAAGTATTCTGTGAGCTTGCGTGTAAAGCCTGAGGAGACTGTCTACTTTGCTTCTGCCAAGAAAAATATTTTTGATGAATCGGTTTCTGAGAGAATGTCAAAATTCATGGCTAACATGCCAGCTCTGAATATACTTCTGTCGATACTTACTCATGAAGATAGATTAAATTTTGAATTGGCTTATCCAGAGTACAGGGCACTCTTTCAGAGTAGCTCCATAGATTTCAGAACTGATTTCATAAGGTATGCGAATGCGAGAGCTCTTGAGTACATCATTTCGGACGTAACAACTCACAGGCTAAACAGTATATTGATTGTAAAGCAGAAAGTACAGTTAAGTGTATCAATTGTTAGATCCCTTCTGGAACATTATATTGAGGCGAATATTTTAACTCGCCGGGAAGAGAAACTGTATCTCTCATTTGCGAATCTCAGGGGGGCTGTGATCTCCTCACCAGTTTTTCAACTGTTTAATGATAATTTTATTGTCTCAAGATTCACTCTTGGAAAAACACATGATTATTTTGATAATGTATTCAAATTAGAAGAATTATTGGAACTAGAAATTGAGGAGAATCCACTAGCGCGCTTGAGATTCCTGCGTCATGATTGTTTCCAATCTCTTGTAGCTTTGCGATTAACTGGGTGTACGGAACTGCTTACATCATGTCTGATCAAGTTTGTGAGTTACAATCAAGTTTTGTCGGAACTGCAGCTTGTGGATTGTGAGAGTACTGGTCTGGAACTTCTGCTTCAGTTTGTTATAGAGGCAGTCCTCTCAGGACAGAACATAATGGATACATTTTGCTTCACGTTTTCAAAGCAAAGAGTGCTTTCACACAGGAGTAACTTCAGTCCGGAACTTTATACTTCAAACACCTTGAAACATTTAGATTTACTAATAATCAAGCGATGGAATCTGTGTTGAATAAAATCATAGTTAATTGCCCACGCTTAACAGCTTTGAACTTGCAAGGTATCATGTTGTGTTCTCCATTTTCTGTGGAGCCTTCTTTGCCAATGAAACGCTTAAATTCAGTCATAGTCAGTTCACTGATAAAGTTTTTGAGACAATCATGTCATGGGAATTGGAGGAGATGGAAGTGTTGAATCATATGTCTGCAAAAAATAAGCAGAATAAAACCATTAAATTGGAACAATTAAGTGCCCTCTTGCTCTCTTCTCCAAAATTCATGTTAACATTGATAAAATGCAAGTACGATTTTGACATATTCTTACAGAAAAAGTTAACTAATGCAGGCATTTGGTTTCGGCAAGCTCCAGATCAATTAACAGTTATAGTTAAGGATACCAGAGTGCCTTTGAACTAAATTAATATTAACTAGTTTCAAGTGATCAATGAATAATGTGATTCAATGCGACAATTGTGATTTTGCAATGAGAAAAAATGTGATTCGACATATCAAGTGTTACGTGCTAAATTAGCACATCAGATGATAAATGAAAGTTGTTATTTGTTTAACAAGTTGTTGCGTTATGGTTAAGTTTCTCCATTATTTTAAGATCTTAGAATACTTTTAAGATGTTGCGCTTTTGCATACAGCTTTTGCTTGAATTTTAATTTGTTTAAGCGACCAGAATACCGTTCACACCTTTCAGCGCCACTAATATTAAGGAATAACAATCCTGTAAATAATTCAGCGCCTCTAATCATAAGGAATATTAATCCTGTAAATAAATCAGCGCATATTTGTATTGTTCACCCCAGGATTGTCATTGGGGGGGGAGCACTGTGGCGACTATGTGCTGGAAATCAGCCCAACTCCGACTCTTCCGATGCGTGACGTAGGCGCAGGGGGCGGAGCTTAGCGGTGTGAAGCGGGCAGCGGAGCGAGCGCACGACGCTCGCCAGTGTAGCTCAGGCAGCCAATCTGAGCGGTCAGCTTCCAGTGGGAAGCGAGAGACAACTTACCATCTAAACTCATTAAATAAAACATTTTGCAGTTAACCACGTCTGCTTCTTGGACCAACTCCTAGCCCAACACGCAGAGCTTGTGGGAGCTCAGGCAACACCGTGCCAAATCCTCACAACGTGATACGCTCCATATAATATTTATGGACGTTCCACGTCAAGTGAGCATGGTCAAACTTTTGTTCGCAATTCTGCATTGACAAATTGATTGGTATCCATCCTCAGAATACTCAAAAATTGAACCAGCGTCCTCCTAATCTCCGGTCAATTATGCTACCACCTGCACCACCGGGAAGACAGCAGCTCGTCACATCCCTGGAGCATGAACTCATTTCTCGCAGTATCACCCATTTTACGCGATCAAATCCAATCGCTGAATCTGCATGATCAAGGAACGATCGTATTATTGCAGATTCCTTTTTTACCTATGCCCCCCCCCCACCCTACCCTCACCACCAACCCAACCTATTGGAAATCGATTGGAAATCCAGTCAAAAATCAATCAGGATTTTTCAGAACTTCTGCTAGATTTTGTGTCACTCTTTAACCTCACAATGCAAGAAATACCAGCTAGATTTATGGGAAATGCAGCTGAATTATCCGAAAATACAGCTGGATTGTTGAATAACCCAGCTGGAATCCAGTCAAAAATCAAAAATTCTGAAAATTAGTCAGAAATTATGATTGATTATGTTTTCTGCCCTTTATCGGTAGAAAGTCGAGCTGGATTTTTCAAGGAATCCTGCTGGATTTTGTGCCCTGCTCTCCTTCAACATGTGAGAAAATCAAGCAGATAGAAATCTAGCTGGATATTCAGCACCCTGTTTTTCCTTTTCATGCAATGAATTCCAGCAGGAATTGTATGAAATCTTGCTGGATTTTCCAGATATCCCGGAAAATTTGCTGGATCCGTTGTAGTAAAACAGCTACTTTTTCGAAAAACTCCACCTGGATCGGTATAAAATCCTCAAAAAAACCTTTTTTAGAAAAAGTAAAAATGTTGCGTCAAGCATGTGGCAGAACTAGTTTATCTCTTATATTGCTTAAAAAAAAATGAAATCCATAATAGACACATGAGTCAATTTATTATTTCATCAGTATTCATTCTGATTAATTCCTCATATAGTTGGAGTATTACGTATTCTTATTATAGTTTAGATACTATAGGAGACGTTGTCAACTTTAACTAACCAATTACGAAAAAACTTACCAGAATGCTCTTAGGTACCTCATCAATTATTTGAAGAACTAATGACGAACCAAATTGACGCCACTTGGTAGGCATTTTAACGTCTTAAGAATAATAATATTTCACTAAATCACTGGATGTGAAAATTATTATAGAAATATTTATAATTTACTGAGACATATGATCAATAGTTTGAATTACTAATATTTGTCTCTTTGAAAGACAATGGAAGTATTGATAATAGAAGAATATATAAAGTCTATCTGAATTATAGGATTAACTGCATTGCAATTACGATACAAAAATATATTTGAAATAAATCAAACGATTGAGGAGAGGTTGTGAAACCGTTTAACTAGAAATAAATAGGTAATGAAATAAATAGGTAATGAAGAATATTATATGTCAGTTTAATAAGGCATTCAAAGATATTCGATCCTACCAGTGGCGTCAATTTGGTTCGTCATTAGTTCTTCAAATAATTGATGAGGTACCTAAGAGCATTCTGGTAAGTTTTTTCGTAATTGGTTAGTTAAAGTTGACAACGTCTCCTATAGTATCTAAACTGTAATAAGAATACGTAATACTCCAACTATATGAGGAATTAATCAGAATGAATACTGATGAAATAATAAATTGACTCATGTGTCTATTATGGATTTCATTTTTTTTTAAGCAATATAAGAAATAAACTAGTTCTGCCACATGCTTGACGCAACATTTTTACTTTTTCTAAAAAAGGTTTTTTTGAGAATTTCAATTCTTTTTGCGGAGTATAATATATTATGAAAATAATAATCAATAAAATGTATATGCATTAGCGTCAGTAGTAAAATTAAATAGATATTTTTCCAAAATGCAAATATTTATATGGATGAGATATACACAAAATAAATATATGTAATCAGTAGAAAATAATTAATCTATTATCTGAATTTAAGACAAGACATCAAAATTTATCCCATGTTTTCTTCTAACTATTTTTACATAGGCAAATGGTGGTTTAGGATGACGATGTCGGCGTGTCGACTGAATATTTGAATAAGGATATAACCTGATACCCGATAATGTCCAGGTGGCTAGGATCGCTGATGACAGTGTCCTGAGGATGCGCTTCTGGTATTTTTGTTTGAGGAAGCTGACTACTTTGACTACCTGGACATCGTTCGGGTCTAGAGTCAGGTACTCCAACCAAAAATACCAGGAGCGCACCATTGGAACACCATCATCGGGTTCCCTGACTACCTGGACTTTGTTCGGGTCCAGGGTCAGCTGCTTCAAGCGAAAATTCCAGGAGCGCACCCTTGGAACTCCGTCATCGGGAACCCTGACTATCTGGACTTCGTTCGGGTCTAGGGTCAGGTCCTCCAACGAAAAATACCAGGAGCCCACACTTGGAACACTGTCATCGGGTACCCTGACTACCTGGACATCGTTCGGGTCCAGGGACAGGTACTCCAACCAAAAATACCAGGAGCGCACCCTTGGAACACCGTCATCGGGTACCCTGACTACCTGGACATCGTTCGGGTCCAGGGTCAGGCACTCCAACCAAAAATACCAGGAGCGCACCCTTGGAACACCGTCATCGGGTACCCTGACTACCTGGACATCGTTCGGGTCCAGGGTCAGCTTTACCAAGTCAAAATACGAGGAGCGCACCCTTGGAACACCGTCATCGGGTACCCTGGATACCTGGACATCGTTCGGGTCCAGGGTCAGGTACTCCAACCAAAAATACCAGGAGCGCACCCTTGGAACACCGTCATCGGGTTTCCTGGCTACCTGGACATCGTTCGGGTCCAGGGTCAGCTTTACCAAGTCAAAATACGAGGAGCGCACCCTTGGAACACCGTCATCGGGTACCCTGGATACCTGGACATCGTTCGGGTCCAGGGTCAGGTACTCCAACCAAAAATACCAGGAGCGCACCCTTGGAACACCGTCATCGGGTTTCCTGGCTACCTGGACATCGTTCGGGTCCAGGGTCAGCTGCTTCAAGCGAAAATTCCAGGAGCGCACCCTTAGAACACCGTCATCGGGTACCCTGACTACCTGGACATCGTTCGGGTCCAGGGTCAGCTTTTCCAAGTCAAAATACGAGGAGCGCACCCTTGGAACACCGTCATCGGGTACCCTGGCTACCTGGACATCGTTCGGGTCCAGGGTCAGGTACTCCAACCAAAAATACCAGGAGCGCACCCTTGGAACACTGTCATCGGGAACCCTGACTATCTGGACTTTGTTCGGGTCCAGGGTCAGCTGCTTCAAGCGAAAATTCCAGGAGCGCACCCTTGGAACTCCGTCATCGGGAACCCTGACTATCTGGACTTCGTTCGGGTCTAGGGTCAGGTCCTCCAACGAAAAATACCAGGAGCCCACACTTGGAACACTGTCATCGGGTACCCTGACTACCTGGACATCGTTCGGGTCCAGGGACAGGTACTCCAACCAAAAATACCAGGAGCGCACCCTTGGAACACCGTCATCGGGTACCCTGACTACCTGGACTTCGTTCGGGTCCAGGGTCAGGCACTCCAACCAAAAATACCAGGAGCGCACCCTTGGAACACCGTCATCGGGTACCCTGACTACCTGGACATCGTTCGGGTCCAGGGTCAGCTTTACCAAGTCAAAATACGAGGAGCGCACCCTTGGAACACCGTCATCGGGTACCCTGGATACCTGGACATCGTTCGGGTCCAGGGTCAGGTACTCCAACCAAAAATACCAGGAGCGCACCCTTGGAACACCGTCATCGGGTTTCCTGGCTACCTGGACATCGTTCGGGTCCAGGGTCAGCTTTACCAAGTCAAAATACGAGGAGCGCACCCTTGGAACACCGTCATCGGGTACCCTGGATACCTGGACATCGTTCGGGTCCAGGGTCAGGTACTCCAACCAAAAATACCAGGAGCGCACCCTTGGAACACCGTCATCGGGTTTCCTGGCTACCTGGACATCGTTCGGGTCCAGGGTCAGCTGCTTCAAGCGAAAATTCCAGGAGCGCACCCTTAGAACACCGTCATCGGGTACCCTGACTACCTGGACATCGTTCGGGTCCAGGGTCAGCTTTTCCAAGTCAAAATACGAGGAGCGCACCCTTGGAACACCGTCATCGGGTACCCTGGCTACCTGGACATCGTTCGGGTCCAGGGTCAGGTACTCCAACCAAAAATACCAGGAGCGCACCCTTGGAACACTGTCATCGGGAACCCTGACTATCTGGACTTTGTTCGGGTCCAGGGTCAGGCACTCCAACCAAAAATACCAGGAGCGCACCCTTGGAACATCGTCATCGGGTACCCTGGCTACCTGGACATCGTTCGGGTCCAGGGTCAGGTACTCCAACCAAAAATACCAGGAGCGCACCCTTGGAACACCGTCATCAGGTTTCCTGGCTACCTGGACATCGTTCGGGTCCAGGGTCAGCTGCTTCAAGCGAAAATTCCAGGAGCGCACCCTTGGAACACCGTCATCGGGTACCCTGACTACCTGGACATCGTTCGGGTCCAGGGTCAGCTTTACCAAGTCAAAATACGAGGAGCGCACCCTTGGAACACCGTCATCGGGTACCCTGGATACCTGGACATCGTTCGGGTCCAGGGTCAGGCACTCCAACCAAAAATACCAGGAGCGCACCCTTGGAACACCGTCATCGGGTACCCTGGCTACCTGGACATCGTTCGGGTCCAGGGTCAGCTGCTTCAAGCGAAAATTCCAGGAGCGCACCCTTGGAACACCGTCATCGGGTACCCTGACTACCTGGACATCGTTCGGATCCAGGGTCAGCTTTTCCAAGCTAAAATACGAGGAGCGCACCCTCGGGACGCTGCCTTCTGCGACACTAGCTACTTGGATATTATCGGGTATTAGGATATATGCTTATTCAAATAAAACTTAAGTCGACACGCCGACATCGGCATCCTAAACTACCATTTGCCCGTGTAAAATCAATTATAAAAAAAACAAGGAATGAATTTTGATATGTCTTGTCTTATCTTCTGTCAGTTTGAAAAAATCTGCATTACTTTTCGTTGAATCTATGGGGACACGGTCAATAGTTTTGCCATATTCTTTCTAACTATAATACATTAACAATTTACTTTCAATCCCATGGTTTCAAATCTACGCGGGAAGCAAGAGCATGTAAACGTGTTAGGTACTATGCGTGAACATAGCTGCTTTATCAGGCTACCGCGGCTTACTTCATGGTAATAAGAAAAATTGATCTGAACAAAATCTCGTCGGGAGAAAAAACTAGTAGATCGCTTGACACGGCACTCCAAACTCATTATTGCGAACGAGTTTTTGAGTATTTCTTTTTGTCAATCGCTCAAATGGGATGCTAGATGATCATGAAATCATGTTTCGCATCCAAAAACAGTCGTTTTGGCTAAATTAATGCCAATGTAAAAATCGAGCGTGCGATCTCAAACATTATATAGTTGCGGTGTCTTCTGCTTGACGCATGGAACACTACCGCGTTCCGTGATCTAGATGGATTGTTAGAAAACCAAGATGGATTACCCGGAAATCCCACTGAATTCGTCGTAGTAATCCAGCTTTCATTCCGAAAAAATCCAACTGGATCACCCGAAAAGCCCTATTGTTTTCACAGCTTCACAAAAAATAGAAAAAACATTGAACCAGAGACTGGACCACCCACTTCTATGTATTTTTGGCTGCTGAATCCGATTCCAGGGTCCGTTTAGCTCCATCACCTCTGCGTTTAGACATAACTTCAAAAAAATTTTAAAAATCATCATTTTGCAAAACCGAAAATTTTTTCAGATTTTATGTAAAAAATCAGATAGTAACTGTTCTCGATGCTTTTTCAATTTGTCCCATAGTTTAGGAGTGAAAAATTCATAAAATTATGAATTTTGAATCCGGCCCACTTGCGGTCAAACTTTCTGAATTTTTTATTCAAAAACTATGCGACAAATCGAAAAATAGCTAAAAACAATTTCCTTTTATTTTTTTATGTAGAATGAAATGGAATTTTTTGTTTTGCAAATTATTGATTTCATCCGTATGTCGTCCGCCATATTTTTGAGGTTATGGCTAAACGCAGAGGTGATGGAGCTAAACGGACCTCAGATTCAGATTCAGCAGCCAAAACTACATATAAGTAGGGTGGTCCAGTCTCTGGTCCAATTTTTTTTTTTGTGGAGCTGTGTTTTTCTTCCAGCGATCCAGTTGAATTGAATCCAGTCAAAATCCAGTCACTTGATCATCAGAAATCACTACAAAAATACAAATTAAGTGCTGGCAGGTCCCCTTCGCAGAAAACTCGTTGGAAAAACACGTTTTCTTCTTCTCCCACTTCTCGTAATATTCCCTGTCTTTCTCCTTGTAATTTCCTATGCATTTCTCTCTGTAATATTTCCTGTAATGTTCCCTGTAATTTTCCATGTAATATTCCCTGTAATTTTCTATGTAATATTTCCTGTAATATTTCCTGTAATACTTCCTGTAATATTCCTTGTAATATCCCCTGTAATTTTTTTTCCAACATTACGAATGGATGATATTCCCTGCATTTCTCCTTGTTATTTTTTATTTCATTTTTCCTGTAATACTCTCTGTAATAATTCTATGTAATATTTCCTGTAATACTTCCTGTAATTTTCCTTATAATATCTCCTGTAATATCCCCTGTAACTTTCTCAACATTACAAATGGATGATGGATTTTGCATGTCCATAGCCATCATCAATTCCTGTGTAATATATTCTGTAGTACGAATATATTGCACATTTCATGAAATATTCCGTGTAGTACTCTGTGTACTATATTCTATAATATTTTATGTACTTTTTTTTAAAATATTTTGCATAGATTTTTTCCGTAAGGGCGAAGTCCAGTCCACTTAACTGCATGTAAACACCTGGGTGCGCGTAGCCATGTTTGATACCTATATCTATTGGTTATGTCCATGTGTCAATTCCCAATTTTATTTTGAATATAATTGAAAGGTTATGGTTGTCCTTTTTCTGACATACTTACAGAACCTAAATTTACAAAAATCATAATAAACGCTTAAGAGAAAATTTTTGATTACAATATATTTACAGTCTACAGCAAGTTGCAATAAAGCTAGTACCAGCTCTTGATGCTAGCAAACATGGGGAAATGACTGGGAGATCATTGAAGTTAAAAATCGATCTAATAAGTTTATAAATCAATTTCATCAGTTTCGATTACGGCATACGCATGATAACGAGGCTCGAATGAAATTTCTTCGAAAATTTTCATTTGAAGTATATAATATTATTCATATAAATTATTTTAACAATTTTACCAAACTGAACATCACTTCGATTTATGTCTTATACCAGTATCATTTCCTTTTTGTATAGACTTCCATTAATAGAGACATCATTGTAGAACTTAGAAACATTATCGACTTCAGTATATCTATCAATTGATCCAAATTGAATGGGATTTCGACTTTCTATGTGATGTATCGTTTCGCACAATGCTAGAGTCTGTTTAGTTGCAATAGTGGTGAGTAAATTTTTGCTATTTGTAGATTGAGCGATACTCTTGAATGGCCTATGTCGAGATTCAAACCTCATACACCAATATTGAACACATGGTCCATTTTTTCGTAGAACATTCGGGTAATGGATCAAAAAATGAAATTTCGGTTTTAGAGATCCAAATAAATTTACATACATTGAATGGTCTTTTCTTATGAACCCTTCTAAAGTGTTAATGTCATTTTCTGTTAGATGAGGATGTTACGATATCTATTATTTGGCGCAAATACTTGTAAATTTTCCAAACTTGATCACCAACTGGTATTAAATATCCAATTATCAAACCAAAATAACGAGCTAAACAAAGCATTTCAGACGCTGACATATTTAAGTTCAATTTATTCTTAGTTCCACTAAATTTTATATCTGGTGGCTTATTAGACCTTTCAAATTCATGCTAAAAATGTTGAATACTAGCATTGAATGTTTCTAAAGTAAAGTAGCCCTTCACGTAGATGTAATGATGGAGAATAGCACGTATTACGTAAACGCATACCCTCTAGAAGGTCGTGCATTGCATCTACACTGATGTTTTCTGAAATATGAAAACCATCGAGTGCGTTGAAGACACATCGCTCTTTTACCCCATTCATTGAAATATTTGGATGCATAGCATCTTTTTCATATTTTTCAACTGTTCTCATCAAAGACTTATCCTCTAAATCTAAAATCGAAGACTTTTCCGACGGTGCTTTGGAAATCTTGCAATAGAATCTAGATTTGAACGAATCTACAAACCCAAATATTTCATTTAACCCCTTATTGTCTCCCACTATCAAGGCTACTTGGAATTTCACTAACCACTCAATGCCATTTACTGATATTCTTAGCTCTTTAATTTTCAAAACATTAAGTTCTTCAATTACTTTTTTGAAAACGTTAAAATTGTTATCTTTTCTATCTTCAGCATATAGGAACAAATTTCTCTCCGCTACCTACTTCTGTAGATAATTTTTGTTTAACAATACCTCATCGGTATTGAGGAGCAGCTCGAAAATTTCCTTGTCGTTTCTCAGGATGGCGGTGTGCAGGACGTTGTCGCCCAACGAATTCGTCACGTTCAGGTCAGCTCTTCTGTCCAACAGGATCTGCGCAACGAGCGGAATCGGTTCAATTATGCCACCGAATGAAAATAGCGAATCCACGATGTATGCGTGCGGGAGAATGTGTGTGTGTGTGTGTGTGTGTGTGTGTGTGTGTGTGTGTGTGTGTGTGTGTGTGTGTGTGTGTGTGTGTGTGTGTGTGTGTGTGTGTGTGTGTGTGTGTGTGTGTGTGTGTGTGTGTGTGTGTGTGTGTGTGTGTGTGTGTGTGTGTGTGTGTGTGTGTGTGTGTGTGTGTGTGTGTGTGTGTGTGTGTGTGTGTGTGTGTGTGTGTGTGTGTGGGTGGGTGGGTGTGGGTGTGTTCGTGTGGGTGTGGGTGTGTGTGTGTGTTTTTGTGCGCATACACACACACACACACACACATACACATTCTCCCACGCATACATCGCATGTGAATCAAATGGATGTTTTTATGACGTTGCAAGAATCAAGGTGGAAACGTGATGCAGGAGGAGGTGAATAATTGAGACTTATTTTCAGTGGTTTGGGCTGAAAATTTTTTTGAGGGTTCCTCAATACAATGTCCACAAACGTACGTATCGGTTTTGCGATTGGACTTCTAGGAGCCGAGAAAAAAAAATCCCAAGTACGTTCTAAAAAATTTTTTTCCGGGGTGGTCGATACGTCATTGAAACCGCCGTAAAAAAATGAATTAGAATATAAATTTACAGCCTCGTACGATTTTTTTTCAACCATGTTAAAATTTAGGTAGGCTATACCCCCTTAAGATTTTAATATGAAATCTACATGAATTCAATATTGAAATTTTGATCAGGAACTGAATTAATAAAGAAGAAAGAGAAAAAAAAATAAAATTTTCCGAGGATCTCTAAAATTATTAAATCTATATACTTATCTATCGTGCGCTCCGCGCTCGTGCGCAATGCGTGCACACGTTGTATATATATATCAGCAAAGCCATCTTCTTTGCCATCATGAGATCAGCCAGCAGGCCTCATAAGCATATAACCTATTATATATATGTGATGTCAGTGTTCTAAGACTTGAAATATAACCTCAGTAGTCAGTAGCAATACTGATTAATCCTGCAGTCTTGGCACTCCGAGCTCCTTCATCTACAGAACAATATTGACTTGAAAAATGGTAAATATATAAACAATGATCTGTATGTTATCTTGATCATTCAAATTCTTACTAATTTTAATTATTCATTTCATTATCAATTTTCTTTTTAACTAATGTATGCTTGTTTCAATCCAATGTGATATAGTAAAATAAAAAAAAAGAGCTAACTGAATCCTAGTTTCTAAATTGTTTCATCTTGAAATACATCTCTGTGTATTAATAGACACCTGTGGGGTACAAGTAGACCATTATAAGCTATAAATATAATGTCTTTACTGCAGAAAAACTGGAATATATTTGGACCTGGCCAAGGCGGCAGCTGTTCCAACGATATGGTATTAAAATACACTGTAGCAGGCAGCTTTGGCTCAGAGATGCCAAAAGGATGGATTCGTGATCGGTCATCCTAGGGAGCAGTAAAATGTGATGGTAGAACCTTCATGAATTTCCAAATAAAAAAATCCACTATGGAAATAATGTTGAGGAAAGTGTTCTGCAATGTGTTGGCTAGTTGCAGTTCAAGTGTTTTTGGCTTCTTAGCTCCTCTACTAATTCCACCTTTGCACATTGCATTCATCTATTACTTCTGGCAGGATTTTGCAAGAGATGTTGATAAGCAATACTGCTCTTGTTCTTGCTGGGATACAGTCTTCAAAGGTAATTAATAAGTACAGTTTTGGCTTTTTTATAAATCTCATCCCATCCCATCAATGACTAGATTTTCTGATTCAATTAAATGAACCTTAATCTTAAATGATTGTTTGAATGATTGCTAAAGGACCCAAATAATTATCATTTACATGTAATTCAATGAAATTTCAATTGATCAACTTTGTTTAATAAATAAGGAATTTAAAGCCCTCAAATATGTGTCTATTGCTTCATCTTATTAATAAAGAAACAACCTTACATTCAGGATCTTATGAATCTGGTGTAGCGTCATATAAGCATATGTACTTCAACGCCACAAAAAACACTCTCAAGATTTGGGTGACCATTGTTCTTGGAGTCATTGTCTTTTACGAGACAATTAAACACTTGACTTGGCTAGGATTTCAAAACCGTCTCAGATGGGAAATGTTTGTACTCTTTTTGAGTGCAGTGTTTTCCCATTACTATTCATGGTGGGTCTACATCAACTACTGGAACGATGATTTCTATTCTCAATGGTACCATCAATTTTTCTTCTCTATCACTGAGCTGATGTCTACAATTCTTGTTGTCTATTTGGCCGATGACCAAAACCCCATTACTCGTCGAAAGGCTTTTGGCATAGTGAGCATTGCTCTTCTACACATAATTGCTGGTGGATGGGACCAGTTTGTCACAAATGTTGTCAGAGGTGAAGGATATTCTCATCAGGTACAATCATCTTTTAGAAAACAATTATGAACATTTTTATACAAGAATAAATTATGAATTAAAATAAGAACAAATATTTGATCTAGCCTAATTTTATACAATTGTTCATAGTCAAGTAAACTCATGTTATTGTAATTGAGTGCAGAACTACAGACTTATTTTCTTATGAACAACAAATTTGTATATTATCAATTATATTTCTATTTGATGAAGTTAGGGTTTTTCATCTCAGTTTTAAGAAACAGTTTCACTATAAATTATTCAATTATCATTACAATCATTTCAGGTTGTTCGTGATTTGGGTTTTATGATTCCTGACATTCTCCATGTAATAATTCCACTGTGTTCATTGGAGACCAAAAATTCATACTTATTACCCGGAGCTGGCCTTCGTGATCCAGAGCTTAGAACAGACTTGATATGTATGTTTGGTATGATTCTTATTGGTCTCTGCATTTGTTCTATTTTATAATATAATGTTTTACTAAAAACTAGTCATTGACAAAGACTGCATTGCAATAGTGATGAAAGAAAACTTCTGTAAAAGTCAGATTAAGAAAACCAATTCATATCTTGAATGAGAGATCCAAGTTGGAATTTTTGATGAATTTTTGATAAATTTTAATCTTTATTCATATAATGGAATGACTATATGCCATTAGCTGTGTGATACCATGTTAGACTTTGGAATATCATAGAATTGTGTTGTGGTTTTTCATGATAATAATGGTGCTTATTGAATGGAGCATTTTTATATCTAAAATGCAATTTTTACCTAGGATCAAAAATTTAGATACTATACATCATTAGATTTAGATATATAATTAGACTGAAGACTGAATACTAAACTACTTGAATAAATATCATTTTTTGTAATTGTTTGTTGCCAGCATGGAAGTAGTTAAATATAATCAAAACGTGATAGAATTAGTGATTGTTTTGAAAAGTACGTTTGATATCTATATATTTAATGTAATACATCATAATATGATGGAAGTTTGGAAGAATACTTTCGATTCTACTTGGTCTAAAGTGCCTAGAAAATGCAATAAATGCATTAATTTTTTAGGTTGTTATAGAAATTCATGTTTCCCAACAATGGATAATGGCGATAACATTTTGTGAACTATAATATAATATACTGAGAATATATTGAGAATAAAAATACTTATAAAGTAAACAAGAAATATTCATTACAGTAAAATAATTTAATTTTTTTTCACCTATTACTCTGCTATTGTTTGGGAGTTTTGAACTAAATGTATTAAATATGAACTAGTAACTTAACTTCATTCTATTATTCTCACTTGTTTTCATCACCTGTATCGAAAAGTTGATCGTTAAACCTTAGTTTTCTACACTCGTGATGAAAAATACTGTTCGATACTAAGACAAAAGATGATTCTAGGCTCGTGTGATTACCGCGCGTGTCTAGAATTCGTCTTTTGCTGTAGTGTCGAAATGTACTATATTGATTATATTAATTATATTGATTTGACCAATCTTTCTATATTTTAAACTCCATTAGATTTTGAATTGTCATAATAGGTTAGAAGTATAATTATTGGATTTAATACATACATATATTTTGATTTCTGCTTCGTCATAAACATTTGTCCTATATGTTTCTTATTTCTGCTATATACTTGAATATTATAGTCGAAAAATAGTTTATACACAACCACACAAATATTTCATTCAATGAAAACTAAAAAGTGTAGGTTCTGACAATAGGGAAGAATACGATAGATAATAATATGAATACGATAGATAATAGATCGATGAAGTTTACGTCGTGATGGTGCACGAAGTGCACACGGCGACGTGCCTTTAAATCCATTGTAGCATATCTGTACAAACCTAAATGACGGAAAATTTCGACATCTATATTTTATATATTTGGGAACCAAATGAAAAACTATGACCTAATGGTTTTTCTATATTCTATGCGCATCATGGAAAAAGCAAAACTAGGTGTTCTAAAATATCTAGAGTTTATTGAATTTCAAGAGTTTATTGTTAATACACTGAGAGAAAAAAATATAATATTGGCGTTTAGATTTTTACTAGATTTTCTAGTACAATACGAGGACAACTAGGTGATATTAGTAACCTTTACTATATAAAAAATAGTAATCGCTACTAGAAAAAAGAACATACAATATTAGATTTGATAGGGTATTTTACTAGTATACATTGTAAAATTGACTATATTTCTAGTAAGGCAACTGTACCCAATGTACCCTATTACAGATTTGTTGCAAATTTGACTATGATCAAATTGGAATTTCGAAATTCTGCAAACGGCATCTTGAAGGGTATCTCAAGAAACTTTTACTATAATCATCAGTTGACTATTTTAACCCATTTAAAATGTGAATTAAACAAAATCACGCAAAGGAACCGCATTGGGTACAATACCCAATGTGGCCTAACGTGATCGAGATCACCGAAAATACGAAATATGAGAAAAGTGCCACATAGGGTACAGTCACCTTAGAATCTATCACGAAGTACATACATTCAAGATGGGTAATTAGTTTCCGTTTTGATCGATTAATTACATAATATATTAAATAGATACTTGAGACACTAGATACTAAATCATTTTTATCCTTTGATGTATATATATACAAAATAATTTTTATGGAATTCTAATTCATTAAAATGAATCAAACTAGGGCAACTGATTTTTTGTGAGAGCTGCAGATGCTCATTAACGCCAAAAGTTTCACTATGTTGTACAATAGCAGCAAAATTTTTAAGATTGACATGTACTGAAGAAATTAAATGTAACCAAACCGTGTATGTCTAGACATCTGAATATAGATACATGAACTATACAGCGCGATTCTTTCAATACTTTCATTTCAGTAAATAATATGAGAACGATTTTGAAGTCAACAAAGAGTTCAAGTTAATTAAAATAATGTTGTTGCTTCTACGATTTTGTAAGGAAAAACATGTTCATCCGTAAAAATTTTACATCAATAATTGAGTAAAAATTCGTATACAACTCAGTAAAATTAACTAGAAATATAGTAAAAAGCTAAAATAATAGTAATTTTAACTAGAATTCACATAATAGTAAAAGATATTAGCAAATTTTACTATTCGAAATTTTAAACTATACTAGAAATAGAGTACTCAGTCTCAGAAAACATAGTAAACTCTATACTACTAGGTTTTCCTCTACTAAGTTGGATTAGTAAATTTCTATAACCAGAATTTTCTCAGTATATGGAAATGACAATATTTGATTGAAATGTTTCTTCACGATTTCAACAGTATCTTAGATTTCATATGTCAAACGTATAGTCAAGAATTTAGATTCCATAATATGTATACAATTGACTCTCCCTTCGCAACTATAGAATATTTTACAAATTCCCGTGGTGATTTAAATAATTGCGGGATAAAAAAAACTAAATCAGATAGAAATGATTGAGTTAAAAAAAATAGTCAAAAAATGATGTTCGCACCACGTAGACCCATCGGTGATCATGCAACTCTTGAGCCGGGTGCGCCGGTTTTCTAAGAAGTACAAGTTCTATGATACGTACTTACATTAAACAACTTTAACATTGAAATGCCATAAACTTTTATGCGAACCGATCATGACTTTCTGCTGTTTAAATTGTTAATTATTTGAGCAGATTGAAACTTTACTTGAAGGAACCAGATGTAGTTTGAATTGCCAGCAGCAGACATACTTTGAACAAAAATTTCTTCGTAGTGAAGTTTATAGATTATCTATAGTGTCATCAAAATAGTGATAAGATTTTATTGAAATTCACGTAAATATTTCATTTTTGTTTCATTCGATTCATGATTGACTCATTGGATCCTACGCTAAGAGAGCTTTTGTCTTTTAAAATGGTTATTTCCAACTGATGGTTGAAACTCGGTCGGGTTTTGTAGAAGTTACAAGGCATAGACATACGATCGACGATTGATTTATGGAAAAATTACAGAGGGCATGAGGATTGGTGACCGGCTGCAATAACGCATGCTGCAGCTGGAATGAGTTTGGCGCGCTATACTGCACGGGGGAGGAAAAGCGCGAGGGATACCGCGGCGCGCGCAGGCCCAAAATCGATCTAGTCTCGCTCTCGTCTCGGCGTGCGCGTTCCACTGTGTGGCGAGTGACAACATCAGGGGGGGACGCGCAGCTGGCAACGCAGAGGCCAGACATACAGTTCAGAGGCAGAGCCCGACGACGACGAAGACGACGACGGGTCGCAACATGGCGCTCGACTTCGCGGCCACCTACAAGGTCCTCGTCCTCGGCGACTCGAACGTTGGTAAAACTTGCATCGTCCATCGCTACTGCGACGAGAGATACTACGACACCTACATCTCCACGATTGGTGAGAAACATGACAGCTCCGGTATTTACCACCCGCCTCCAATCTCTGCGTTTACCCTCGCACACTCGCACGCGGCTTCTGACACATTATGCGAGGCTGCGCATTCCCTTCTGAATCCTTCCTTCATCCTGTCTTACCACTGTACATTTCAAAAGAGAGGAAACTTCCCTTTTAATCTAGGATCGAAATCCTGACTTATTATGTAGAATCATTGAAGAGCTTGTGCATGAAATAAAGAGAGATTCCTTTATTGTCATCGCGTTCTTATAAACATTAACAGTATTAGCATGACAATTAAATATGAATATTCCAAGATAAAAAATATATATATTGCCAATTTGTCTCTCGTTTACGAGGCTATATGAATATCTTGGCCATAAAGAAACATTTTGTTGGAAAAAATGTTATCTTTATTGAAACCGTGGATACTTTTAATTTGCTACTGGCGGATAAGCGCAAAATACATATGGGTAGGGTCTACATTTTAACAACTCTGTGCAAGTGTGCAAGTAAGGTGGATACAGCCGAAGAGATGCTGAAAATAAATAGTTTGAGGGAGGAAATTTGCGGGGGAGTGGATGCATATGCTAGTTAATATGTTGCAAGGGTTGCGCATGTGTTGTCGCGCGGAGCTATACCAGCAACCCAGCAACTTAGCTGCGAGCCCCCACTTATTTTAGCTTGCTCACGAGTGCTTTTCTTTGTTTTCCATCTCAGGCATCGACTTCAAGCAGAAGATTATCAACCTTGATGGCACTCCGATAAAACTACAGATCTGGTGAGCAGGTTTTTTATTCACCCACTGCTGGCTTAGCTAGCAAGCAAATAACGTAAATAAATATTTTTGCTTCACACGCGTTCTTCTTCAGTGATGTATTCAAATGCAACTGAGGATTAGAATTATTTGAGACATGGATTGAAATTTGTATGACTCGACAACGACTTTGCCCTATTCCGCGATAGCGGAATTTAAAAATGTTATATTTTATTGCCACCTCTCATTTGAACGTATGAAAGAAATATATAAAGTTTTTTCAAATCATCTTCAAAGAAACTCATGTTCTGTTGGAGCTCAACAAGCCACGGCGATATTCTTAACGCATGTTCGAAAGAATCGTATAACACTAACTGGTGCATGTCACGCGATGATCAATTTAGAAAATAGCGTAATTTTCACATCCCTATGGAGAAGTGCACGTTGTATGCACCAATAGAAGTATATGGAGAATTATTGATTTTGCCAAGAAAGCATTTTCATATGTTTCTATGTCAAATCGAGAAATTGAAGAGATTCATTCACAGTACTTATTTTGGAAACTATTCTTTTCAGTAAAATATCTCAATTCGAAATTTTGTTTTAAATCTTTTATACCTAATACACGAATGTATAATTTTGGATAATTCTTTATGACATCGAGGAAGTACATACTAATTCATTACTCTAGATATTCATGTTGGAAGATTGGTCTGACTATACACGGCGCGTTCTACTGGCTGAAGCATTTTCTCGTTATGACGACTGTAAAAACTTGCAATGTAATTCTTCAAAGCCTCATATCAACGTCCGATATAAAAAATTAATCATCTGATGGAAAACTTTTGAGATGAATAATTTTCAATATTTTTTCTACTCTCAAGGGATACTGCTGGGCAAGAACGTTTCAGGACTTTAACAACAGCCTACTATCGTGGTGCTATGGGGATTCTACTCATGTACGATGTAACGAGCATTGAAAGTTTCAATCATCTTACTTATTGGCTTCGTAATATACAGGAGGTACTTCGATTTGAGATTTTTATTATGAGCTGTAAGTATAGGGTAAATGCTCTTGTTGAGCTCGGCATACAATAAGCTCACGAGTGTAAGCCTCATGTTATATAGCCGAGTAATTGTGTTCAACAATCAATAAAGTAATTTCGTTGAAAAGAAACTAGTCAATCAAAATTCATCAGAATTCATCAGAATAATTAAATTTTCAGAATGCATCGCCCGATGTTGTGAAAGTTCTTGCAGCAAATAAATGTGATGCTACTACGCAAAGAGTCGTAGAGACTGAAAGAGGTGAAAAAATTGCCGCGAATTTTGATATGCCTTTTTTTGAAGTATCATGCAAAGAGAATATCAATATCGAAGAGGCATTCATAGCTCTAGCAAGAAGGATAAGGGAGCAACGGAGTCGACGTGTAAGAATTTTGATCCTCCCTTATACTTTACTTGATTATTTTCATTATGAAAATTCTATATTTATTTGCAGGCAAGTCTGTTTGAAGCTTCCGCAAAAGAGGGAGAAAATAGCATCATAAAGGCCCTATCCCCGTCGCAACAAGGTGATGCATGGAAATGTTCATGTTAGTTGATTGATTTAAGTTGTTAATACTAGAAATCAATGATGCATAGTCTGAATTTGAATGTAAGTAATCAATGATTCAATTATAAATTCAATAGGAAAAAAATTGAAACAGAGAGAATATGACTGACGAGAGGTCTATAAGGTACACTCTCGTTCTTATCAATAATTTAGTGCACCTTTTACACTATCGCACTCTCGAGTTGGAAATGAAAACAATAAATTGAGTAAACGTGCAATAATTGGCATGCATAAACTCACTTTATCTCAGCTTTACAGTACGTAGTGAAAAGCTATACAATCATAAATGTAAACAGTTTGAACCATTTTTTTTAGAACAATTGCAAAAACGTTTTTGCCTCAGTGCACCACCATCACTCAATTACATGTAAAGTATGGTGATTATTATACTGTTTACGCGAAATTTGATTTACGTATTTTTTCACATTTTATATAAAACATGTTTGTTACAATGTAGTTGTACAAGTAATATTTAGACCACACCGTTAGATTCTTGAAAGTCACTTGAAGTTGAGAAAGTTGATGAAGAATTGAAAAAAAACGAGACTTTGTGAAAACAAATTTCGCTACAAATGAAATTTGAATGTATATCCATGCAGTGGCAACAACGGTTTCAGCAATTGTTGGTAATAAAAATACATTTTTTTAGAGAGCTATAACTACTGCCTGTATGTAAGATATTCGCCAAAGGTCTATTAATTATACTTATGTCTGTGTTACATGGTAAGAGCGCAATTCAATGTGTAAGTCGTAATGATGTGACAATTACGATTTGTATTATGTTAAGCATCAAGCATATTGTGATCACCGTCTGAAACGCGACATCTCGTATTTGAGGACCACTGTCCCCTATCTTGTACGTATGGATATCACACGCTAGAGCGTCTAAGTGTGTATGATTAATGCGAATTTCGTTCATGCCAACAGATGCAGCAAGAACAAGAAAATTTAGCCTTTATCGTGCCTATAACAAGGAGTAAAGGGAAACAAAACATGTTGAATATCGAATCAGCTTTTCATTAAAATTAGTATGTTTTTTTTTATTTTCATTTCACGTGTAACATGCGTGGGTTCTGAAAGACTAGCTATTGCATAATCATATTGGTGCATAATTCTCAAACTGTAGTCTTGTTTTTTTTTTCACAAATGTCAAACTAACATTTTGATACAAGGAAAAATGAAACGAATGTGCAACGATTTTCACAGCTTCAATTAAAGATATGTATCATATATTATTCATTTCCAAACTCATCATGCCACGCTGGTACGTGAGCATTGTTGTAAGCAGTCACTACTGCCATGAAAAATTCTCCAAATTTGGAGCTGGCCTTCAGATACATTTATTACCAAACTTTTATACGATTTCATCATTCATGCTCTAACATATGCCCTAAAATACAAGATTGTACGAAGTGTCGCGCCCCACCGATACTCTGCATCTCTCACAACTCTCAAAATAATTGTAAACATAATATGTAGGTAGTTATTCTGTGGTTTATAAAAAAAATACGCAAGTACTTTTGCCATGGTTTTAAAATCATGGAAAATTGAAATATATTAATTTATTGTGATTTCAATACTATTATCGTGTTTTGTTACCCTCTGTGTTTGATGGAGAGTGCGATTTCACAGTATTATTACGTGGAAGTAATGCAATACATTACAAAAAAACTCGTTTAGCACAATCGAATTTGAAAAATTTTTTTGTTATTTTAATATGTTAAATAAGGATTTTTTTTTGTCAACCACAGTATAGAACTACATCATTTTGAAACTAATTATATGAAGAGCGTATATAATAACTGACATACTCACTAGTTTAAAATTTTATAGGGCAATTGTACTATTTCATGTATTGAAATAATAAACATGCACACTTTTTACCAATTTTTATATTATTCTTATCTTTTCTTTATTATAGAAATTTAAAATGTGATTTTTGCTCGGGGGCTTTAACTTTTTTCTCTATCTTTGGTGGCACAGCACATCTCACTTCATTACTCGATGGTCTCTTGATGGGTTTGACATGGTCTGCAGTTTTTGCTTGTGATAGAATATTAGAATTACTGTCTGAATCAGTACACAATTTTGGCTTGGATTCCTCGTTTTCAGTCAGTGAATACTTGATACTGTCATAGAAATTCATAGCATCTGAAAAAACTTTCATCTTATCCAGCAGCTTTACATTTCTCACCTGTTTTTGGAATGAATCTTCAGTAAAAGTTTCAGTAATCAAACTTTCTGGAAAAAAATCATTAATTATAATTTTCATTAGAATTTAACAATTTCATATTTTATGGAACTTACTTCTGAGGAGCACTGTTCCTTCTGCTTTGTATTCAGCAATTTCTTGGTCTTTTTTACGTACTATATCTAACAAACAGTTATATCTATGATGAAGTTCAGAGAAACATGCATACAAATTTTCTGTAGCATTACTATGAAAAGTTTCAGAACTAGTTTCTGATAATTTAATGTAGAACCAGAAGCGACCTTCATCTATTTTGGATTCCAATTGTATAATTTCAGTATTGCAACATACAAGATATTGTGGTATATTTTTCAGTAAAACATTGACAATTTCTTCAAAATTGAAGTCGTCCAGAGCTGGATTCAATTCCTTGAAAAAAATATATCCTTCATATAGTGTTGGGAATTACTACATATAGTAAGAGGTAATTACAGCCATCAATTATATGTGAAAAAAGTAAAGTACTAGATCAGAAGTTTTTTAAGATTTTTAAATGCCAAAAATAGCAGTTAATTGATTGGGTTACATATAAATCTCACATCTAAGGAAAAAAAATTGATTATGGAATACAAAACAACAGTTTTGGATCAGAAAATATTTGCAACTTTTACATGAATTCATATAGATATGTTAAGCATATTTTGATGAAAAGTGAATCAGAATATCACAGACATTCTGAGGTTTCAAGTGTATATGAAAATTTTATTTCTAAATATTTGAGTTGCTTGTACTTTAGTCACACTTATAACACTCAAATTAGGTACCACGAGCTGTTTTCTACTTGGGATGCAGATAATTTGCAGATAATGCAAGGAATTTTGATTTAGGTGCGAGCAACTTTCAAATATCTAAAAATGAAATTAACATATATGCTTAAAATTTGACAATCATTGGAATATAACTTTTTCAATGAAACATGTTTAATATATCCATATAAATCCATATATAAGGGTATCAAAATATTTTGTGATTTAAACATATTATTTCGTATTTCACAATAAATATTTTGTTTTCCTGACGTGTGAGGTGTATATAACTCTCAAGCTATTCATGAAATTCAAAGAGTTACACAAATATAACAGTATTGGGAATAATAAATATCTTTAAGCATCTTTTGACAATATATTTCTGAGCATAGAACAATGTTTTCAAAATTTTATTATATTAATCAAATTGGTGAATCACTGAAAAATATTTTCCTCATAATTTGAATTACCTTGCATCTTTCCACAATATCCTGCTTAGTTAGAGTCTCTTCATAAAATTTAATCAAATTTGTCAAAAGTACTTGATAGTCACTGTTTGTTTTTCGAACCCCAACTAAATATTTATTTCCTTCAATAAATAGTTCTTTATACTTAAAATTACTTGTTAATACTTCTTCTTTAGGACTACCGTTCATTTTAGTAGCAATTTTATATTAAATATATTAATGTAACCTCAATCTTCGTATTATCATCTCAATAATCATCAAATCGTTCACTGAATCATGATTCACAATCAAAATATCACAATAACGAATAGTTATTTAATCATGTCATGCAAGTGTATTGCTTTTTTTTTCTTCCAGGGTTTATCTCTCACTACGAGATGTTACCCTAAGTGTACGAACCTGTGTTTTTTCTGTCACTGGTCAGGCTTGTTATGCCTCATGCCTCGACAGCCTCGAACATAATGGTACATAAGGTAGTCGACCCCCAGGGGCCCGTGAAAAATTAGAGGACCGGAGTGGTGCTTCGGTAGCGGAATATGATGCGTTAAACGTCGAACGACTGTGGAGGCTGGCTGGTTCGGGATACACGCTGGCTCCACTCTCGACGATGTATCCGAGGAAAGTCGTTCAATAAGGAATTGAATCAAAGATGTACTCGTACTAAATTTATTGCCGTCAGTTGGAAATACAGAGGTCTGCTCTGGAGGAGCACCGGAATCGATCTGTCGCTCGCAGGCGACTCGCTTGCGCTCGCGCGCTACAACTTGAACCCCCACTCCGCGGGAGCAGGTCAGTTCGGAGCTTCGGTGTTTCGGAGCAGAGAGCCCCCACACACTCCCCCCGAGTGAAACGAATCTTTATTTACAGCATCATCAAACAATACATACTTATAAGTCTAAACATACTTATTTCGTGTCGGGGTTAAAAGCCACTTGCTTTTTTCGCGCGTATGTTCGCAACGCCGTTTGCGGTTCGCGGTTAATCGTGTCCGTCGGGACGGTGACGTTTTCTCCGGGTGGGCTGCCGCCCGGATCGTCGTTTCGTGGTCTGTTAACAATGTCGTCGGGAATGAAGTGCGCTGGTTTCAGATGCGCTGTCGATACAATTTTCGCGGTACCGTTTACATCAATTTTAAAAATCGAGTTCGGAAATTCGTTCGAGAACTTTGTGCGGACCTGTGTATGGACGTTCTAAAGATTTTTTGGCGTGGTGGGTCATGAATACATGAGTGCACGTGTGCAAATCTTTGAAGAAGAAAATGCGATTTTGTGGTGATGTGCCACCGGTACGGGTTTGACCTTGCGCATGTGCTCGCGGAACTCTTCGACAAAAATCTGTGGGTCTGGAGTAAATTCTTCAAACAAACAAATTCGCCCCGGAATTCGCATTGTTGTTCCGTACATATACTCTGCAGGTGAAGCGCCGGTGTCCAGGCGGACATGAGTACGGAGGCCTAACAGAACGGTTGAGAGTTGTCTTACCCAGTTCGGGTCATTGTGGCACATTAACGCTGCCTTTGTTCGATGCCACCTCTCTCAATCATTCCGTTGGCCTGGGGGTGGTACGCCGCGGTACGTTTGCGCTGACAGCCGATGAGGGCCAGTAGCGCGGTGAAAATCTGCGATTCGAACTGGCCGCCCTGATCGCTCGTTAAAAACCATGGAGCACCGAATCTGGCAACCCAGTTATCGTAAAATGCGCGCGTAACGGCGGTTGCGTCGATTGGTTCCTTGATGGGTACCGCTTCTACCCAGCGCGAGAAACGATCGACCATTGTTAACAAATAGCAGTAGCCGTCGCACCTCGGCAAGGGCCGACTATGTCGATATGGACGTGCTGAAAACGGCCGTCCGGTGCGACAAATTGAGCTGGGTGGTTTATCACGCGGCGCGATATTTTTGACTGTTGACAGTCTACGCAGTCTTTTGCCCACGCTTTTATGTCGCGGTGCATGTTTGGCCAAATGAAACGTTGCCTGATCATTTGGTCCATGACTTTGGCACTGGCGTGCGCGGGGCCGTGAAACAAATCGAATACGCGTCGGCGAATCGGTGCGGGAATGTACGGGCGCAATATTTCTCCTGTCAGGTCACAGAAAACTTTGTTATGATCCGAGCCCCACTCGATGCACTTGAAATTAAGTGTGCATTTGGGAGACTGTCGAAGTTCTCTCAGCTCTGGGTCGTCCGCTTGAATTTTCGATAGCTCGAGCAGGTCGAAATCAAGCGGCAGACGTATCGTGTCTGTGCGCGGCGGCGTGTGTTCTGGCGACAGATGAATCGGTTCGATCCGCGATAGCGCGTCCGCGACAACATTATCGGAGCCGGCAATGTGCTCAATGCTGGTCGTGAATTGAGAAATAAACGTTAGTTGCCGCTCTTGACGGGGAGACGCTTTATTAGAATTTTGAACAAACGCGTACGTAAGCGGCTTATGATCCGTCAAGACTTTAAATTCCCGGCCTTCTAACAAGTAGCGGTATTCTTTTATTGCCTCAAAAATCGCCGTCAACTCGCGATCGTACGCGCTATATTTCATTTGTGTGGGGCTAAATTTACGGGAGAAAAAAACGATCGGCTTCCACGCTCCCTCGAGGCGCTGCTCGATGACGGCTCCCATAGCTACGTCCGACGCGTCGGTTGTAATGCGAGTTTCTGCATTTTCCTCCGGGTGAGCGAGTAGCACTGCGTTAGCAAGGCTTTCTTTTGCCTTGTCGAACGCGGCTTCGGCTTCGGGGGTCCAGGCGATTTCGCGCTTGTCATTTTTACACGCGCCTGATAAGTATGCGTTAAGCGGGGCTAGAATTTCGGCAGCGTGCGGTAAATTCCGGCGATAAAAATTGATCATCCCAAGAAATCTTTGCAGTTGGACAACCATTTGAGGTTTGGGAAAATTACGAACTGCTTGAACTTTCTCCGCAGTGGGACTGACGCCTTCGGCATTGATTGTGTGGCTCAGAAAAACTAGTTCGCTTTTCCCGAATTCGCATTTGTCAACGTTGACGCGCAAATTGAATTTTTCAGCCGTTCGAAAACGATTCGGAGATGCATCTCATGCTCTTCCACAGATGAAGAGGCAATAAGAATATCATCGATATACACGTAGACAAAATCGAGATCGCCAAGGGCGCGATTTATGTATCTTTGAAAAGTTTGGCTCGCGTTCCGGAGGCCAAAAGTCATCACGGTGAATTCAAATAAGCCGAACGGGGTAGTTACGGCGGTTTTCGGTATGTCTTCGAGCGCGACAGGGAGTTGGTGATACGCTCGGTGTAGATCCACCTTGGAAAAAATCGTTTTTCCTTGGAGGTTGGCCGAGAAATCATGAATATGCGGCGTGGGGTACCTATCGGGTTCAGTGAGCGCGTTAAGTCTACGGTAGTCGCCGCATAATCGCCACGTGCCATCCTTCTTCATGGTCATATGCAACGGGCTAGCCCACGGGCTGCTTGAGGGTCTGCAAATGCCGAGCTTGAGCCAAAGATTGAACTCTTTTTTCGCCGCGTTCAGTTTTTGCGGGGACAACCGTCGCGAGCGCTCGGCAACCGGGTGCCCCTTGGTAATGATGCGGTGACAAACATCGCGGGCTTGAATTGGAGTTAATTGCTCCACGCCAGTGATACTGGGAAACTCTGAGAGTATGCGCGTGAAATTTGACGGGTTTCGGATTGCTTTTATGCTCAGGTGATCAGGGCGGTTTTTTACGACACCACACACTGACAGGAGATTGTCGCGATCAATTAAGCGTCGACCCTTAATGTCGACGAGTAACCCGTAATGGTCGAGCAGATCTGCTCCGATTATCGGATAAGGAACCGCCGCGACGACGAAATTCCACGCGATCGGACGCCGTAGGTCGAGGTTGAGAATTCGGTGCTTTTCGCCAAACGTCTGTATCGCGGTATCGTTAGCCGCGAAAAGAACGAGGTCAGCTGGTTTTGACTGGGAGGCCGCAGGCACCAGGCTGAGGTCGGAGCCCGTGTCAATAAGTAGAACCTCGCCTGTTTCTTTGTCACGGACATGGAGACGTTTGGAGTTACCGTTCGCTTCGCCGATCGTCTCCACGCGGGGAAGCGAGCTTAGTTTTTTGAGCGCGTGTCTGATTGCTCTGAAACCCAAGCGCACGGTTTGATACATTTTCTGGCATCTTTGCCGTACTTTTTATGTAACCGACAAAATTCGTCGGAATTTGGTTCGTTTTGGTTACGATTGCTGGATTTCGAACGCGCCCGGTGTTGCTTTGATTTCTTCAACTCTGCTTCGATTCTCGAGAGTCGTTCGGCGAGCTTGGACAGTTCTTTTTCCAAGGCGCTTGAACCCGAAACTGCCGCGACGGCGGTTTGACTCGCATCAGACGCTTCGTAATACTTATCGGCCATTTCTGCGAGTGTGTCGAGCTCGTTGACGCGCGATACTGCTAGCGTGACGCGGCACGCTGTCGGCAGCTGATCGAGGAAAACGGTACGGATGATAGCATCACTGGCTTTCGTGTCCAAGGCACGCAAACGGCTCAGGATGAGAGAGGGTTTACCGAAGGTAGAGACCTTGCCTTTTATGAGCGCACGCAGTCTCGCCTCTGACGATTGGCCGAAAGTTTCGATCGGTCGGTTTTTCACTTGGTCGTATATATCTTCGGGCCGTGGTTCGCGCGTAATAATGTCCTGGACAGCTTGGAGAGCTTCGAGGTCCAACTTTTCCGCGATAAAATCTGCTTTGGTGCTGGCCACCGTGATACCGGCATTTCGCAGAGTGATTTCGGCCTGAACGAACCAAGTCGACGGATTATCGCGACAAAAATTTGAAATTTTTGGAGTGCGGTAAATTGCGTATGTGTGCGCGTTAGCTGCAGTAGCGGCATTCTGAATTCGCGTGCGTTCGACTTGCAGCTGCGCTTCTAATTCCGCCACGCGAGCCGTGGCTGCTGCTAAGTCAGTTTCATTTTCGTTGACCATTCTTCCGAAGTTCGCTCGAGAATACGCAGAACGAGTGATCAATTAAAAAAAAAAATAACCGCTGGTTACTAAGAGCCGCGACGATGCTTCTGGGAGAACCGCGAATTGTGCGACTTGCGCGGCGCGGAGTCGCTTCGCGCGAACTTGCGTGGCGCGGAGTCGCTTCGCGCGAACTTGCGTGGCGCAGAGTCGCTTCGCGCGAACTTGCGCGGCGCGGAGTCAGTTCGGACGAACTTACGCGACGCAGAGTCGTTTCGCAAGAACTTGCGCGGCGCGGAGTTGCTTTGCGCGAATTTGGCGGGTACGCAGGTTGTCACTGGGGACAGCAAATCGGAGAATTCTCCCGAACAACACGGCGCGCGACGCTACCACCGGGCAATTTGCCCGCGTACCTGAGCTGAGGAAACGCTTTTATGAAGACTTCAGCGACGTCCTGACGTGATGCTCCGGCGACTCGATGCGAGGCTGGTTGAGCTGATGCAGCGGTGATACGGCTGCTCCGGTGGTTCGTTGCGAGGACGGGCGAACTGCAGCGATGATACGGCTGCTCTGAGGTTGGACAAGCAGTTGAGCTGTTTTTCTTGAAAATTTCTTTTCAAGAGTCGATGGTGCAAAATCCGCCGGATTTTGGGAGCAAGCGAGAATTTTCTTTTTAGCGTTTCTCAGCTTGCCTCAGGTTGAGCTTAATGCTAGCTCGTCCTGGTTGTTTCAAGGGGAGTTCAAACTCCCCGGCTCCTTTTTCCAACAGTACGGCAGCGACGATCACGTCGGGGTCACCAATGTGGAGGCTGGCTGGTTCGGGATACACGCTGGCTCCACTCTCGACGATGTATCCGAGGAAAGGTCGTTCAATAAGGAATTGAATCAAAGATGTACTCGTACTAGATTTATTGCCGTCAGTTGGAAATACAGAGGTCTGCTCTGGAGGAGCACCGGAATCGATCTGTCGCTCGCAGGCGACTTGCTTGCGCTCGCGCGCTACAACTTGAACCCCCACTCCGCGGGAGCAGGTCAGTTCGGAGCTTCGGTGTTTCGGAGCAGAGAGCCCCCACACGACCGCGACGTGATTGACGTGAACATTCAGAAGTGATTGACGCGCGACCCTCGATTTGATATAAGTACGCTTTCTCTCGCGAGGGATTGATCCTGATCGATGCACCCTTACAACCCCACGAGCGAATCTCTCTCCCCTTCTCGCTCCAGTAGGGTACCTACCCTGGATAAATGTCCGTAGACATAGTATTGACCTTTGCAAAGTGAATGAACATATATCTTAACGTCAAGTTTGAATTGACATTCGTGAACGTGTGTTCACTGTAACGTTGTTTAATAAGAATTTAAATTTTATATACAGGGAGACATTTCCAATTTTCTCTCAATAGTAGTTAAGAAATACTCACAAAGAGTTAGATTTAAGGAGCAATTGAAGTGTTCTTTCTTCCCATGATGACGATACCACTTTGATAGGAACATTTTGATTGTATGTATGTACAAGTCCTAGTTGCAATTTATTATTAATCAAGGTATATAGTTTTATCTGAACGCAAAAAATTCTTTCAGATTGCAGTTAAGTGATGACCTTGGTGTAGAGTCAGTACACCCATTACGCGATATTATTCTTGAGATTTCTTCAGAATGGTCGCAGCGATCGTCACCCCTATAAACAACTAAAAAAAGCGCTGCACAGGTTTTAGTAATTTCCTACAAATGTACGTTGATTTTATTTCGAAAACATCATTTTTCGAGTCGAAAATTGACTGAAACAATGAAAAAAACATGGAAAAACTAATTTTTTAAAGGCTTCTTTTTCATCTCTGAGTATAACGATATTGTATTCATCCTATAGAAGCCTCTTGCGAAGAAAGACGCATTTCGGCAATCTGTTCGCGAAGAAAGACACATGTCGCAATCTGGCCGCGAAAAAAGACACATTTTGCAATTATTCTCCCGCGAAAAAAAAACGACGAAAGAGGTTAACCTACTCATTGCAAGTTTTCATTCTATGTATTTTCTTACGTCGGAAAATTCTGGGGTGCGCGACATGTGTCTTTTTCGCTGGCAGACGCGACATTTGTCTTTCTTCGCGGACAGATTGTGAGATGTGTTTTACTTCGCGGCCAAATTGCGAGATGTGTCTTTAGACTTCAACTTATCATAAAACAATCACAAAAGTTCCAACAATCACCAAGTCCAAAACAGTTCGGTAGTTTTGAAACAATCCAATTGTGAATTTAAAATTTTTCGTCTCCCACTGGTCTAAACGCTACCTAATTTATAGAGATCCCTCTAAGATTGGGCTAGTCGGGACCATTTCAAATCCCGCAAACCCAATAATCTAGTGGAAAAAAAATGATAGATATAAGGTAATTGCAGAAATAATAAAAAATATAAAAAATAATAGATATATATAAGGTAATAAATACTGGCAATATATTCAAAAGACATATTGCATATGTAGTCGTCCAATGTATGGAAGAACTTTCGGCAATTCGACACCCTCCAATATATTTCCCATACATTGCTCACATTTTCATATAATAATTCCTTTTAGTAATTTCAATGTTGTATTCTTTGATTGTTTGAATTTAAATTAATTATTTCTAATAAAAAATTTGATCGACAAAACATTATTTTATTTACCCGAAATTATGCTGTCCAATTCTTAATTCAATACTCAATTCATTCGGTGATGAGGCGACCATGTCAGAAAATTTACAGCAGCGAGGGTAAATGAGTCGGAGTGAGTTAGATGCATCCGATGTCCTGGAGGGTAACACCATATATGAGTATCTAGCTGGTGGAGGTGGCTGGGCAGACAGATAATGCACTTCTCCACCGCGTTGTCGCGGTTGTCCAATCGGTCCACTTGTTTCGGGTCCTGTCGAAATGAATAAATTAATACAAGAAGACTAAGTTTTAAAATCTGAATTCCCATTTTACGATGGATGTATATAAAAAATTAACAAAGTTCAATTGAAAAATTAATTTCTATAGCACGAAGATTTGAGACTGAATTCCCAATAATAACACAGCCACACAAAAAAAAAAAAGTTTTCGACGCAGGGGTTTGACTATGTCTACTATATGTTTTCGGGGTTGCTGAATCCGAATCCGAGGTCGGTTTGAACCCTGCAGGTCGAGGTTTGGCCATAACCTCAAAAAACCTAGTGAATTAGAATTTCCAGGACATTTTAATTTCTATAACTGTATAAATTGTACAGTAAACGTCTAAAACCTCTAAACCCATAACCGAATAACACCATAAGCCCATAACACCATAAGCTCTGGACGTTGTTTGGCCATAACCTCAAAAAAGCCTAGTAAATTAGAATTTCCGGGACATTTTAATTTCTATAACTGTATAAAATTGTACAGTAAACGTCTAAAAACCTCTAAACCCATAACCGAATGGAACCATAAGCACATAACACCATAATCTCTGGACGTTGTTTGGCCATAACCTCAAAAAACGTAGTAAATTAGAATTCCCAGGACATTTTAATTTCTATAACTGTATAACTTGTACAGTAAACGTCTAAAACCTCTAATCCCATAACCGAATAACACCATAAGCCCATAACACCATAAACTCTGGACGTTGTTTGGCCATAACCTCAAAAAACGTAGTAAATTAGAATTTCCAGGACATTTTAATTTCTATAACTGTATAACTTGTACAGTAAACGTCTAAAACCTCTTCTTGTGACAGCGTAGTTCGAGTTATATTGTTATAGGATACTACGGCTCGAAAATCTGGGGTTACAGGGTTATATGGGCATGTTGTTATTAGGTTATAAGGTAATATATTGATAAGTTTGAAGGTTAACTTTGTCGAACCCCATAAACCCAAAGGATTTTATACAGTTTGAATTATTTGATTATAAGCCTAGGTGATTATATAATATAGTATAACGGGATTGTGAGGTTATGCGGTTATGATGTTATGGGGTTATGGTGTTATGGGGTTATGATGTCATGGGGTTGTGGAGTTATGTGCTTATAGAGTTAGAGGTTTTAGACGTTAACTGTTCAAGTTATATAGTTATATACAATGCATAGTTCTGAAAATTCAAATTTACTAGGTTTTTTGAGGTTATGGCTAAACAACGTCCACAGTTTATGGTGTTATGAGCTTATGGTGTTATTTGGTTATGGGTTTAGAGGTTTTTGACGTTTACTGTACAAGTCATACAGTTATATAGAAATTAAAATAATCTGGAAATTCTAATTTACTACGTTTTTTGAGGTTATGGCCAAACAACGTCCAGAGATTATGGTGTTATGGGCTTATGGTTTCATTCGGTTATGGGTTTAGAGGTTTTAGACGTTTACTGTACAATTTATACAGTTATAGAAATTAAAATGTCCTGGAAATTCTAATTTACTAGGCTTTTTGAGGTTATGGCCAAACAACGTCCAGAGCTTATGGTGTTATGGGCTTATGGTTTTATTCGGTTATGGGTTTAGAGGTTTTAGACGTTTACTGTACAAGTTATACAGTTATAGAAATTAAAATGTCCTGGAAATTCTAATTCACTAGGTTTTTTGAGGTTATGGCCAAACCTCGACCTGCAGGGTTCAAACCGACCTCGGATTCGGATTCAGCGACCCCGAAAACATATAGTAAAAATAGTCAAACCCCCTGCGTCGAAAATTTTTTTTTTTTTGTGTGGCTGTGAAATTATATAAAATACTTTGTAATCAAAATATAATTGCTTGATAAAAGAGCAATATCGATCTAATTTTTACTCGAAGGCTGATCCAAGGGAAGGAAGAATCCAAGAAAGCACGCATCCGTGGAAATGAGAATAGAAAATACAAATTGGCCGCCTTTCAGGTTATGGGCTTTGGTGTATATACAGACTAATAATTATTCAATTATTTCACTCTTTAGCATCTCATCGTAACCAGTCTGCTTTATCTCCGCACGGGGATTTCTTTACGTTATCTTCTTGACTTCGGCGAAGCTGGTTGTTACTGATACTACGAGACCAACTGGATGAAATAAAAAAATTTAGCGTGGAAGCAAGCTTCACGTTGTCTGGAGTGTATTCTATACCCTTCTTGATTTGGCCCTGATGGTTGCAGCCAAGTTTGCTGGCGATGCCAGGCAAATAATTATCTGGGTTGATCATTTTGAGGAGAGTACAGTAAGAGTACATCGTGCCCCAGACCTGTCCTCAGTGTCAGCAGAGCGTGTGCACTTGGTAATATAAAAAAAGCTGCTACATTGAGAGGGCAGCAGACTATCACAAACAGCCCGCAACACGCCGGATCAACAATGCCATTTTCCAAAGCCCATTATCAATGATAATTTATCATCCGATTCGCCCGCTTATTTCAATAGAAAAAGCATTGATAAAGTCAGCGGACCATCAAAATCGAACTTATATTTGTGTTCCATCGGTTTCAATGATTCGACTTTCACTTTCGTGTTATTCTTGATCATCATATAAAAATAATTTCTACGGATACATTATAACAAAGTCTATGTTCTCGTCTGATTCGTGATTACAATCATAGTACTTTTAATTTTATTGAATTACAGATTATGCATTAATAGGTGCGTACAATCTTTAATAGTTTCTCCAGCGTGTCTATAGTTTTTACAAGGTATCAAGTACTTTTTCATCTACACTGGGTCGCTCAATCTCTAGCTCATGTTCAATGTTCTCGATTTCTCCATAGCTGCGCGATCTCTTTTTTATCTTTCTTCGTTGAACTACGTCTAATTCCATATTCGATCCTGAAATATTCATTATGGAAATACATCGGCGTGTTTTGAATCACACGTGATTGACTTAAAAACTTTCATCCATGACCCATTAATGGTTCGTCCGAAAAAAGTGTTCAAGTCAAAAAGAGGTTCCGAGTGCAGAAAATTACATTGTTCAGTAATTTCGTTCTCTGAAACAACGAGAGACACGCATATCTACCAATCTCATCAACGGTCTTGGAAGGATGCGTTCATTCTATACATGTGTTTTATTTTGTAAAATCTTTGTTTTGCACGATCGTCAGATCGAGTAGGGTAATTGTCACGCTTTCATCTTTGTCCCGACCGCTGATGCGGATCAGCTGTAATGGGTGCGGGGCGCGAACGAAGCTGCAGAGATGTGCGCGTAGCAAGGAAGTTCATGCGGAGTTGGGGCTGGAGAAGGGCGAGTGCAGTGTTTGAGAGTCGGCTGCACTGGAGTTTATTGAGAGTAGCAGGTGCGGCGATCTGGACAGTTGGTTGGCGCTGGTGCGCGGGAAGTGTAGGCTCGCACGGTCAATAATAAAGACGTTCACCTCTGCACGGCTGAGCGGCGGCAGGCTGTGCGCCGCGAGCGAAAGCGAGCGCGTTCTCCAGTGTTCTCCGCGGCAGCGAGCGGACGCGCACTGTAGGCAGCTTCCTGAGCCCAGGCAGCGCGCGGCGGGCCTCTCTCCTCGCGCCCGACCGACGTGCACAGCCAGCTCGCCGAGAGCGAGCGAGCGAGCGAGTGGGAGAGAGAGAGAGAGAGAGAGAGAGAGAGAGAGAAAACGGGCCCCGCGTGCGGCCCCGCGGCAACCGAGTCTCGACTCGCGGAAGATGGCGCAGCCGCTCTCGGACGAGCGGCGGCGATCCAGCAACCAGTCGCGATCGGTTCGCCGCGCTGCTAGCAGTGCCAGCACAGCTCTCGATCAGTCGCTGGATTAGCCGAATAGCCCGAGTACTCACTCGACCATGTAGGCAGCACCGGCTCGCTCTCGCGTGTGTGTTGTGTCCGGTGATGGCCTGATTCGCTCGCCAGCACTGCGCCGTACGTGCCACATACGTACCTGCACCATACCTGCAGCCAGTCGAGCGACGTATGGGTTCTTGCAAAAGTCGGAGCGCTTTTTGAAAAACCGCTCGGGTGAGTGGGCGAGCAGATGAAGCCGAGCGGAGGCCGTCAGGCGGAGGAGCTCGTGGCAGGCAAATGCGAGGCAGGGCGCCGCTGAAGTGTGCCGATCGGCGGACTCGCCCTCCTCGTCAAAATTAACTCGTCGACGATCTCGCCCACTTTGGCGATGACTCTCCCGGCGATCTTTGCCTGCGCCATCGCTACTTTCCTTCTGCGAGCCACAGGTACGTTTCTCTCTCTCTCTCTCTCGCTATCTCTCGCTCTCTCACTCGCTTACCGCAAAGGCTCTCTCCTCGCGGCTTATGGTTGCTTGCTTTCGAGCGCGCCCGATTCTAATTACACTTGCACAGTCGCAGCCACGCTATATCTGCTATCACCAGACTCTTGTGGGCCGACTCTTCTTTTCCAGTCCTCGAGCCGTTCTTAGACAGCACCAGCAGACCTGACTTGTGCCCATTTCTCAGCAGCCCGTGACAATCGTCTACGGGTATATTGCCGAGTAGTCCAATGCGCGCTTTACCTTCCTATATAACGGCCTGTATCGGACACGCCAATCACATCGTGTATTTTCTGTCCACTTTTTTGAAGGATCCAACACAAAACTATGATACCTTGCAGTAGCAACCACAACTCTTGGAAGATTTTAGATATGGTTCTCGCGAACTATATCAACGGCGTAAACTTAAACTTCCATCATTAGAAAACAGTTCGCGAAAAGCTTTTTTTGGCAACATAAAAGCATCGAGATTCAAGAGATCCTATAATCAACACATTTTCACAGATTAATAAACTGGCACAAACTATGAAACCATAACACATTGGGTGTCTAATTGCACTGACATTTCTGGAGGTAGTTTTTTGGTACTCAAATAATAGGTGATATTTGCAGACATTGATCGTAATATTTTGATTCCCCTGAGGTACTAAATGATCATTGCCAATTCAAAGCATGTACCTAGTGTAAATCTATAAATGAAAAATAGCATATATTTGTATGGAAAGATGACATTATCCCCGAGAAATTTAAAATTTTGGGTAAATCACTACGGATATTACCTATGTTAGTAACCATAAACCACCTCTGAAAGATTCAGCTAGATCGAAACCCCAAATGTGAAATGGTCCCTTCTTGAAATATAAAACCACCACACCGATTTATTAACTATGACATGATTAATAAAATATTTCGTAAAAATAAATCTATACCACCATTGGATTAACGTTAAGTTTGTTCACGTCTCATGAATTCTCCCATGTCTCACACATATATTTCAACCTTTTCCATTAAATGCAAAACTTTGATTTTAAATGAATAAGTTTTTTCGTCGAAAAATAGGCATTCTTGATAATTCATAGGGGTTAGACCAAGAAGTGCTCATTCAACAGACATTTTCCTTCTTACATCTATTGAGCTTACACGCTTAATCTCTATTTTGTTATTTTCCAATACTGGGACTAAATTAATGGATTGTTTCGATACCAAACATCATCAATACTTTTTTTAGCAAAATATAAAAAAACATTTTCAGTTTCAAATACCAGTCGTAGTAGTTCATTCGTCTGTTGATCATTTCAATAAATATTGGAGACCTACTACCTTGATGGTCTACGATTTTTTTCTTCATTTTTTTTCTCGTTAGATCCCGATGCTTCAGTTTTTATTATATTTTCCTATTCAGGTCTCGACATTTGTAATTCATCCCAAATAAAATCGAACTGTCGAATTGCACACTCAAATAAAACTGTTAACGAGTGTCAATGTACGACTTGTTATCTAGATTTAAACCGTACAAAAAGTGACTTCTGACATCATAAGGAAGTATCGTACGCAGAATCACAATAGCTCAGATAAAGCCGAAATATTCTTATAACTGTAGGTATGACGAGACTTGATTTTACAATGAATCAATTTTTTGAAATTCACGAACAACGGTAAAAACTAACTTTGTATTAATATAGACACCCCTGCTTTGTATAATTGTATAATGTTTAGCTTTTCTGCATCTTTTCGTGGATGTCTCTATTATAGGATAAGGTAACTGTACCCAATGTGCCCCCCCCCCTAAGGGTTTTTCGCGAATTTGACTATGATAGACTACGAATTTTAAAATTCTGTGAATGGCATCTCAAAGCTTAGCTCAATACCTATTAGAAACCATCTTCATAATCATCATTCGACTACTTTAACCTATCGAAAATCGCAATTTAAAAAAAAAACGCAAAAAGGCTAAATGCACAAAACGTGTACCCAATTTGGCACAATTTTTTAATCATTAGCTACAGCCTATATAGGCCTACAGGGACGATCCAATTGGCATTGAAATAAACTCTCAATTATGTTCCCAGTGATATTTATACAAAATTTTTAACATACAACTCAAAAATACGCGTCTAAATCATCGTAATATGTCTATACAAATATTCAATGATTTCACTCAATCTTCCCATTTAAAAACGCGTAGAGGGGCACATTGGGTACACTTTTTTTTGATGCGAAAAACAGCAATTTGAGTAGGATAAAAAATAATTTTAGGAAAACTGATGAGACCAATCGAAAGCTGAGATATTTTTACACAAAAAAGAGTAATGACACTTTGAGAGATAAAAATTATTGACACCTGATTTTTGAGGTTGAGTGTGAAAAGTGAAATAAGAAAATGGTGAAAAAATGAGTAAGTGAAAGTTCAAAGTGTTGTAGGAGAGTGGTTTTAAGGGCTAAATGGGCGGGGAAGATACCGAAAATTTTCTTTTAATTCCCCCAACATAACCCAAGAGCGACTGATGCTCAGAGAGCACCGGAAATACGAAATCTGACGATTGTGCCAAATTGGGTACAGTGCCAAATTGGGTACAGTTACCTTATATTTTCAATTGATACAACCAGGCAAATATTTATCAATTGAGAAAACCCCATTTAAAAAAAAAATATAGTTTCTCGAATCAACAAATAAAAGCTAGAGGGTTTAAAATATTGAGAGATTCATGCATACAATAAATTTGATTCTGGGACACTCGTCAAGCTTTAGGGATCGCAAACGTATGGAGAAAGTAGGAAGAATAGAATAGCAGTCTCTTTTGTAGTGAATTTTTATTTAACGTTGCGTATCACGTTTTTCATTCACATAAATGCATCCACACGTGTTCACACGTAAGTGGTCGCTTACATAAGCAAAACCATCTTTCAGCGATATGGTAACTCAAAGGAAGTAATAATATCGTTCTAACTTTGAATTCCGGACTTTCTTTTCGACATTCTTTACTTTTAATCTTTTCCGTCTTAATGACTTTTCCGTCAAGTATATTTTATCATCCATGCTTGTTGCGTCGAATGTTGTTTCCAGTTAAGATTCACTGTTTTGAAATATCAATTTCAAAATAATCAAATATATATATATATCAAATATATATATATATATATATATATATATATATATATACATATATTTTTCGTTGGCAAATGGCCAAGTCACCTGATGTCCGGATATTTTGAGGCATGGGGAAAAGAGAGGATTCTCCTTCGCCAATACAAACGCTCGCATAGCCATGAAAATTCGCAGTTATTGTTTTCGTAATTAATCAGTCTCGTCTCTGTGTCAATGTTTTATGACTTCGATCAATCAAAAAACCCGGAGTGCTTCTCACTCCAGTATTCCTAGAGGGTGTACCACGGAGTTCTGCGTTTATGGATGAATAGTATTCTTCTTGCTTTCCAATATTAACCAAGAGCTATTGCTCAGATTAGGAGGTTCTATACGGAAACACAAGAAGTTTATGCTGACAAGATAAAAACTTCAATGCGATTAACTTTAGTACGATGAAGTGCTAAAGAACGATGGGAGTATCATCGAAATTTGGAGGGAGTACTGGAGTGAGGAGCCCCTCGAAAGAGCCTGTGTATAAGCGACTACTTTCTTCTTAGAAGCTTTTAGAATATTATACATAACATAGTACCAATAGCTAGAATATATCATTATTCCTATATATATATATATATATATATTTAATTACTATAGGCGCTGGTCTGATATTTTGGTGAAACACATATGAATATATATGTACTGTGAATTCATGAAATCAATAAAGGTTCACTGACATTTCTGAGAAATTCAAACAGCAGATTGAGTATGTGTATGTATTACCTATCGTAACAGCGACCTCCAAAAAACTAATCAGGCTTAGTAACTGAAGCATTAGACTCTTTTTTGTAGAACCAATTGAAAATGTTGTAAAAATTACTAACTAACATACATATATATGATAATGAGAGTAAGTTCATTTCACTGAATGATCATAGTTGAATTTATAACAATATAATTGGAAAATTCAAAAATATCATGTTTACAACATTTTTCTCCACTATCCGGTACACAAAGTTTTGCGGTAATCACTTTTTCCTAGAGTAATAATTTTGCTTTCTGAAAGAGAAAGCTTTGGGACGAGGCAAAAGACAAATTAGACTTCGGGACCTCAATTTTCATAATCTACGGGTCGAAAAATATGGAACCCCAAAAATGTATGCATGGTGTATGTGACACTGTTTTTTGGCGCGCGATAGCTCGAAGAAATCGTCCTATCTTCTTAAAATTTTGCATACAGGTTGGTCGTGGCAAGATGTAGCCCGAATTCAATTTCCAGCCAATCCGTTGTTTATTTCCCTAGCAACCGATGATACGGAGTTTTTGAGAAGTTTCTAATGACTTCTCGTGAATGTTCGTTGGGGTTTGAGCACTCACGAAAATCGACGAGAATCAACGAAATGTTTTCCGTAACAACCGTTGTTCACATCCCTAGCAACCGTTGCTCCGAAAAGGGGAAAAGGGGCGAAAAGGGGAAAATCAGATTGAAGTCTATTTGTTGGTAGTAAAAGACATGGAAACTTTGTTTCTCTATAGCAACCGTTGTTTACGCTCCTAGCAACCGTTGCTTACAGAAACGAATTTCAAGTTAAAGTTTATTTACAATACTTTTAAGGACACAAGATACAGTATCGTGGTATTTTCCATAGCGATTGCTTAGGATATCCCTAAGAATCGGTGCTAGGTAGTTTGGAACATCAGTTTTAGGTCCATTTGTCGATGGCAAAAGACACGGGTCCTTCATTTCAACCTACCAACGGTTGTTCATTTCCAGTACTTCTGAGGATGAAGAACAAAGAATCTTTTCATTTCCCATAGCAACAGATGTAATGGTGGAAGAAATCTCTCGTTGGCATTATTTTTCTTCGCACAAAGCCTCTTTGAGTTGCTAATGCAGTTCGCAGCGGTTGTTTATAGGTCACCCTGATGATGAATAGGGGCTTCTTGCTATCTTCGATTTTCACATGATTCAAACAAACTATGCTCAAATCAGAAGATGAGTGATAAAGCATATGTACGATTTTAGAGTTCATACTCTACTTTCATACTATTGTAGTATAGAGTTATAACATTCTCGAACACCAATGACGATCGTGCTGAAATGGACTTGGCTTATTTGAATCTGTTTGGAATTTGCAACAGAACCGGTAAATACTTATTTCGAGTGTCAGGGTGATTCATTTTTCATTCAAGTTAGAGCTCGGGAATGAAGGATAATGCGGAAATGATAGGAGCCTTGCAAGTTGAAAGCTAACTGGTGTTTTACAGCCTTGCATTGGTGCAAATCTTGAGGAAAGAAGACGGCGCAGAACAGAAAGTCGGCAGAGTTTCCAATTGTCATGCGGCACTTATGCAATGAATTTTTTTCCTCAAAACAAACAGCACATCTGCCCAATTAAAGTCTTCCCAGCTGGCATACAATAGCGCGGCGTCACAATGTGCCGCGGGAAGGATGGCTGCCGGCAAAAAAAGCGCGCGTAAGGTCATCTCGCGCGAATCCGCCGACTTGTTTATGCTCGGATGCAACACATCGCGCGGGCTGTCTGGCACGTCGGAAAGGATCCGCCGTGCTACTCGATTCGTCAGAGGACAGGACGGAGCCATTGAGCGCGAGAGGTCGGCCAAGCTGAGCTGCAGGCCGCAGCGGGGCTGTGGGCTTCGCGGAAAATCGGGTCACCAGACAGCAAGCAAGAAAAGTCGTGCAGGCGAGATTCCGCAACCTTCACCGCGAGATAGGCTTTTTCCGCGCGCCGCTCCGTCTCGGCGGGCACTCGCGCCTGTGTATATGTGTAAGTTTCCACGTACGCGCCATTTCCAGCGCGTTTCTCTCGAGTGCAGTCTGACGCGCTTTTGCCGATGTATATATACACGGCTCCCTGGGACAGCTATGAGCGCCAGCGATGCCCGACGCCACGACCAAACGGGGATAGGCTCGCGTCTGGCTAACGGAAAAATCATCGCTCAGATCGGCTCTCCCCAATGAATTATGTACGGATGAGCCCGATGTGGCCGGGTACTTTTTACTAGCGCTTGTCTCGTGATCTTCGCCAGCTATGCCCACCCGAGGATACAGGGAAAACGGCCAATTATCGTCTTGCAACGGTATTCCACGCTGCTTTGCGCTTTGATTGTCTCCGCTCTGCCGGGCAGCAGCCTCTTAGATTACTTATCGTTCGCCGCTTATCCGAAACTGCATTAATTCCAACTCATCACGAAAAAAATTTACAAGAAAATGCTCGAACGGCTCCCTCAGGCCTGCTTACAGTCCCTTAAGTATTGCTTGCTGTATATTTCCTCCACATATTAATGTATCTTTAGATATATAGTTTTTAGTTTTCGAACTTTATATACGCTGATCAAATGAAATTCAGTTTCTTGATCTTACAATGCACTTACAATTAACTCCTTCGCAGGATTATTTGAATTTCCTTACCTGATAAAATCACAGCGCTTACAGAGTAGATTTCAGATACTTGATATGAAAATTAGTATCTTTTTCTAAGGTGAACGTGTTGCTGCGTACTTTCATTTATTTATAAAGAATGAACATGTAAAAGGAGTGGGAAACTTGAAGAACAAATTTTTACTCGAGCAAATCGTATCGCGATTTAGACTAACTATACCAAAAAAGAATAAATTGTACAAAATCCACCCGTAAAACACTAATAGGAAAGCTGCAGTAATAAGAGCTTATTTTTGGAATCCGTACGATGATACTGTCAAACTATCATGACTGTTCAAATGGGGAAAAGTTAATTCTCCAAAACTAGATTCATGCATAATAAACGGTCTGTTAAATCCCGAGTGATTCAGAATGTGCTTTATTGACATTGTTGTCATCATATATGATACAACGCGTAATTTTCTCCGAGTTAATGAATGCAATAACATGGCAACCACATCATAAGACACTGTGATGCAATGCTTTCTTGTCTATGACAATTCTTTCCCATGCATTGAAGTCATTCAGAGAAGTAATTCTAGTCCATAATCTTTTCACATATGTACGCACATAATATTGTAGATATAAGTCCTAAGACGTTAGGAAGCCTATTATTGCACCTAAAAATATTTGTGCGAATGAAGTTTCTTTCAAATCATATTATGGTGTTGGATTAATTATTGATAATCAACACTGATTTGAAAATTCAAAAGTTACAAAGAACTTCTTAAACTACAAATTACATCTTATGTACGATTTTTACAAGGAGAATGGTATATCTTGACCAATCAGTAGATAACTGCAATGTTTGGCCAGACTCAAATGAGTACTAAGTATCTACAGTGACATATTTGAGAGGTTTCCAATTCTCATAAACGATTTCATTATCACATTTTACTCTCCAGTAGGTAAAATCATTTAATATTTCAAAATGCAATCGAAATCTTTCAGTCTTAAAATGAAAATTCTCTGACCAAGCGATAAATTTTATTGCTTTATCGGACTTAGTGAACCATTCCATATTTTTGAAAAAGTGAGACAGCGAGAGAAATAATGCACGTGACAAATTCTCTAAACAAACATTTTAATCTTTCAATGAGTATCGAATTTTACGGAGGGACTTTTCACAATCCTGTACTTCCTTAAAACTTCTATGGTACTCTCATCATTTTTAGTATCCACAGTACTGTAGTTAATGATATCCAAGTTTTTTGATCTCATCAACATAAACTTATTGAGTTTTGACAAAGCGTCTCAATCTGAGCTGACTAGCGCTTGGTTAATACTGGTAAGAATAGAGAGTATTATTTTCCCGTAAATCTGTAATACTCCATAATAACTTCATGGAGTACTCTGGGAGGTGATAAAAATAAACCATCGGTAGAAATACAATATCTATATAGAATTTTGCTTGTTAATTTTATGTATTTGAAAAACCTAATAGTTTTCTAAAAAATGTTCGGTTATACTCGTGAGCTGAATTCTATTTAAACTATGGCTCAGAAGCACGCCTCGAGAGGAAAAAAACTGACTCAACTTTCGATAAAGCGGACTGCTCTGAATTCAAGTATAAAGAACTTCAAGTATTGCCATACTGTATGCTGAGCCTGCTCTCTACTTCCCTCGTATGCACTTCCCATCCATCTAACTCACTCACGTCACTTGATTCGGTTTTGACCAAAGAGTGCAATATTTATAATTAAATATCAAAAAGTTCTAAACTAAAATACACGACACGATAAGGTCGTGGATTGTTTCAAATCATCCCCATACTCCTTATAACTCATTCTCTGGCTGGCAGAAAGGTGATTCTTTTTACAATTGAATCCAAGCAGAGTATCCCGTCAAAACTGTAAAACCAATTGTGATATACATGTGTCAGATACGAGGTTGGGTAGGTGGCTGCAATAAAAACGTCAAAAAATTTATCGAAAAATTGGGGTTCATCCCCAGAAAAATAGAACATGAACGTTTGTCGAGGCTACTAACTTTCCAGGGAACTCCCTTAGATTTGGGGGAGCTAGTATTAGATAGCGTCGTCCGTGAGCAAATGGAGTTTTCATCGGCGAAAGTCGAAAGTCGGATTGCCGCAAAGCGAAGGAAGGAGCAAAGGAAGCGCCGATTCAGTGTACAGATATACACACAAGAGGAAAAGGGCGAGTGTGCTGGGAGCTTCGTTGTCCAGCACGCATGAAAGTGAAGATCCGTCGTCGCGAGGAATAAGTAAGAGGAATAAGCAAGCCCGAGCTGAGCCGCTCGCGGCGCAGCTGGCTTGGGAGACTGCGCGAAGTGAAAGTTCTCGCGAGCGTCGATCGGCTTCTCGCGCGCGCCGCGAGAGGGGAAAAAACGACAGATAAGCACAACTCTCTTTCTCCTCGTGAGCATCGACTTCGTCTCCGTCCGTCATTACTTCTTTCTCCTCGCACTGTTTTATATATATATATTTTTTCTCTTTTTTCCACTCTATTTGTCCGCTTCTCCCCTAAGCTCCCTTTTTAATTTCGCTTTCACTCGCGGTCCTGTTCCCGGATGCTCAGTCGCATGGGCGTCTGCTGACGTCACAGACACATACTCTCACACACACATACACCCACCTGACACCGTGAATCTCTCGTACGCTTGCGCGACTTGCTCTCTCTTTCGTTGGGCTCGACGATTGTCGCGCGCTGCCCGCCACTTTCTTGTGGATGTGGATGTGCGCAGTGGTTTCGCCTGCTCGATGAATTGCATTCTGATGCCGACTGCTCCACGTGCTCGATGTCAAAAGAAATGTGCAAAGTATCACCGCTCGCACGCTCACCCGTTGGGGATTTCCAACGATTAACCCACAGGGACAGGTCTCTCGCAGCACGACTTGGTCGGCTTCATTGTGGAGCTACGTAATAGCCCACTTGTTATCCTCTGAAAAGTAACATTTTCGTTCAGTGATCTTTCATCCAACTTTACAATCTGCTGGTACACGATTTCAGTTGTATCCGATACATTTTATATAGGAAAATTCATATTTCGTCTGTTGTTAATACTATTATAGTTGTAGGGTACAGGTTCGAGAAGTCATTTTAATACCCGGTGTCTCCAATCGCGAAAACAGTTTCTCCAGGCGAGAAGAAATTTCTGGTTGATGAAATATATTCATTCTGGCCTGGTAAAAATTACTTAGATTTTTGATTGAATTTCTGAAATGTGACCGATAAAACGTTGTCTCGAATATATTATAGCCACTTTGTTCTAAAAGAAACATAACTGATGCAGGACTGTGAAACGAATCTCATCTACTGTCAAGTAGATTCTTCTCAACTTGAAAGAAATCTTTTGTGAACATTTTGACAAGTTTTTAAATCTATTTAGCTATATTGAAAGGATGAATGCAACAACAACTAGCTAGATCAATAGAATTTGTCTTCATTATTTCAAAAGAATTCACTTGTGAAGATTCAGAATAACTGTTCATGAAAATAATTAAAATTTGCATTTTATTCAATAAAATGTTGTTATCCATGAAACAATAAAAAATCGTAATTCTGATTCCTTCATTAAATGAGATCTTGTACACTCTAAAGAATACTCTTGATTTCGAAAAAATGTTTTCTCGAGTGAAATATATTTTCCAACTCCTTGACATATGAATTATAACTCGCCTCATATTTTATTTTGACTCCAGTGAATTAAGAATATAAGATGCTTAGGCTGCATCATCGTAGATTGTGCTTCAAATTTTTGCAGTAAAATTCACGACCTAAAGATACTGGCTCCTACTTCCTATATGAGAACAGTTAAATTGAATCAATTACCTAATTTAGATATGCGTATATCTCGACCAGAACATCTTTGATTCGATGATTTTCATTAAACGATTGTGAAATATAATCTATGGATCTCATTCCAACCTTAGAAGATTCATTTTTTCTCTGATACATTTATGAGAGAGTCTTGAAACTGTTGGAAACGCTTTCACTAAAAAAAGTACAAGAGGATAAAAAACCGGTTCTTATGCGTCATTCTTTTTTGCCCTTCTCACACATTCGGTTCCCGAAACCGAGTCGACATATTACGAAAATTTCGATTAAGAATGAATGAATCATTATCAAATAATCTTTCCTATATTCTCCAACTGCGATACACGTAATCGAAATTAAATGCTTGAAATTCCTATAATTCTATAGTGAATTTGGAATGATCTGATGAAATAATTTTTGAATATCAGTTATCGTGTGTTATACTTTTCCAAAACTTCTACAAGTGTTTGAAAGCTCCAAAATATTAATTCTTTTTTGATTTTCAAATTAGAAAGTACTCATGTATAAATATATCTAGTTTCAATATGTTTAAGAATTTATATTGAAGCCGAATCACCATTATTTGCAATGCACCAGGTGATTCCAAAGGTCGACCACTTTCTCTTCGAACGCCTGCATTGACTCCATAAATGTTACTACTCAATCCGCTTGGAGTCGAAAACACAAAATATTTCGTGAAATTATTTTCTATTCATTCAAATTTAACAATAATACTAATTCAAAGCTATTATTAGATAATTCAGTGCGTCATTATAACGAGCATGTAGAAAGCTGTTCACGCTCGTAACGGTAATTTAAGTACATCTTTTCAAGTAAATCATCTGTCATGCAAAAATGATGAATTGATATTTATCACAATTGGCATCTTAAGATGAATATTGTTAGATTTATTATATCATTCTGTTTACATATACTATTGGCTAGTTGATAAGCTCATCTCAATGAAGTTTTCACCAATGGAAATAATATTAGTAACATGTTAGTATATCATTAATAATATAAATATGAAGAATATTTACTAAACTCAAGTTATTTATTATCTAAATGATTGAGTATCATTCTAAAGACTGAAAGATTATGATATTTTTCAATTTAATTCAAGTAATGTCACGTAAATTCATATTACTGAGTCATTTTCTATGCATGGATATTATTATTTAAAGAACATATCATGTATATAAGTAGAAAAGAAATAAATGTTGACTCATCAACTCAAACATCATTGACGTTTAATTGATAATGATCTAACAGATAATGCTACGATACACAATTATAATCGATTTTACCAATAATTTCAAAATATCGAAAAATTGGTATGCACTTACAAAATGATGCTAGGAGCCATATATTTTAATTAAAGCCAAGTAGTTTGAAATGGATAATGAGAGGCCAGGGTTTGAAAGAATGAAAGAACCACGTCCGAGCGGATGCTCAAAGACTGTTCGATGTCCGTTTGGTCGCACTTTCATTGTCCCACTTTCTCCGCGCTGTGCCTTGGCGCCGTTAGTGCAACGATTTTTCTTGCGGATGTAGACCTAGCAAATCTAACTCCACGCTTTTCTTTTTGCACGTAGTAAGAGATCTTTGAAATCCAATGCACGACGTCCTTGCGAAGGAGAGAGACATTTCTCAACTGAAAAATAAATGGGGAAAAAATGACGCGTGTAATGCAGTTTCTCAATGCTTTTCAAGAGGTATAAGTTCAGAACAAAAATAACCTTCCAAGTTTCCTTGCGCGAGTCAGTCATAGTCTACTTGCCTGAGCAGCTGAGCTTGGAAAGCAGGAAGAGCAAAGATGCGTATCAAGGTCAATTTGTGTATTTATGCTTGCTTCAGAAGCTTTGCGTCCTCACATTCTTACAACTTTTCATCATTCAAACGCGCACTTTCGAAAAATTCGAAAAATTATGTTGGATAAAAATCTTACGAATAGGACATTTCTATTTGATGACAATCGAGGACAGATTCATAGAGTTAGGAGTGTCTTTTGTCAATAGAACAATGAGCAATATAAATGTTTAAATCTTTAAACAAGTACTTGTTTCAAATTTTGTGTGGATTTTAAGCAAATATTTTCGAGTTTAGTATTCAATTTTAAAACTATTAGCTTTAACCTCCCCTTCCCCCCCGCTTCACTCGCCAACCCCTGGTTTCCAGAAAATATGAAATTGTTCAAATTTCATGAACGTAAAGGGCTGTGAATTGACGAAAATAATAGAAAATTAATTTCTGAACCTGTTGAATTCATAGCCTATTTCGTGTTTATTGATGCGTGATATGATATAATTGTTGACAATTTTATCGTTCCGTTACCATACGGTCTAGTAATTTATCAAGATTGATACATCAGAAAAAACACCTCAATTATTCATCCAGAAAATCAACGACGGATAATATTTCAAGATAACTTTGAAATCGTTGATAATAAATTAAATCGTCAGAAAATCGAGAAAATCGTATAAGTACATGCGATTGCAAGTTATCATCAAGTTCTGATCACTATACCATAATTTATAATCGTCGAAGTCGATTAACCTAGATGAAAGTTTTAGCATAGATTAGTCACCCCCAGAGTTTCGAAAAAGTGCCCGTGCAAATGCACATTTTGAAGAATAAACATTCGAAATCAAGATCATTCAAAACGAACCAATATAAATAAACAGTGTAATTTTTGTGTAATTGCATCCATCAGCAATTAAAGAGAATGTATTTGCCAATTAATTATGTTGATCAATTCAAACATAAAACAAATATATTACACAAATGTTTATTTTTACACGTGTATCATACACATGTATATTCAAAATTTGAAGAGGTGTAATTTTTGGGTAATATGTTATGTGAATGTCAGTTTGATTGTGTCTCAAAGAGAAAGCTTTGTGACGGGGGGGGGGGGGGAATCGACCTCTCGAATCAGACTTCAGGACCCTCATTTTCATAATCTACGAGATGAAAAATATGGAATCCCAAAAATCTTTGTACGTACATTCGTGTTTACGTACATACAGGGGAAAATCAGTTCGAGGTCTATTTTTAGATGGCAAAAAACACGCGAAATTTCGTTACTCCACGGCAACCGTTGTCACATTTCTAGCAATCGAGGCTAAGGTAATGGAAATAGAGTTGAAGTTCACTTCCAGTACTTTTGAGGATGAGAACAAAGAATCTTTTGATCTCCCATACCAATAGTTGTTGATATCCCTTGCAACTGTTGTTTATATCCCTATCAACTATTGCTGCGTAGCTAAGATCAATCATTTTGAGATCTGTCTGTCGATGGCGGAAGACATCTCTTATTGGCATTATTTTTTTTCACACAAAGCCTCTTTGAAAAAGCATACTGTTGATGCAGTTAGCGGCGGTTTCTTTTATGTGCAAAAAATTTCGATAAATGATAAGAGTTTGAATGGATTTTATATAGTGAAATGACTACTGGAAATTATAAAAATCAGAATTTCGAACTTGCTTACCTTCGATAGAATCTAGAACAACATAGTGGTCTGTCCGAACTGGTTCTACCGTTTGTTTAGCTGATCACATTTTCATTCACTACAAGTTTTGTTATAAAAATATCACGAAAGAAAAACCTATTGGAAGAAAATAAAAGCAATTTAATTCAAACTAATTTTAAGTAAAGAAATAGAAAAATAGGTCTAAATGTATGTCGATTGTCAGATATTGATATACTGTTATTGGCTGCAATGGCTATTATTATTACTAGGGGGGTACCCCCCCTGCTCGCTTCGCTCGCCAACCCCCCGTGTGTTCTTTAGAAATCAATAATTTTAATAATAAGTGTAGTAATAATTAAAAGAAAATTACATTCAAAACAATAAAACTTTAAACTTGAACTTTCGATTTTGTTCGATTGAAAAGAATACTGAACGAACGGTTCGAATCAAAATAAAAGATTAATGTCAGCTATATTCATGTTAAACGTTTGTTTTTTTAAATTAATAGTGGGTTTAACTTTAGGTTAATAGTGACATGTGCTAGATCATATTTTACTATGATGAAACTAAGGGGGGCAATCAAGTGGGGCAATCAAGGGGGGCAACTTGGGGGTCAAAATTTCCCACGGCGGCGGCGGCGGTCTGACTTTTAATATAGAGAGATTATTATCATTATTATTATCATTATTATTATTATTATTATTATTATTCGTAGTCATCAGTAGAGTTGAGCATTATTGAAACTCCACTCGACGAATAATTTTGTATGACCAATATTTGCCGAAAAAAAAACCCACCTGGTGATGGCAAAAAGAACAAAAAGATCAATGTCACGTAGGAATAAGATGTTTCGACTAATAATTTCTTTCAAATTATTAAAAAACTTATCCAAATCCTGCTTGAAATTCGAAAAATGCCCAATTTTGCAGATTGGGTGTACATACATACAATAAATTTATATTTGTGGTGAAATAATAAATCGGGAGCTCTTTCAACTTGGCTATAGATAATTATTCGAATTTCGAACTAATTTCAATGTTCGGAAAGAGCAGACGATTCTACGAAGCAAATCAAAGATTGAATTCTCCAGAAATAGGCTAATATCAGCTAAAAATAATTTTCTCTTTATGATTTGAACTTTACTGGTATTGGGTATTTGATATGGTGTATTGAAAAAGTTGACGTGTGATTTGAGAGCGTATTTCTCCAATAGAACCTGCTAAAACAGCCAACTAAAGGATGGATCAATTTGACTCTGGTGTAGTCCACCAAGCCCGATAAATTCATAATTTATCATTTAAAACTTATGGACGTTAAAAAATAACTATTTGATAAAGGATAGATCGCTGGTGCTTTCAACAATAAAAGGCACTTCCCATACTCAATTTAAAAAGAAAAAACAATTCAATCTAAGTTGTGTCATATGTTAGGTACTAAAAAAAAACAAAGTTTTGTAATGTATAGAATTACACGACTCCCCTCCTTTTTCTTGAATAACTGTAAGTCCACCCCAGCATACGTCAAAACTCAAATAAAATATTCGAAAAATTCTCAACCAGACTGTTGAGCGAGATTTTATATGTTTAACTTCCTAATCTGATGTCAATTTTGTATAGAAGCATAACCCTGATTGTCTTGCTCTAACACCTAAAGTGCCTCAATCACGAGATAGTATTGGATTAACTGGCATGGGATCTCGATCATGCGATTATTATTTTCTTGATCTATCAGATTGAGACGGCTTTTTATATGTACATACTTCCTTCTATATATACCAACAGAATAGTCAAATCATGATACTTACCATTACATGCTTATACATTTTATATTCAGATTCTTCTATCTAATATTAAACATAGAAAGTCGACAATCAACGAGTACAACTCTCTATGTATAAATCTATGGTTCATTTTTATCAAACTTCCATTGCTGCCTTTTCATCCTCTTAAAACCTTACACCGAAATCCAGTATATGAAAGTGAAAAATCACTGTATAAGTTTTGATAGCAACAATTTTTACATCAAATACTCAATTTTGGGGGCTCTTCACATGCACGCCAGCCAATATTCTTTGGATGCAGTGAACTGTAGTGAATTTCCACTTGACGTATTGCAAATTTCAAGTAAAAATTGCTGCTAACTCTCGGAACTAGAGGGAAAATTCACTTTGATTACATAAAAAATTAACTGCAGTTTCACTCAATCACTCAGTCACCTTTAAACAGTGATTTTTTACTTTCATACACTGATTTTTAACTCTAAGGTTTCAAGAGAGTAAGCTTCTAACGACCCGTCCCTCAAGTTTGCAGTATTCATCTTCAATTTCCAGTGTTTACTCTCAGATCTTAATTATTTATGATCCTTATTATTTACTTATTATTTACTTCGATTGTTTACTCTTAAACCTTCAGCATATACTCTGAAGTAATGAATGTATATATTCTCAACTTTCTCTGCTTACTCTCAATTTTTTGGTGTATACTCTTAACATTGAATGTTTACTTTCTAAATTCAAGGTTTGCGTCTACAATTTACTGCCCCCCCCCCTCGAAAAGCTTGGAAGCTTTAGTAAAGAAGTATATATCAATATCTTTCTTTTATTGTGGTTCTTCAATCTTCGCATAGCTATTGCAGTTATGTGAATCTATTTTTGTGAACGAAATGTTATGTCAAAATGAGTTAAAGTATGTAAATTTTACAGAGGTGAAATGTCAAATCGGCGATGAGCCACCGCCAACAATGTTTCTAAGTCGCAGCTGGAAGTTGAATGAGTCGACACCAGTGGGAACTGAAGTAGAGCGAGTAATCGCCGAGAGCCATGGGTTGCGTCCACTCACCTTTGGTCTCGAGCCCAGTAGCCTCAACTATCATAGCTCTGAACTCCAGCGTCCACTGCCCTTCGCCATCAACCAAACCACCGGGGTCATTAGTCTGAACGAAACTCTCAAGGGGCGGGTAAGTCTATCAATTTATTTTTCTCAAAAATATTACTCAGCTGTTTGTTTAAACTTGGTTTGATCGTATTTTAATCATGTGTATACAAGTATGGTTTGAAAACAATGATGTTTTACAGCTTATATACAAAATATTGGAAATGATTCATCCATAACAAGTATCGAGATTTGAATCTAACAACCAGTATGAGTTGTACTTTTATCATCAAAGCTATTTAAGTTGATTGTGCATCTATAAAATAAAAGAAACAGAACTCGTAATAGGAGTACAAGAGATTCTCAATCTGTAATCTGATAGTACTAGTTTCTATCACTTTTTTGTCTATTAAATTGGATGTTCTCATATTCATTTTATAGCAAAAAAATAATTATATAGTATAATAAATAAATAAAAATAATAAAAATAATAATTATAGAAAAAAATAATTATAATGAACATTTTTCTTTTCGCTTCAGGGAGGCCAGAGTATCACGCTATACGTGACAGTATCAGATGGGCATCTTCCAGCTAAGACAGAGGTTTTCGTTAATATAGATGGATCAGATTCTAAAACAGGACAAACAAGGTATATATATGGTGCAAATATGAATAATTGGAAATACGGTTAGACAAATGATTTGAGACTATTATTCAACATTATTCCCAGTTTATTGATTCATTAAACAAACTTTACAGTTCTTCACAAAATGATGAAGATAAACATTATACAAAATAGGTGGCTATAGCGAAATAATAATAATAATAATAATAATTTATATAATGTAATGATAACAACAGAATAATAAATTTTGTAACGTTAATCATGCGAAATCTTTTTCCAATCCGGGTTTAAAATACCAATTGATTGAATTTCTCGAAGATCAGCCAGCAAAACATTTTAAGCTTTAACGCAATCTATGAGCTTATGAATTGAAAATATAATTTGTACGATCATTAGTTTCTGACGATTCTCTCGGATTTTTCATAGAGCAACGAAAAACAAATGTTAAAAATGTGACCAGTCGAATCAATAGTACGTTTCGATACTAGAACAAAAGACAAATTCTAGGCCCGTGGGAGGTTTGTCGCCCGTGCGAAGCGAGGGTAGTAATCACACGAGCCTAGAAATCGTCTTTTGTTTTATATAATAGTATCGAACAGTATTTTCCATTACGAGTGTAGAAAACTAAGGTTATATGAAGGATTTATGAAACAATTGATTTTTTCCCGACACCAATTTGCTACAAAAAGAAGGCAATGAGATCGAACAGACTCCGATTACTTCGAAAAGTACTATATCTAGTGTGTACGATGAAGTATGTTTTTTTTACGTATGTTATGTTAGTTGCGAAAACAGTAATTGTTCAGATAAATTATTGTTAACGAATTCATTTTTCTCTAATTTTCTACGTAGATATTAACAGTTGTGTAAAAATATATATTCACATTGGATTGTAACACCTGCCAATGGTATTTTTATCACTCTTATGAAATAGGTGTATCACAGAAATGACATTCCTTCACTCCCATAACCCGTTAAGTTTGATGAGTCATCCACTAATATCACACAGTAATGTATTTCATTGAGGTCATGAATTTGAACATGCATGCAGGTATATTTCAGCACAACTATTGATATCTACATGAAATATTGAAATTGCTATACTAACCAGTTCACATTTGGGTCTCCGATTCGACTGAAACATTTTGAGTTTCATTTTGGATGCCTAAATAGGTATTATACTTAACAGTTGTTCGTATTGATGTTTCGATGGTATAATATATCCGATCATTGATGATTTCGTGCATGCAATTGAGACATTACATATGAACGATTTTATTTTATCATACAATAAACATGCATGCAAACACTATGAAATTCACATAGGAGTCAAATGAGAATACGCAGTTACCCACTCTCCATATGTTCTTTGCCTAAATTACATGAAGATACAATGAAACGCTTGGATACACAAAGGTGAAATGATAAAGTGCGTGTTAATTGACAACTTTCACGGGCAACTATCAATACATTGTACACTAGAAATTACAAAAAATTAGACGCAGGTAACTTTTTTGGTATACACGAATAAAATCGGGACACAAGATTCACAAAAGTTACATTGAAATGTACCGATCAAGGTTGTATAGAAAGATGTGCATATATGTAGACCGACTGTGTAAATGTGTCGGTTACTACTGGCTCCGAGCTTAAGGGACATAAACATTTGCAGATCACCGTACTTGGGTCAGCACGAAGTGCTGCGACAGCAGTTTGGCCGGCAACCGCCGCCCCCGCCGCCGAGCTGGATAAAGCAGCACCAGCAGCAGCAGCAGGCGGTGCTAGTGCCGGCCCGGACTAAGCTGCAGCCCGAGATTGCGGCGAAGCCGAGCCCGGGGGTCGAGGAGCTGACCACCAGCGAGGCGCCTGCCCTCAGCTCGAAGGCGGAGCCGAGCGAGGCGCCGCCCGGGCCCGACCTCGCCATCACCCTCGTCTCCGTCGCCGGCGTGTGTGCTCTTCTCCTCGGCCTCGGCATGACCACCTGGTCCCTCAGGAGGCGCATCTGCCCCACCAGCATATCCAAAGCAAGTGTCAGTATTGATACATATTCCATTCTCATTTCACAGCTCATATATTTTACATTTGAAACACACGTACGAGTATAACCATAGGGTTCATCTTTCACATTCCCATTCGCAGAAAGAAAACTCCACTGTGAGTGTATCGACTGTATCAAATTCATCGCTCGACCTGAAGCGATGGCGGAGCCCGAAAGTTCACAACAATCGTTACGAGGCTTGGGGCAATGAAAGCAAAGCGAATTCCCGCAACAAGCGAGAAAATCGAGACGACAAATGGGAATTCCCGAGGCATAGGCTAAAGGTGATTATTATTTATCCATTTCCATCCATCCCGACCAGATTGAACAAGGAAATTGAAGAGTAAACGCTCTGATTCAAAGTTTGTTAAAAAAAACGGGCTTCGAAGGGGAATTGAGAATGAGAAGGCGAATAAAAAATTTCATGGTCAAACAGGTGTTCAACATCCTGGGCGAGGGCTGCTTCGGCCAGGTGTGGAAGTGCGAGGCGATCGACATTGGCGTGGCTTCGGGGACGACGATAGTTGCTGTGAAAACGCTGAAGGAGAACGCGAGCGAGCGCGAACGACTGGATTTGGCGCAAGAGCTGAAGGTGATGAAAAGTCTCGAGCCCCACCCGAACGTTGTGCGGCTGCTGGGCTGCTGTACCGAGCGAGAACCCATGTTCGTGATCCTCGAGTACGTAAGCGGTGGCAAGCTGCAAAGCTTCCTCCGCGCCTCGAGGGAGGAGCGCAACCAGGGTGGGCCCGGCCTCACTTCTCGCGACCTCACCAGTTTCGTTTACCAGGTGATTTGTCCTTTGTTCATAAGTCCAATCGAATCTCTAACTGAACTTTGTATACTTTTGCCCTGCATTTCTCATCTCTCACAATTGATTTTTTTCTCTTCGAACAGTGTTTATATTTTGAACTGTATCTTCAAAATTTCTCGTTTTCCAACGGCGGAAAAACATTTCTTGTGCAATAAATCATGGTTTTGTACTGGAAAGAATAGAACATTAAAATAAAAGCATTCAAAACTTTCCCATTTTCCAGCATATCTAATTGTTTTAATATAATTTTCTGTCTTACATATCTTGAAAAATATTGAACAATCGTGAAAGTATCGCCAATTGTTAATCAAGCTTCGATATATTTTATATCAGCAATTGACCCCTTTACGCAACAAAAAAATAATCCACAAACAATAAATTTTTTAGATGTATAACAATTTATAAGAAAAGTATTGACATTGGAAGCAGCAACATCGAATGAAAAATTAACATTTTTCGATTTCTTCAAAGTTCCATACTGCAGTTTCTGAATGAAATAAAGCGAGAAAAAAATAGATTTGAAAAGTCCAACCAAGGTATACATCTGCCTTGACGTTTTCATGATAACCTTTTGTATCACTTACAAAGATTCTCAAATATATTCCAAATCATTATTCAAGCAAAAGCATATGTATAAATATATATAAAATAGTATAATAATAATAATAGAAAATAGTAGAATAGTATACATACAGTACAAAATAGAAAGAGGTCATCTGCTCACGGAAAAAAATTTTTGAATATCTTCTGCGTTTGTTTGACTATATCTGCCTGTTTTCACTGAGATGTACATACAACATCAAATTCGCACAATATGACTGGAAAGATTTTGCAATTCAAAAAACTTCGATGGTTTCTCAATCTTCTTAATTTTTAAATTGAAATTTTTAATTCCTTATTCATTAAATAAAAACTTTGCAAAATTTTCAGGTTGCGAAGGGAATGGAGTACCTTGCATCCAAAGGCATTATACATAGAGATCTTGCAGCGAGAAACGTTTTAATTGACGACAATCGGGTTTGTAAAGTCGCTGATTTTGGTTTTGCACGAGACGTTGCTGCAAATCAGATTTACGAAAGGAAGTCGGAAGGACGATTACCAATTCGTTGGATGGCACCGGAAAGTCTGTATGACAATATTTTCTCAGTAAAGTCTGATATTTGGAGTTTTGGTGTTTTGATTTGGGAAATCGTTACACTCGGATCAACGCCTTATCCTGGACTTGCGGCTGCAGAAGTGAGTCTTATTGCCTTGATTGAAAAATTTATTTGGGATCAAAACTCAATACATTATTATATGTCCAGGTCATGAGAAGAATCAAGGAAGGTTACAGGCTCGATAGGCCAGAACACTGTAAAAGAGAGCTATATAACATAATGTATTATTGTTGGGACAAGGATCCTGCTTGCAGACCATCATTCCCTGAGCTCGTTAATCTAGCAGAGGGGCTGCTACTCGATGAGACGGATTACATTGAGCTCGACCGATTTCCAGATCACTCATATTACAACGTGCTTAATCTTAGTGGCGAAAAATTGTAAATACGCGATACCCCAAACGATCTCTATCATTATAAGGGATCGCATTAATTTCGCTTGATTGGGATTATTTTGTTAAATCTACCTGATAGAGGCGTGACCGCATATGGAAGTTTCATTTCTGTTTAGTTTTGCAAGTGATATTTTACACAAAAAGAACAAAAAAGACATCTACGAGAATTCTAGATTTTGTATTAGCATCCAAATAACTATTGTGAGACTTTTTATTACTCAATATGGCCGATATAATGAGAATCAAATGATGAGCGGTATAAGCGTTAATTTATTTTTCAACTCTGTTGGATATACATTTTTTTATACTGAACTCACATGAAAAGTATTAGAAATCTGATAAAATTATATTCATCTATCAAAAAATTTTAGTGAATTTTTCAAAGAAATATAATTTCTCACTTCATCAAACTTAAAAGAATCATAAATCGATGGAAGTTGTAAATATGTACAATAGAACAATCAACATTGATAACTATCGGGTTATTCATGTTGCTCTATACTTCACGTTCAATAACTTATGATAAGTTATTTTAACACAAGTCTCAAGTAAAATAGATTTTCTATACAATGTATAGTATTCATATTTATATTAACCTAAGATACTTCTAATTTATTTGTAAAATTACGGAAGAGGAATGATAAAAGATGGTCTTGTTCGTAATTTGTAATGATAAGATATTGTGTCTTACTACAATCTGACCTGTAAATATAAAATTTTGGAAATTATCGCCTCATTTTTTATTTTATTGACATTGATTGTATCTGTGTTTCTAAAAATCAATCCGGTAATTTTTCAATTTCATCAAACAAATTTCATTTATGAATTTTGATACGAACAGTCATGACTTGATATAAAGACGAATAGTTTCCAAGAATGTTAGATTATTACTCTAGAATCATCTGGATTACTCATGTGACCATGGCAAGATTACGAAAATTGAAAATGGTAGAGCAAAGCAATCATCTCTCAAGTTGTAGGCAATTGGGTTTGAGAAAAAAATCTGCTAATTGTGATTGCATCGAATCTTCGTCAAATCTAAATGGGAAGATCAATTTTGTTTGTCTCCACTTGCACTTTTGCATCATTCATTCAGTGGTTTCTATGAAATTTTTGTAAAATCCACATTGTAGTGGTCGGAATTATCAAAAACTTCGACAAATGAGTGTGTGCCGCGTTTATGTCGTAAAATTACTTTTTTTATTGCTTTCTCAAAGAGAAAGCTTTGTAACGGGGTAAATAGACCCACCAAATCGGACCTCGGGACATCGATTTTCGTAATCTACGGGTCGAAAAACATGGAAATCCGAAAATGTCTGTATGTATGTACGTACGTACGTACGTGTCTTTTTTTTGTCGTACGATAACTTTCGAAGAAATTGTCCGATCGTCCTGAAATTTTGCACACAGATCGGTCTCCGGAAGATGTGAACCGAGTTCGGTGTTCAGCAACATCCGTTGTTTATTTCCATAGCAACCGTTGCTAGCGTGTTTTTGATAAAAGCTCCAAAAATCATCATCAATGCACGATGGGTCTCCAATTCTTTCGACGATCGATGAGAATCGATAAGACATTCATTTTGGAACAACCATTGTTTATTCTCCTAACAACCGTTGCTATGGAGATACAAAATTCAGCTTCAGACTGACTTTTTTTTGTCGTACGATAACTTTCGAAGAAATGGTCCGATCGTCCTGAAATTTTGCACACAGATCGGTCTCCGGAAGATGTGAACTGAGTTCGGTGTTTAGCAACATCCGTTGTTTATTTCCATGGCAACTATTGCTAGCGTGTTTTTTATAAGTTCCCATATAATTCATGATAAATGCTCATTTGGGCTCGTATATTTATGGGACTAGTGCATTTTCAACGCGCTTCGCGCGCCTTTAATTTGGTGCCGCATCATATGCTTTATGAAATCGTAAATGTATATATATACACTACATGTCTCATGGTTCGGTCTTAGCTAATCAAATCATCGGAAGCGAGGCTTCACATCACTTTTTTAAGGAAGGATTCTATAAGAATCATAGAGACATTTCTGGTAGAAACCATTGTTGATGTCTCTAGCAACCGGTGTTTATATCCCTTGCAACCGTTACTGTGGAGTGGGAAAAATCTGTTGGAGGTCTATTTTCGGAACTGTTGACGACTAAGAAGTAATAACACCGAAGCTCGGATATTAACCATAGCAACCGTTGTTTACGTCTTTAGCAACCGTTACTATGGAGTGGAGAAAATGAGTTGGAGGATCATTTTGCTCTCTCAAAAAGTGGTGATAAATGCAAGTTGAGGTTCATTTGCAATACTTTGAGAAAGCATACTGCTGAGGCACTTGGCAGCTGTTTTTTTTCCCAAATTCCTTTTTTCATTTTTTCCCAAATAACTAAGCTATTTACGAAAAAGAGGTAAGTGATTCATGTTACCGACTAATAATTTCTCGACAAATAACATTCACATGTAATTTTTTTTCGTATATTAACGTACAAAACGTACAAAAGCGAATGTAAGTGTAGTTTTTGTTCCAAATGGGACGTTTATATACGGTTTTGTACGTTTTTCTACGTTGGGAGAGAAAGCTTTATTCTTTGAGAATTATTAACACAAAACAGATCAACTTTTTTAGGAATTCATTGAATAATTTTCTACAATACTAGCATCCCCCGTCGCAGCTTCGCCCGCTCTCCGAATTAATAGAATTCGAACGGACGGATGGATTGATGGTTCGGGGGATGGATAGTAGATAAAATGGTGGATGGATAGCTGAATGGGTGGATGAGTGGATTGGTGGATGGTAGATGAATTGATGGGTGATTGATTAATGGATAGATCGATTGGTTAGTTGATGATCGAAGTAGGGTTGAAGGATATCTGGATGGATAGTTCGATGGGTTGTTGAATGGATGGAAAGATCGATGGCTTGTTGGATGGATGGATGACTGGATGGATGGAAAGATGGATCGATAGCTTGTTGTGTGGATTGATGGATGGATAAATAGATTGATGGGTTAGTGGGATGGTTGGATGGATGATGGATGAATAGATCGATGGGTCGGTGGATAGATGGTTGATGGAATGGTGGATGGATAACTGGTAGGATGGATATGTGGGTGGGTGTGTGGATTAGGATGGATGGTAGATGGATGGATGGATGGATGGATTGATAGTTGGCAACAATTCTCCTACATTTTCTGTCTGTTCTAGATTAGTACTTCCTTGTTCCATGTAATGGATGGACGGTATGGATGGATAGATCGATTAGTTTGTGGGTGGATGATAGATAAAAGGGTGGATGGATTATAGATGAATGAATGAATGAATGGAAGGATGGTAAACGAAATGGTGGATACTTCGGTGAATCGATGGATGGGTGGATAGATGGAATTCCACGGCCATATTATGAACTGAGCATTTCGCTTAAACTCGCATTTTCCTTCTTGAAATGTCCGTGCGCATCAATAGTTAAGTTCTTCTCAGTAATACAGCATTGAAAGGTCCACGGGTACGATCAAACGTTGAGTGGTTATGCCAAAATGTTTAAGAAATCTTATTTTGAAAGAGTTACATCTGGGACATTTTGGTGTTGCAGAAGGGCTCGCAAAACGGTATAGTTGGTTGTACAAATAAAGTTGAAATAGAACATTTTGTAAGGAGCGCGGAAAGTTACCAATTGCGCACGCGGGCGCGTTGCGGTGTACGGACGCAGCGAGTGCGACGTGTCGCCTAGGGCTTCCGCGAAACGAGACAAGACGATATTTTCGGCGATCTCGTCTTGGTCTCGAAAAATCTTGGTTCGCCTCATATCGATCTCGGTCTTGGTGTAAGGATATTGGTCTTGGTCTCGTCTCGAAACGAGACTCTTGACAAGACTCTTGGTCATAGAAAATTTATAATCTTTATGATTAAGTTTTTCATTTAAACGAAGAATTTTAAGTTAAAAATAAAGAACGCAATTTCAATAATTAATATTCAATTACATCAAGAAGTAACTCTTAATTTATACTGAACTAAGTTCCAAAATTCAAATAAAATTTCGAATTTTAAAAATGTCTAAATGTCTAAATGGCTAAACGGGCGGAGAAGGTATCGAAAATTTTCTTTTAATTCCCTGAACATAACCCAAGAGCGACTGATGCTCAGAAAGCACCGGAAATACGAAATCTGACGAATGTGCCAAATTGACTGCAGTGCCAAATTGGCTGCAGTTACGTTAATATACTTACTATCGTTCTGTGAGTTCAGTCGAGTTTTCCTTACAAAAACAGCATTTTTATATTTGCTCAAAAATTACTAACTAACTCACTAAAACTTTTTTTTCCTCGAGATCTCGAATCGAGAGTCTTGAAAATCTCGTACTCTTGGTGAGAAAAGTCTCGTCTCGTCTCGAAATTTTTTCAAAAATCTTGTCTCGGTCTCGTCTCGATTTTCGAGACGAGACCAAGACGAGACGAGAAATTTTTCTCGTCTTGCGGAAGCCCTACTGTCGCCTCTGTCTGACACTGTCGCCCAAGTAGTGCTATTCGTAACTGCACCGAGCGAGTTTCTCACTATTTTCCATCACTGGCATAAAAAACGCTGTATCACATGGTAGTTTCGTTGGTCAACATTGGTCGATTTTACACTCCGTTGCGATAGTGTAACGTTAGAGCATGTTGATATCATACTGTTGATTTTACATGTTGATCGTATACTGGAAAAATCATAATCGATAACAACTCCGCCAAACAAATGACAAGAAGAAACTTTTATATTTTTTGTTCTTTCTCTTGATTATATTAGATTTATCAAAAAAGCATTTCACTACCGCGAAATATAAGCGTCAACCAGAGTATATAAAAAAGGTGTCCGCGTGTATGTACTATATGATTTCACTATTACTAATATATGTACATAGTAGAATCACTTAACTTCCTTGGTCCATGGCGGATTCTCATCAGTTTCAAGCAAAATTTATGAGCTGTGTAATTCGAAACTGATTGTTACAAAGCGAGAATGAAAACATTAAAGAAATACGATATGACATTGAAGGCGAAGCCGATTTGGTCAACGACGCTTTTAAATGCATGGATAGAATGCAGTTCTGGGTTAAACACGGATACAGTACTGAAAACGCAATCATGCGATGCTGACATGCAAATATTTCCGAATTTCACAAACTTAAATATAGTTGAGGAAATTGCGAAATAACCAATTTGAATACAAGAATTTCACTTTCAATGAAAAATAACTGATATAAAAAAGCAAGAAAAACAGCTGCTACAACCAGAGAATCAACCCAAGTAATAACAGAGCGTTTAGTTTATGTCCTTCTACTCTGGTAGGAATTCAAAACACATTTATGACCAATTCGTGGCTTTTCAAATGATACTCAAACTATGAAATTACTACAAATTGTGTCTCAAAACTAGCTGCCGTGAAATGCTTCTTTTAGCATTGAGCAATTTAGTCATGTCTATATAAATTGACTAACCACCGAACCTTAACCATCTAGAAAATGTATTATTCATCGGTAATAGAACAAAATATATTCACAATTTATAAACATGAATGAATGATAATTTATAGTTGAAAAATTAATATTTGAAAGTAATGTTGAAATCATATTATTTGAGCAAATAGGAATATCTATTTGGATAGATATAAATATCATAAGTATTCTTGACGTATTGATAAACTATATGAACTTGTATGCACAAACAAAACATATGTAAAAACAATTGTACAATCATAGAAATACAGAAAGAGTTTGGCAATGCTCGATCAGCGTCGTCTGTAGCCACATAAGTTCTAAACTCTGAACTGTATGCAGCGAACCATAAAATCGACGAGGTACAGTCGACTTTGATGGTTGTTTTTGTAAAACAACCTGGCATTTCGTCGGCACCATTATATATAGTTTTTATTACATTAATAATATCATCATATAATATACTTTCCAAACCTTCACTCCATCAGAACTATCTTCAAGATCTATTTTCCTGATTATCATTTAGAGATCCAAAAGTCTTAGAGATAAAAATCCTGTAGCTGATTGTCTTCACAAGTTAGGAACATTTTGTATTTGAGCGTATACGCATATATCGATCCTCCCTATTCATAAGGACGTATCTCGGAGAGTCGTGAAATACGGACGTACCTCGGGCGAGCGCAAAGTATGGACGTATCTCCGGCGAGCGAAAAGTAAGGACGTTTCTCGGAGAAGCGCAGCTTGGAGAATCGCGAATCAATATCGAATCTCATTGGTTGAAAATTAGCGATTTGAATTGATTTTTCATGAGAGAAACTTTGTGTTGCGCTGCAGCTCCCAGATTGAGATCGATTGTGGATACGAAGTGTCAACAGTACTCGGATGCTGCTGAGTAAATTAGTCGTGTCTTTCAATCAATTCACAACCCGTGTGTACGAGTTCTCTTGAGGGCTTTCTGGGTAAGAGTCGCGCCTGGTTTATATGTGGACTATATATTGAAAAAATGATTCCGTTCCAGCACCATTATTATTTTTCATTCAAGAAAGAACATTGATTTTGAACAGTTTCAAGTTTTTCTTAGATTGCAATAAAGTAATTTTAAACCGCTCAGATACTTCCTTACTTCGCGATTCTACGAGCTACGATATTATTTTGCGCGTCCCTCCGAGATACATCCTTACTTTGCGCTCGCGCCAGATACGTCTTATTATTCTGACTCCCGAGATACGTCCTTATGAATAGGTCTAGACTATTTGAAAAAATAAAAAAAAAATATCTTTTTAAGACATGGCCTGTTTTATGTGTTTCTATTGGAAAATCGTGAAAATTCTGGAAAACTAAATGCAACTCCGGAGAGTTGAGAAGAAACTACATCGATAGCATAATCCATATTATTTGGATATTGGTCTTACAGAGTTGAAAACAAGCGTTGAAAACGCGAGGTTTTAGCGATCGTGCGCCGGCTCTGGAGAGTTGACGTAAAACGTCCTAATATACATATTCAGTGCTGAATCAGTATAAAATATATATGTAAGACGAACGTTAAATTGTATTGAATAAATATTGAATCAATGTTACGATTGACTCATTTTACATGGAATTTATGTGAATTCAGTATAAAATCTACATAGATTCAATATTAAAATGATTTCGAGAAGTCGTGCGTCGTTTGAAATGGGCAGTTTATGGCTGGGCCATGAAAAATCAAAAGTAATATGTCAAATACTTGTTTGATTATATTTAGAGTGTAGCAGATTTCAACATTTCTCCGAAGAGTAGTTCAATTCGACATTTTTCGATCCAGACTAACACTATTTAGCCCCGCCCCTCCCTCCTCACCACGGAAGGCTATAGCACTGTTTAGCTGTTTTTCGAATTTTTTTTCCGTAAGACTACTATAACACCACCTCGATTTATCTTGAGCATTGTGCTTTCAATCCGACCAAGTCAAAATCAAATAATGTTATCGGATTGGAATGTATATACGTATTGTGAGTCGAAATAGTAGAAATGTTTTTTACTTATGTGAAAAAAAAACCGAATGTTGCTAACTGTCGCGGGAAAATAAAGTTAAGCCCTATTTTGGGCGCACTAATGGAATATAAAAAGTATATGCTAATACTCTAAAATGAATCTACGTTAGCCCCAAAAAGTTGGTTTCATCTCTAACGCTGGATATAGTATTATATTTCTTCATAGTAGTCATATGAAGTAGTATTAAATCAAAACACCACTATGAAAAGTATACATTATGCAAGCTATAATTGAATGAATATACTGCGCACAATCTGTATGGCAGTGTATTCTTTGAAGATATGCACTAATACACAATATGACTAAGTCAATCATGGATATCAATTCAAAATATCCATAGTCAATACTGATAAATATTTAATAAAACATTTTCACAACAATCTAAATTTATTATTTTGTATGACAGCATTTTCTCAAAAATTAATATTAATTAGTATATTATGCACTCGAGCGAGGTTAGGCGATTTCGGCACAAAAAACGTTAGCGATCGCAAATTTGCGCGTGCCGAAATAACCTAGATGTGTAACTATAGTGCGGAAAGTTGGCAATTGCGCACGTGGGCGCGTCATGTCGCCAAAATATGCTATTGGCAACTGTACCGTGCGAGTTGCTCATACTATTTTTCATCACGGACGTAAAAAATAATGTATCCCGCAATATGTCAGTTTCGTGCGCCCGTGATGAAATAGTACATTTCGATACTAGACCACAAGACGAATTCTAGAGCAAAGCGACGTTATGTCTAAACGCAGAGGTGATAGAGCTAAACGGACCTCGGATTCGGATTCAGCAGCCAAAAATACATATAAGTAGGGTGGTCCAGTCTCTGGTTAAAATTTTTTTTTTGTGGAGCTGTGTTATTATTACGGCAATATTCTATGAATGAATTCATGAATAAACTTACAATCGGTTAATCTGCTATTTTATCATGTCATCAGTGTGGGTCATTCTTACACCAGGATTTTCCATTCTGGTTTAATGCTAATAATAAAAATTAGTGGTGTTCTTGAAGTTTAAATAGATAATACCGACACATAGATAATGTTATGAGGCACAGAATACAGGAATCAACGTTACCAGTATGTATATATTGTGCTGTGATATGATAATGCTAATGCTAATTCCTGCTGTCTGTGCTTACTTAACACGGACTCATTAGATTTGTATGAAAATAAGCTGACGGAACGACTTTATTTCCAAGTTTTACTTAGATTTTCATTAGTTTGACTGAACTATAAATGAACCATCTAGGACCTCGATTCGAGGTAATATTGCTTTCTCAAAGAGGAAGCTTTACGGCGGGGCTAAAGTCGAACTTTCAAATCAGACTTTGGGACCTTCATTTTCATAATCTACACGTCTGATCTTCTTCCAATTTTGCACACAGGTTAGTCTAGCAAGATGTAGCCCGAGTTGAATATTTAACAAAATCCGTTGTTTATTTCCCTAGCAACAGTTGTTAAGGCATTTTCGGGAAGTTTCCGGTGATTCCTCGTAAATATTCGTTGGGACCCGAATCCTCACGAGAATCAACGAGAATCAACGAGATATTCCCCATAGCAATCGTTATTTACATTCTTAGCAACCGCTGTTCACACCACTATAACAACCATTGCTAAGGGAATGAATGAAAATTAAGCAATATTTCTATGAACCATTGTTACGAAGCCAACATTCAATTAGTTTGAAGCTCATCTACTGATGGCGGAAGATATCGCTCATTGGCATTATTTTTTCTCGTATCAAGTCTCTCTGCTAATGCAGTTAGAAGCGGGTTTTTACCATGGAATTAGAAAACTACGAATTTGCTTTAGTTTATGCTTTTGAGTGTCTATTGTATTTCCAGCTTCCCAGTTTCTTAGTCTACTCATTATAACAAATTTTTATTGGTACCTGATTTCAATTCAATCATTATTTTGGTTTTAGATTTTGGTTTCATTTAAAAGCTCATTGTATGAAGGTAGATGGATTATTGAATGGAACTGCAGCGAATTTTTCATCTAATAAAAGTGAATTTCCAATTTAAATCCATGAGTTTTGATACGAAAAATTTTCACATAAAATTCGCAATGAACTTTTGGTATCAAAACTCATGCAACTAAAGAGTACATATACTCCGAAACGAAAACATAGGAATCCGCTAATTAACTCATCAAAATTTCATTACTTGCGGAGGTTTTTGTACTCAACTATAACTATAAATGTAAATTGACACAAACGAACCTAAAATGTTCTTTCCGTACAAAGGTATGAACATGCGGCACGCTCGTGCTGGCTTCGCCCTTTTACTGCACTCGTGCACGCTTTACATTACATCCACGCGAGAAATTGCATTTCACGCACTAGTTGCATGATATATAATATACTATTACAAAAATCAGTTGTAGATGAAGTACATATCATCATAGAATTAAAATCTCATTCAATTCTAAACCAAAGTGTGTGTACGTGTGTGTGCGTGTATGTGCGGGAGTCTAATTAAATTAGAAACTAAATTTAACAATAAAGAAATATCTCAGACAAACATAATGAGAAATTATGTTGAAATGACGAAAAACACCATAAATACTATACACTTTTTTTTAGTAAACGTTATGGAAAGAGTACTCAAATCACTATAATTGAATCATCCAGGATCAAATCGAATTTTATTTCAATGTATATATTCACTTCAATCATATTGGATCATGTATAATGACAACAGAACTTCAACTATTTGCATATCATTACATCAAATGATACGAAATTAATCAACTGTATTTGTTGGGGGGCACATAAACAAAAGCTTTTGGCTCATGGGTTGGCAGCAATTTTCTCATTGAATTCTTTTAATTATTTTAAAATTGGTAATCTCAATTGCAAAGATTCGAGGCCAGATAATTTGGTGCATGTATGTTTTTGAAGTCCCGAGACTTGTGTATACATTATATATGAAGGCCAAGATCGAAGATCGATTACAGAATAAATTATAAGACTATAGGTATATTTTCCACAAAACTGTGAAGTCACCTTACTAAACTCAATATATTTTTCGCTATTGAATTTCGATATACATTCATTATAATTGGGATCATGCGATTGATTGCAAATGGTGTACGAATATTAACAATGGTCACGAGAGGTCCCAATCTCTTTAAAGTATGCAAATGATATAGTGGTAGAGCTAGCTGAATTAGATGTAAGTTGTAATGGAAGCTTTGAGTGTTGCGCATACTTATTTCGTGGGGGGGGGGGGGGGGTGTGCATTTAATACATTGGCTAAATGCTTAGTTGAATTGACACCCCGGTGCCTTCTTACAATATAATAGGAAGAAAAGAAAAGGGGAAAAGAGCTGAATTGAGAAATAAGAGAGGGCATGCGCGGTAGGAACGCCGCCGCGAGCCGCGTGCGTCTCGGATAAGTTGCGGAGCAGACGACGTCATCTGGCAGTGTTGATCGTGGCGGCCGTAGCTGCAGGAGATCTGCTGCCCAGTGCATAAACTGCCAACCGCTGAGTGTGCACTGTGCACTGTGTGCAGTCTGCAGCAGTCAGCAGTGCAGCTGTTGTTGTATAAACAAACGGCGCAAGTTGATGGGAAGACGCCGCTCGACCACCAGGTGATACTCATCGTCAAAAATAGGTATCTCGGCAGAATCGAGAGTGGCGGCGACGGCGCCGCATCACCTGCTCGCTCTCAGAATCTCCAGCATGGACTCGGAAAAAAACGGCGTGCCTTACTCGCGTAACGGCGACAGGGAGCAGGACGAGGTTAGCATCTTATTAAGTATCCAACGCTCGCTTTTTTTTATTGCTTCGAGTGTAAGCCTTACTTTACTCGCTACAGTCCCCTTTTTGGCTTCAACCTCACATCTTCTACCGCCCACCATGAACAATTAATGCCCAAGTTCACACATATATCTCTGCTGCTCATCTGTAGTCTTTGCAATTGCTTGGAAAACTCGAGCCTGAATCGTGCAGTTGAAATTTTGAACAAAAACTAATACCAGTTTCCCTTGTCCGACAACTAACAATAGTGAATCATGAAAATTCAGCTTCACAAGTTTACGATGAAACATTTCTAACCACTTACGGCAGCTCTTCAATTCATATTGCAATATAAATTTTAATGCCAACCAGAACTTTTATTTCTTTCCAGAAACTCCTACAACCTTTTACTTATGTTCTTCAAGTGCCTGGAAAACAAATTAGAGCTAAACTTGCACAAGCTTTCAATTATTGGCTCAAAATACCATCAGAAAAACTTCAAGTAGTTGGAGATATCACTCAAATGCTCCACAACTCAAGCCTCTTGTAAGTGTTATCAATTTTCTTTTATCAAGTAATGACAATAAATGAGTCACAATCAATTTTAGTATATCATATCTTACGAATAAATTAATTATAATTCATAGATTCTTAATCATTCTGTAAATATTTGATTAGAATTATACTTTCAATCTTCGAATTCAAATGGGATTTTCCTTGTTCATATTTGTCTACCTTACAGAATAGATGATATTCAAGACAGTTCCATACTTCGCAGAGGAATTCCAGTTGCTCACTCTATTTATGGAGTTGCAAGTACAATAAATGCTGCTAATTATGTCATGTTTATTGCTCTAGAAAAAGTGATCTCTCTGAACCATCCAGAGGTTTGTTGACTCAATCTCAAAATTCATGATTCGTAATTAGCCATAAGGCTGAAGCTATTTCAATTTTCAGGCTACCCAAGTGTACACTGAGCAAATTTTAGAACTGCATAGAGGCCAAGGTATGGAGATCTACTGGAGGGATAATTTTATCTGTCCTTCAGAGGATGAGTATAAAACTATGACCATTCGCAGTGAGTGATGAAATCTGCTATTAGATTTCAATTTATCTATGTTATTGAAAAATAATGAATTTAAAGTATAAAAATTCAAATTTCTTCCTCAGAAACTGGTGGGTTATTTAATTTGGCTGTTCGTCTCATGCAGCTTTTTTCAAACTGTAAAGAAAATTTTACAAAATTAGCTGGAATTCTGGGTTTATACTTTCAGATAAGAGATGATTACTGTAACTTGTGTCTGCAAGAGGTACATACATTATTTTTTATCTTGTAAAATTCAATGATTCATGTTGATGTATATATATCCACATTTGATCAATATTTTTCAGTACTCAGAAAATAAGAGCTATTGTGAAGATCTTTCTGAAGGGAAGTTTAGTTTTCCTATCATCCATGCTATTCAAAGTAAAGCAGATGATGGTCAAGTTCTCAGTATCCTTTGAAAATTTACTTAGTTCATATATTATTCATATAATTCAAATATAATTTTGTCTTATAAATATGATACATGCTATATGATAAACATAGTGATCTAATTTTCTTTAACGAAATAATCAGATATACTTCGGCAAAGAACCAAGAACGTTGAAGTGAAGAGGTATTGCGTGACTTTACTAGAGAAATTTGGCTCTTTTGCTTATACAAGAGAAGTATTATCAGACCTCGACAAACAAGCTAGGGAAGAAGTTGAGAGACTTGGAGGAAATCCGCACTTAGTATCTGTTCTTGACGATTTACTTGCTTGGAAGAAGGACAAGAGTGTTGTGAATGATGCACAAACTAACAGTAGTTGATTTAGCAACATTGTTATAAAAATTTTTTTTAACGTACAAATATTTATGAACTCTTTTCAGGGATATTTTAAATGCAAAGAGAAATTTTTATCTCAATATTAATCTATTTGAAGGTTTTGGATGAAGAGTTGATATAGGATATGTTTCTAGTATATTTTTACAAGAGTTGAAAGTTCCCAGAAGTATTTTTTTATCACATATTTTCTTTTTCAATACAGTAAATTAAGAGTCTCAGAAGGGTTTTGAAATATTGAATGATATTCAAATTAACGTCATTATGATTGTCAGTTATTTGAAAAAAATTCAAATACTTGGATTTGAACAAATATGATTATTTGAATGTAAACTTCAACAAGTGTGCATGATGATCATATATTGTTAAACTTGAAAGTGATGTATTTTTCCTCAAGTCAATTTCCATCAGAAAACCTTGAGGAAAATATTGATAAATACATAACTCAATTTCATAGGGCTCTTTAAAGTTTCCTTTTAAGGTAGAAAAATATTAAAAATTTTTTTTCCTCAATGGAATCGAAAACAATAAAGATTTCAGGGATTTCAAGCAATATAAAAAAAAACTAGAAAACTCTTTTGAGACGAGTATATTTTATATTATCTCAGCTAGTGTAACTTATTAAACTCAGAATGAATCAAATGGAACAAGGCAATGTTTATTAATAACACAAAAGTCTAAAAATTAATGGTGAAATGAAACAAATGACAGAAAAGAGAATAGGAGAACACGATTTATAAATTTACTAACACGCACTTATACATACATACATATATATATATATATATTCACACTGGAGCACTGACGCACGTATACAAAACTCATTGTGTCTCAAGGACACATATATCAAAAGTTGATATAAAGAAATCATTTCTTGGCTTCTAAAAACTTATGTGTGTACTTATAAGGCAAAAGTTATTATAGATCTAAGTCTGATAAAAAATGTCTGTTTTTGGTACTAAAATAGTTATTGTTGTTTTGAATAATTATGCATGAACATTAATTAACTGTTTCTCAAAAAGAAAAGCTGCAATAGCCGTAATTCTGACCAATTAAAAGTAACTATTCTCGATGCCAAGAAAGAAAATTACCTACTCTTAGATCTGTTTTGGTTTTCAATATCTACACCCATGAATGCTTAGAAGTTCTGATTGCTATGTTTTTCTTTCAATTCAAAGTATTTATAAAAAAATAAATGTAAGAAAAAGTTTTCTTCCCTAGATCATCTCTTTGAAAAAAGTGTGATTGAAATTTTTTAATCTGATCATTGGCATTTTTCACGATGTAAGATAATTACTGCAATTTTCCTTCCATTGTAATCTTTTTATTAAATCTTTTGGTGATCCAAAACGTTTAAAGTACGATATCGTTTATGCTCGTGTTAGCTTTCATAAAGAGTAATCCAAATCTTTCAAGGAGTTAACAATGTTACCTAACGCACCGTTAAAAAAACTTGACGATTCAAGTAAATTATATGTTTTAATGTATATTTACTGGATTTCAAATGACATAAATCTGATTATTGATTGATAAATGAAAAGAGTGAATTCCCTAACAATTTTCATTTATTTTTTTACACAATTTTAAGATTTTTATAGAAAGAAGAGGAACAGTATATTTTCGCAAATATAATATGAATCCAAATACCATTGATAATCATTTATACAAATAATTTGCTTTCTTCTTTTTTTGCCAAGATATCGATTCTCTATTTAAAAGTTTGTAAGTAACATTTTTACATTACAAATATATTTAAGTAATTAAGTTTTATAAACTTATATCTCATATTTTCTTATATTGTTATTGATTATTTTTATGTCAAAACATCTGTCATATTCCAAATTAAACTTTTGTTGAAAACTCAAGATTGTACTTGATATATTTATTGTTAGAAGGTGACGGGCTTTGGCAGTTTTGAGAAAGTTTTAAGATATTTCCGGAAATACTTTTATTTGCCTTCCTTTCTTTAGGAGTCACTAACGTTTGCGCGTGACATTTCTCTAGAACTACTTTGCCAAAGTCTGTCTGGACTTGATAAGCCCAGCCTAATTCTATGTGTCTTTCTTTGCCTTAGTCTCAATCGATCTCCCAGAATAAATTTTTCCGCAATTGATTTTTATGTCTGTCTTACCAAACCCTGTCCACTCTCCATCTAACTCCGCAAAAACTCTGTCTTATTCGACATTTTTTACACTTTCAAATGACAGACTCGGGCTGAGGTCGAATGGAGCAGATTTAACTAGACTATGGGCAAAGTTTGGTACATTCTGTTCCGCATACATCTACTACTGTTCATAAGTGTGACTTCAAATCACATTTAACTCGATGAATTATATTTATGATAAAAGTATTGAAATTCTGGTTTGAGGACATTAATTAGCCCAAAATGATAATGGCTCGTGCCTACAGAATTCTTATCGACTGGAATATATTAATATTAATTCCAATGTCAAAAATTCGTCTTTTAATAACAATTCATTTGAATACAATCTAGATTATTCATGTATGTACATGTTTTTATGGCTAATCGTCCAATGAATATATGATCGAAATATCTAAAACATCATATAAATAAATTATCCTATCAAATAGTTATCCATTTAGTTGGACCATCAACCACAATGGGTGAATGTTAAATGAGTTATGATCTAAAGTTGGCTTGGTTATAATTAAACTTAAAAATTAAAATTTAAGATGAAATTAATTATGTTTATAATAATGTACAAATTCATGAGTATATATCTGCCGAAAAAATAGTACAGCTCAATCTGTATTGAGTGTCAACGCGACGCCTTGGAGTATCCAATGCGACGGATGCTCAGAAGTAGCCAGATCAGCTTCAAATACTAATCCAACGCCCATTGCGTTTCGTCTATTGGTTGTTGTGTAAACCGGGGTTTTTATTGTATTCTGAAATTGTAGTTGTATCCAGCAATGTATTCCTGAAGATTAATATTTTGTAAAAATTAAGCAGACATTACCAATAACTTCAGTCGATGCGCTTCGATCGGTACGATGGCGAGAATAGGCAGTTCTTCGATCAACACCTTTGGATGAGATCGCTTCAGGCAATTTTCTTTCAAGTCCCAACGAGCTCCTTCTAAATACAATCCTTCAACGTAACAGCCCTTGCAAAGACAAATGAATATGAGTCGCATGTTGTAATTATCATGGGATTTCTAACAAACTACTGCTAATGAACAATTGCTAATGAATTATACAGAATATTTTTAACATTTGAATTCTAAGTTTGCAATAATCTCAAGAGTTGTCTGTACACGGGAATAAATGATGAACTACCTCTTCTGGTCGATTTTCAATCTCTTCAGGGCTTACATAGCGCGTAACAGTTGTGTATATTACCGATTTATCGAGTGGCCAATTATTCCTTCGACAAGCCATTTGTACGAGAGCTGCAAGATATGTTTCTGGAATATGTAGCCCAGACAACCACATAACTATGGGCTCGATACATCCAGACTAAAATGTTAAAAAATGTATATTTTGTTTTGTTCATTCAACTTTGTTCATATTTCCAACCACGAAGTGGATTCATGGGGCCTTGGTTTGGTGGGGGAGGACGGAACTCCACACCACCAAAAAATCACTCGATAGCGAAAAAGACTCAACTCTCAGAACCAGGACTGGCGCGTGTAGGTCTTTACCTATCCCATTATCATGGAAATCATTATGGGAGTAGAACCCTTCCACCTGTAGCTTTGAGATTGGCAGCTGCTAGGGCTCTTCTCAAAGTCAAGAATACTGGGTTACCAATCTGCTTTCTTTTTGACAAGAAATGCAGAATTATTTTGTCAAACAAAAATGATTGGAAATTCGGAATCAGGGCAGGGCCACCTTGTCGAGCCACGGGGGATTTTAGTTCATCAATGGTACCAGTGTACATAATGCGAAACGGGAAGGGAGAAATCATTTCCCTGGGCAGCCTAGCTACCATCTTTCACGCTAAGTTGGTTGTCATTCTGTACTGCGTTTACTTAATTAAGCCTACTGAGGCTAGAGAAGGCGAGCAAATTTACATCTGCTTGGATACCAAGAGCCGCGCACTCTAAGCTTTTGATAGCTACAATCCTAAATCGAAGCTTGTCTGGGACTGCTACGGAACGCTAAACAGGTTTGCCAATATAGATAGAGTCACATTGATTCACTTTGGACACTACGGAGTCAAGTGCAACATTATAGCCGACGCCATTGCTTTGCTCGGGGCTAATAACACCTCGATCAGCCTATATAGATTCGGGTGGAACTCGGAGAACCACATGAGGGAATGGGATGAAATGGGTAGATGTAGGCAAGTTGAAGTTTTTATCGGTCCGTCCAATGTGAAAGAGTGGGAAATGGAGATCCTCAATAACTCTTCACTCTTTGTTTTTATACTTTTACTTACCCATGCTGTGTATTGCGCTATCCGTCTCTCGAAGTGTTCCATCCAACCTGCTAAATTCTTTTTCGTAGCAGGTGCTAACCTCGCCCATTCTTGAGGCAGAGCTCCGTTGTAAAGAGCATTCGATATACTCTCTAACATCGCATCCATCCCGATTTCTCCAGCAATTGCCTAAACAAAATAAGTCATTCGTTTTAAAATTGCGTAAATATATATTTAAAGTCAAATATAGGATGTGTCGCACGGTTAGAACAATCCGATACATATGTTATAGTGGTGCAGAACTATTAGAATCCAGTTGTTTCATTAACATCTTTTGACATTAACAACTGAAATGATTTGAATTGAAAATAAACCATTATTTTCTTGAAGAATTTGGAAAAGAACTATTTGCCATCCTGAACGAGTACAGTTAGTTAAAATTAGTTATGTTCTTGAAAGTTAAACTATAAGCAGTGCTCAAAATTATTATTTGGGATGTTAAAGAAAACCATAACAGGCCAAAAAACGTCATCACCTAAAGGAAACCCCGAATTACGACCTTTCTACTGTAACGGAGATACAGTCATTCATTTTGTATCATTCATTTCAAGTTTCGTTCATGCCATTTGTTTTGCAAGAGTAGTTATCGTTCAAAGATTATGTGTTTTAGGTATAAAATCCTACAGAAAATCACGTTTTTCTTACCTCAGAACGTTAATAACTCCGTTTAAACGGCACCAACAAAAAAAGTGTATATAAACGAAACTTACGTATTTTTCCGCTCTATCTGATGAATTCATCAGTTTTAAAAAAAATATTATTTTGAAATCAACCTCGTGTTATATTCGTAAAACGCGTCATTACTGTGATAACTTTAAAAACAGGAGATGACTAAAAGAAAGAAATAATGACGAGTTGGAAGGGCCACAAGTGGTTTTAGCTTCTATTGGTATCAAAATATGTAATTTATGGAGAATAAAAATTCCAACATGATAAATTCGATATTTTCATTTGTGCCATAAAAAAATAATGTTTTTTTGAAATCGGTTCATTATGAAACATATCTAGAGCGTGCCAGCGCTCCCTACGGGAGAGTAAAGGCACTGGGGGCGGCGCCTCCTTATGCATTAAGTTTGGGTTGTGGATAACATATTGCATCTATGGAAAACGGTTAATCCATAAACTGTACCTTTCTGAGTTGTTGTAACGTGGTTGTCATTCTTGAAATAAGTTTGTTGACCCTTTCAAGTTCTTGAAGTAGAACTATGGTTGTAGGCGATATGGACAATCCAAAATTTCTCTTGATTTTTGCCAAGTTGAATTCAGAAGGCATTTTTGTCAGAATATCGTTAGCGATATTATCGATAAACTCGTCTCTGCTTATTCCGGCACTTCCGATAACTGTATTTTGGAAATGATCAATCTATTTTAATATCGATCATAATGATTTGATAGTGGACGGAGGGGGGGGAGGAAGAGGCTTCAGGGAAAAGGGAAAATTACTCATGCAACTATCGACAGAATTACATTCTATTTTTCTCTACTATGTCCAAAAATATTGGTTAATAAACTTACAGATTTCACTTAAAACAGCTGAAAAAAATGTGATTTTAAAATGTATTTATGTATTTAAATTCAACAGAAGTAAGAAAATGGTATATTATGCAACTAGTACGTAAATAAATTGAGACGCGTGTGGACGTGTTCACTAGTGGTCGGTGAAGCCGGCGACGAGTCTCACATGTTCACAAGTGTTTTAATTTCAACGCATCAGTCGGATAAGATAATTTATGTTATGAGTGCTCGTTTAAAGTATATCGAAAAAATGCACTAGTGCGTGAAAAATAGATTCACGCACCGAATAACATATAATAATGTGATTAATTTATCAGTCATGACTGCCGTTTACAATGCTTATTTCTATTTCAACGAAAGTATTTTCTTTTCTTCTAGCGATCCAATCCTATCTATTGTAAAATAAACGCTATAGCAATTGATTTTTCAAATTTATCAATTTGTTGAAATGAACCAAAGAAAGACACATACCAGTTTGTGGCTGGAGCTGGGTGAGATTTGACCATATATCTTTAGTCGCTTGGGTGAAGTAGCCGATCTCGGCATTGGGATGAAGTCCAAAAACTTCTGGTGAATTAACGAGCGGCAATTCTTCAATAAACTTCATGTAGTCCTTGCGCTTTGCACGCACTGGCAATACGTAATCCACGTAATGGTCGCGATAGAAATGGAAAGGTTGAAACGCGTCGAAAAGAAAGTCACCGAAATACTCGTCCATGTACACTTTGGACACGCGGCGATCGTAGTTATCGATCACTCGACCACCGTACATGACCTGAAGTAATAACGAATTTCATCCAGAGATGTTTTTCTTTGTAAATAGGTACCAGATACTGCTGATTTATAATTAACATACCTCTCCAATTAAATATTTTAAGCTGTTCCAAGGAATACGAGTTTCGTTGAGATTCAGATTCTTAGTCAGATATGTATCAAGAATTGTAGTACAGACATTGAAGTCTGATTCGTTAAAATCGTAGCTTATGTTCCATCCAATCTTATCATATTTTCTTCTTTCCTGTGAAGGAATTGAAACATTAGTTATTCATCGTAGTTTCATATTATTGTAAAATATTAACTTCAATGATATTAATGCCAACTCCAATAAATCAGACTAACTTGAACCACAGCATGATAGAAAGCTAAGACGTAGATAAGATTCTTGTATACTGGATGCTCACAGCAATTCAGGATCTGATCAGTTATTTTGAAATAAGAATTTTTCAAATTTAACTTCAAACCGTTGGGAGGTTCTGTTACAACTGAAATACATTATACGAACTTTTAACCTGCATACCTATCACATATTATTAAATTGATAGTGTTTTCATACATTCATCATACATTCGATCTATTCAAGATAGTCGAGTGAAAGTGTAACTCACTAGAATTAAAAAAGAAACTTAAATTTCTACTTGGAGAGAATCTGAGACTACTGTCGTGAATATTTATATTTTTCCAAATTGATAGTTCTGAGGAGTTGCGATCGATCGTAGCAAAATATTTCCATTTCAAATATGATTTTGGAATAGTATATTATGCACCTTACCAAAGTTAGGCGATTCCAGCACGAGAGTCGTAAGATTGTGCGAGCTAAAATAGCCTAGATGAGCGAGGTGCCTACCTATACTATACTCACACAATCGACGCATTAACTTTTTTGATTAATTAATCTAATTGCATATTTTCACTCTACAGAACTAGACAGTTACATGATTGAAAAAGAATTAACCCATGCTATAAGAGAGGCAGCAAGACTTTCAAGGTTTCTCAGACTTTCTTCGTGGATAATTAGGCGTGTGAAACTATAGATGATACCTTTGAGAGACTGTTGTAATATTCCAATAGGGAAGTCAGGACTGGGATCGGTGGTTAACCACAGCCTGAAGTCTGGATGAGGCATCCCAATGTTTTCAAGGATTTTTTCAAGCTCTCTTGTAAAACGGAGTAACAAATGACAGTTCTGTAACATTAGCCATTGACCTCTGATTACTGCATTTTCTAGCAACTTTACTGCAGCCTTGAAATTGATTCAAAACACGTTTTATTGTAATATGTATATAAATTTGTATATATACTAGAAATACGTTGATTATTCAGTACCGATTCTTGCCCTTGACCGAGAGATAAATGTCGGAATTTTCCAGCACTACATCCACGTCTTTCGGCAAGTTTAATAAGCTCGCTGGTGGGATCGGAGCCAGGACTCAAGACGAACACAATGGGCATCGTGGGAGTACTTTGCTCGTATATCGCGTCGAAGCTAACATTTGGTGGTGTTACATATTCTTCACCCATAGTCTTACTAATATAAATCACCAAGGCTGAGTACACTCTATCGACACGGAAGCACCGCAGTAGCATTAGGGTCTCAAATGCTGTAAGATTTTTCGAGTAGCCGCAAGGAAAATCTGTTGATTCTGGATGGTCTAGATCAAACCACTAATAAAACAAAAATTAAATTAATTGTAACAATGTCTGAACTTGAACTCACAAAGAGAGCATGGGACATTTGGTTCACGAATTATTACGAAACTTTTTGTAATTAGTGTTTGTAGGCACCCAAAGAGGTGAGTCGATTTCAAGGAGATAGGTGAATCGGCATTGATTTTCTTCACGCACAGTCTCTATGTACTTATTCGGAAATCTATATATGTGTAGATTTGAATAGGCATTGGTGAATGTATAAAATCAATAGCGATTCATGAATATCTCCAGGAAATCAAAATGTTACACCGGACGGCTGTCTTTGTATGACATAACTATAGGGTACCCGAAATCCACCTCAGAAAGTTTGATTGCGATTGGTGACCAATATCGATTTAAAGCTCCGTTTTACTTCCCACTCACGTTTTTCCATTCCATACTCTTTTTCTCTAACTGATCCGGCAATTCAGCGAATTTTTCCCCAAAATCATGGGCTAATTTGAGAGCGTCTTCCCAGCCAGCAACGGTTAACCAGCCATCGGTTGGGTTGGCTCTCGTGGACCTTTCTAGCGAGACATTGCCTTTAATGAAAAATTCTAATTGATCATGAGTTATGTTATTTAGTCCTTGTTCGATTCGTGTGCAGATCTGAAATGAGAAAAGCAGCTTATGCCGCTCAAAAATTCCTGTACATCCATAATCATAAACGTTCTTTGTTAGCGTTTTTACAACATTCTTCAGACGCCTTGTCAGTGTTGGATCGGGCAGAGCCTTCTTCAACGATTGTACGAAGACCTGAAATTGTAATACGGCATTTTTGATGATTCATCAGAATGATTGTACCTTGAGATTGAATTTGTTCCTCGGATCTATATCTATTCGAAATTTTTAAAATGAAATAAAAATTATGAAGATATATATGACAAACAGGCTAACAGCTCAACAAAGATGTATGTACCAAAAAGTTTAACTATCTCTAAAACTGATTTCCTTAAGCTTTTTAAAATGTGAATAATAACAACACAAGTGCAGCATACCTCTAGATAGCTATTGAGAGAATACTGGTACATAGAGTTGACAATGGCCATGTCGGATAATACGAAGAAGAGTATAGCACCCCGCCTGGCAGCGAGCCTGTAGTCGTTGCGAAGCTTATCTATTTGGTTGGCAGTGACGACAGCGTCAGCGAGCTTGATCGACACCTCGGTGGCACTCGCCTTGGCTCCCTCGAGGGTCTCTATGAGCTCGACGTTGTCCAGCATGTTTCCCTGGTTGCTCGCGATTTCCCGCAGCAGACTGTCCTCGAGTTGCTGCAGAGATGCTTTTAACGCACTGGTCTCCGATATCAGAGCCTCGCGCTGCTCCTCAACGTCCGGCCGCTCTGTTCGCACCACCACGGACAACAGCTGCTCCTCTAATCCCTGCAGATGACAAATATGTTGAAGAGAAGATACACAATGTGCACAAGTTACAAGGATGAGAATCAACAAGAGCATGTGACATTTGACATTCGCATACTGGCTCGCGATATGTTCCTTACATTTGTTGTAACCATATAGTTGATTACTGTGGCTTTTGCGTAAATTGCAGGATTCAGCTGAGGATTTGCGTGTTTTGTCATCAAATACATGCGGAACCGTGGATCGTAATCTACTTCTTTATCTCCCAACATTACAAATGCTCGACCGGATACAGCTACGGTTAACGATTTCGGTTTAATGAATCATATATTCTCTTTCGTATAATCTAAAAGCTCATTGAATAATCCACTTTTGTCTGTTTTAATATACGTACTTTGAACGTTTTTCATTATAACGTTATCAAGAACTGGATCCACATAGTCGACGTCAACGAACATACACGGGAACCCATATTTTATAGCAATTTCCACTTGTTTGATAAAATCCGAATCATTAAAGGTGAGTATTTTCAAGTTCGCCTTTTCTTCTCGTTTTTTGATCCATCGAAGAGCCTGTTGCTGCGGATCTATGCAGAGTGGAAATCGAGAAGCTCGAACGGTCAGAATTGCGTTCTGGACTGATAGCTCGTCGGGAGGTAGGCCTTCCGAGTTCCATCTGGTATAATCAAATTGAATAATTATTGTCAAAAATGTATTCAAATATTATCTCGTTTAATAATATCGCATCCAAAATATACGAACATCGATGAAAAAGATACGAAAAGAGTTCGTTAAAAAAGATTTATTTTTAAATACTTCACCCGCTTATCTCAACGTCGTTGCTGAGCTGATTCTCAATTCTGAATGGTTGAGATAGTGGGATCTCTTTTTCTAAAATGCTGTTCTGCCAATCTTTGTAGACCATTTCTACTCGAAATTCGAATGTGAATGGGCCATTATAAGCCAAGAAACTGGCGGACAGCAGGCAATTTCCAACAATTTGTTTAAGTTCTACCTCAAGGTTTACAAGATCTTTCTTCCAACGCTCATTTTCTGATGACAAACCACTAGGGAAATAAAATCATACGCAAAATTAGTTGTACATGGTTGATTTGAATTTTTGAGTCTATGAACCTCCCTGCGCTCTATGATAAAACATACCCGATTAACTTATCTGCCGCAATTAAGCGCCTTTGTAGAAGATCTGTTTCTTCTTGCAATCTTTGTTTATCCGCCATAGCATTTTCATATTTCTCATTTAAACCCAATAATAAAGTTTCCAGTCTTTCAATTTCACGCTCTTCTTTTTCCAGAGCTTTTTGCGCTCGATCCGCCTCGATCTCTAATTCATGCACCCTCTCAATTTTCGGTTTCACCTAGTCAAAGTGAATGGAAGCAAACATTTACAAACTCTTTCAGTAGCCTAGAAGTACTGAACTTCAATATGCATACTTCTCTGAAAACAGCGCAATAGTCTAGGACAGCAAGCACGAACCGATATAAACCATACCCAGCTTTGCTAATTGTCTTCATCTGTTCCATTTTATTTGACTTCTTCAGATGTGCTTTGACCATTTGTTGTTGTTTCAACGTTATTTCGTCGCAGTTCATTTCTTGGAGAATCCGCAGAAAATTTGGATCACTCATCATCCCTTTTGCATTCTTCCATGATACTTCTTTGAGTCCCCTTATAATACCCACGCACTCGCAAACTACTTGTACAGGTTCAGGTGGGGTTGCAAAGGACCTGTGGTAAACAATCAATTCTTTTAATATAAACAGAAGTATACTTATATATCGCGTTAAACAAAATTGATAGTTGCCTTATTTCAGTGATATCCGACTTGTCAAGCTCTCCAAGAGCTTTCCTAGCATTTTCCAAAGCAGGTTGAGCTTCTGCAAGTGCTGTTTTCGCTTCAGCTGATTCTTTGGCTATAATTTTGTTGTTCTCTTCAATTTCTTTGCTTTTTTCTACTCCGAGCTGTTTCTTTTGCACAGCGATGGTCGTACTATTCATAATCTCTTGTAGTAAAACTTCACAGTTGTGTGACTGTTCTTTTACCTTGACACGTTGCACTGCAAGAATAGCATTGAGCTTGTCCAGATTTATCGCAGCGTCAGCTATCTTTGTCAAACCACCGGACAAACGGGAGCACTAGAATTTCAATCAAATAGGGAAGCGAGGAAATAATTTTGAAATTCCGTAGTAGAGTTTAACACTCGACGAGATTATGACATATACAAACCTGGGACTCTATATATTCACGACGTTCAGTTAATAAGTTCACATAAGTTTCTAAGGTATCAAGATAATGACGAGGCGTCACAAAGTTTAATCGACGCAACTTGGCAAGATAATCACTCGTGTAACGATTGACCAGTATATGAGCGTATACTGCATGTCGGACAACGCTTTCACGATACATCTCTGGTATGTTCAAATTCTGTGGAAGTAGAATTCAAAGCATGAATAAAAATTTTGTATGAACATTATAAAAAGCTTATCAAGATCTTTTTATTGAGTTTCTTCCCAATGATAATTTCAATTTCGAGATTTAGCTAGGTCATTCTGAGATTATTCTGAGGTAAATGAGGAAATACTTACGTCTCTCAATGTAACACTTGCCACCGCATACAAAGCCTGTTCTGGCCACGGGAAAATCCAATCAATGGTCGTGCAGTTTACAAGACCAGGGTAGCTTCTGCATCGTGCACGTAGAACCTCTCCCGATGGACTCATCGATAGAGCAATTCGTAAGTTTTCCGTGCCCGTTTTAACAAAATACGCCCAAATATTTTCTCTGATCGTGAACGAAAGGTTATTTAATTTTATTACAAGTTTGAGCTGTCTGTTATCCATAAAAATCAATTCTTGAACGAACTAACTTGGTCGGGCCAAAATTCGCCGCCTTAGCAGCTTCTCGACAAGACCCTACGATCGATTCTTTTTCTTCATCAGCGAAGAGCGATGATACTACACCAGTGGTTAACATATTATTGATGATTTCTAAAAAGCTTTCATCCACCACTTGTTCATCAGTAAACAAGAATACAACCTTCATATTATCAACTCCCGCGATAGACAGCAATTTCTTCAAAGAAAAATTTTTGTCATTACAATATAAGTACTTCCGAAACATCCATCAACTGATACATGAAGAGATACAGTTCAAAAGCATGCATTGGTTTCAAACATTCTACGCCTGGCATTTTTTTCAACGCACATTAGTAAATGTCACATGTATACACCTCGGGTTAAGTTATATTACTAATTAGTTAACAAGGAGAGGCCACACCAAATAAACTGGGCTTAAAGTATAGGCCCTTATAGCCTGGTTTTACTGAAGCGTTAATGATATCGATTTTCAAACTTCTGATAATTCGAAGACTAACAATAATGCACTTCCTAGAAAAATAGTAAAAGAAAAAATTACTTGTTTGAAATATTTTTTGTCTTTTCACCATGCTGAGAGTAATTTTTTGATGACTACAGATAAATACCATAAAAAAAACAGGAAAGGATACGTAATTATTGCTTAGATCTTTTTTTGTAGTTTTAGTTTTATCAGATTATTAAAGTAAAAAGTTTGAGCCCAATAAACGCATTTTTTCCCAACCTTCGAACGTTAATAGCTCCCTCGGAACAGCATTTGGAGAAAAAATCAAATGCACTGTATGCACGTATCTCTTCTTGTTTTTATCGGCGTATTCATCAGACTAAATGCATTCATACGCGCTATGCGTATTCTATGTTCACACGTTTTCAAAACTATATTTCAATTGTAGTTCATTTTTGCTCTGATTATCTTTCTTACGTACTCATCAATTCATTTCAATATGAAAAAATTTCACTATGTTAGATATATTCAAAAGAAGTAATTTTCATCTGGACTATTTTTCTCGGAAATGCTGTAAGAAACGCAGAAAGACGTATCTCTATACTCATGTAAGGAAACATATAATCCAAGTCCAGTTCATTATGCCACCTAAAAAATGCGGCGAAATTTGCGTGAGCTCTCTTTGTAAGCGAGGGTGGACATTTAGCTAGCACACCTTCATGTCATCGCGGAAGGCAGTCTCGTCGTAGCCGCGGCTGGGCGCGATTTCAAAGATCTGGCAATCAGCGGCGAAGGACGCTAGCCTAACTGTGGACCGGCGGCCACTGCCACCGACGCCGACGACGAGTGCGTGACCCCTTTGCATGCGCAGCGTGCGGTGCACTCGTGTAAGGTGCTCCAGCGCATCGTTGAACAACACCATGTTCAATTTACCATGGCGCTCGTTGTGTTCTTCAAGGATCTAAGCAGAAAAGCCAATAACAATGCACGAGGGACGGTTTTTAGCAGTTCACCTTCAAAATATTTCAGTGTGTCGAATGTTCAATCAGCACCATGACGATTGTGAATTACCTCCATGAAGAGACTGTAAACTGCTTCATAATCAAGCAAATCCTCGTAAAGGCGAACTTCATTATCACTACAAGCATTTCGAAAATCTCCAAATAATAGTGGGTCCCGCAAAGTATAGCTCACCACCTCTTCATCTTCACCCCACATTTGCTTTATACTTTCTTCTACGTGATTTTGTACGACTTCTAAGTCCTATATTTTGAATGGAAACAGTTTTCAATTACGTCACTTTGAAATAATGTATTATAGTGGCTCAAAGTTTTTTTATTTTATAATCAATTTTACTTGCAATTTTCGAAATAAGTCGATCGCAAAACACTCGCATGAATTCATTTCTCCAGAGACGAATAAACTGTTGAGCTATTTTGAAATGGTTCGGATCGCTTTGTAGCAATCCTGCCGTTACTCTTGACAAATCTCGCATGTTGAAGATGTAATGAAACTTCGACGGTGTTGGTGGCAGTTCAGTAACAACAAGCTTAGATCGTAAAATGACAATTCTTCTGACGCATTCGTAATGATAAAAGTCTTAATTATTAGTATAATTAATTACCTTATAAAGTTCCAATGTCAACTTTATCAATACATCCGCAAGTTCTTGAATTGGTTCAGAGAAAATTTCAAGATGACCCTTCAGTATACTTTCATAAATATACTCCAAAGTCGTGTCATGAGGAAACGTAACATTGTATACTGAAAACATTGAAATAAACCGGGGATCAACGTCGTGTCTACCACCACCAGATTTTCCCATTGCAGCTAAAAAACCTGGAACAAATAGCTATGGTTCATAAACTTCTTGAACCTACATTCAATGCTGCATCATTTTACGTGGTATTACTTATATCTTTGATCCGTTTCCAGTTCAGATCCTTCCCACGATCGTACATGCCTTTTCTTTCGAACAACAATTTGAGTAGTGCAATTGGCTGTTGAGTTCCATAAGTATCCACCATTGGCATATTCATGTCGTCAATAAAAATGATCAAACGCTTTCCAGGCGGTGGTCCAAAAGAATCCTTGGTTCTTTTCTCAACGACCGACTCTATATTATGTTGAACATCCATCGAGGTTGTTCTCGATGAGAAATTTATCGACAAAGAATTCTGCGAATGAAAAATGTTCGTAAGATTAAGAAGTACGAAAGAAAATTGATAGATCAGGCTAGTACAAATTTTTCTTTATCCAGATTTCTCAGAAAGTTCAAGATGATAGCACTCTTGGAAGTTCCAGTATCGCCTACTAACACCAATGGTTTCTTCGCCTTGTTCATCAAATCTACATACCAACTGGCCCTTATCGTATCGATAGTAGGCACGAGAATCTCGCTGAAAGCTCTATCTCTCTCATGCACATACTCTGTAACGAGTTTCACCCAAGGCACCCAAACACCTTTTTCAACGTCTAAAAGGTAATCATAAAGCTGTGGGTGACTAGTTGGGAGGTAGCGACAGCCCGCGGGCTTCTCTATTGTGTCTTCAATCATCATCAAGCCCGAAGTTTTCTTCATAAAATCGTCGAATTCTTTGCGAGATTCTGCTATTATAGCCGCACCAAGTGAACAGTAACATGCCTGCAAATACACGGCTTCGAAAAGCTCGTCACGCTTCTGAATTTTCTCGTTGATCGCAGACTCTTCTTCTTCAGAGTAAGTCTTGTCGTGTTCTTTACTGTACTCGTCCAACTCTGGTTTTGGGTACAGAATATCTATTGTGGTACACAATTGAACAACCTAGGATTGCAAAACATTTGCTCGTGATAGTTATCAGAGAAAATTCGAAAATGTACAAATTGTAACATTATCATCGAATGTCATATACTGCAATTGAGATAAATTACCATATTGAGATTGGTCTGTGGGATAATAAGTTTCAGAGGCTGAAATGTTTGCAGACCTATAATACCATATATTATGAGTTTGATACCAGTGTCTGTGTATTTTTCGCACAAAGCTCGTAAAATATTATGCTCTGATTTATTTCGGCTATTGATCCATTTGTCCATGTATGGTTGGTATTCTAAATTTTTAGGGTCTACATAGACCATACCAGCACGAGAAACTGTTGCCGGCGATGCATACTGCAAATCTCCCACCTTAAGAGAGTTAAAAACTTTGTCAAAATTGAGTGTTTGCTTAGATCAGAATAGTTTCAACGGAGCATGATTTTTTTTTCTGTACGTATATCATACGGTTCTTACTTCGAACAAGAGACTACAATGATCCTGAAGTTTGATTCGTTCTTGATTCGCCAGAGTGAGTAGCTTATTATCGTCCATGACAGAATTCATATTTTCAATCCATAGAGCATCAACATCTCCATCGAACAAGATATATTTTCTTTCGTCTTTGTTGGAATCTAAAGGCTTATTGATTTCTCGGAATATATTACTTAGTAGCCCATCGGTCCAATCTCTTGTGGCAGGATCCAACTCGCCGTATAGTTCAATGACAGTGCAGGCTTTGGGATTCAAAATACTAAGTTTCGTCGGCTTCCCAAGCAAAGTCTGGGCATCGCATAACGCCTGTATGACAACTGTTTTACCACCCCCAGTTGGACCAACGACCATCGTAGAATGTCTTGTCATCATAACTTCATACAGTTGAACAATTTTATCAACCTTCCAATATATAGAATTATATCTACTTGTGAAAATTTACCTTCGAGCATCTCAAAAAGATTTTATTGTTAGTATAGTACTCACCTGTTCAGGTACAATGATGTAGTTTTTGTTTTTCAGTGCCTGCTCAACTGCATCATTGAAGTCTGGATACCTGACTCTGGGGCAGTCCAGCCCGGGAAAGAGGTCCTTGATTAGACCCAAAAACAGAGGCACGTCTTCAAAGATAAATTTTGGCAGATTCATATCTCTGAGAGCGCGCATAAGTACGACGTTTTCCGGCAAGCCGGTAGAAGACCTCTTTAGTTGTCCAGCCATGTTCAATACGGATCTCAAAGCCCTCAGACCGAAATCATAATGAGTCTGCTTACTCAGCTGCTCTCGTGCCAGATTGTACAATACGGTCATTTTTTTTGCAAGAACTTTAGCAGTAAGGAAACCAGCGCTGAACAGTTTGATTTGACAAATGAGTTCGTTGTCAGGAACGATGCACACCACTGGCCGAAACAAGGCTTTCACGGATTCAGGCAGTTCTGTACGGCCAGCATAGCCTGGATTCATTGTGATGAAGATACCCACTTTAGAGTCCATTGCAATATCTTGACCCTCAAACTATGAGAATAAAATTTTTTTTTTAGACACGTAAGAATGAAAACTCGTGTGTAACGTTGCAAGGCAAAAAACGAGCGTCTTTTGAGAGATTACCATAAATCTCGTGGCTTTTGTCTGAAGGGCAGATCGGATAGTTTGCAATTGAGTTGAGATAACAGATAGTACAGAAACGTCGATTCGATTGAATTCATCGAAACAGCCCCACGCGCCACATTGAGCTAAGCCTCCAAGAGTTTTACCTATGGCAACGTAGTCCATACCTTCACCACAGTTGGTCACAACGCAGAGCAGTCCTAAGGCTTTTGCCAAGTCTTTGGTGGTCTCAGTTTTTCCTGTGCCAGCAGGACCTGCGTCACGAAAAATAATAGTTTTTTCCCTCATAAATCAATTCTCACAAATTTTGAAATGAAACGATTGGTTAAATGGTCCAAGGTACCGGCTGGTGCACCGCCAAGATGCATTGACAGTGCTTGCGTAATCGTTAGATAAATTCGGTCTGTTAGTGGAGTCACAACCAATCTTCCATTGAGCCCCATGTATTCATATCCATACTCGAAGGTTCCACTGCATTGATTCATCCATACATTGTCCAAATCATGCACCCAATAAAACCTATTACACGAGTGAAGAATAGTTTCATAAAATCCTTCAATATGGCTACAACATGGAGGGTAGCCCATCACTAACCTTAATTGACTTTCCCATTCGAATTCTATGGAATCCATTATACTATCCCTAACAAATCCCTCAATAATATCACGTGTATGTACGTCAATGGTCAATACAGTATCAAGTTTTTTCCTTTCATTATTTGAGAGAGTATCTCCTCCCATCAGTTTCACAACTTCATCCAACTGAGAATTGAGTTGTTGAAGATACTGAACATTTATAATGATTTACTAATATATATATAATCATATAATTCAAAAGAGATATATGTACAATCACAGATTTACATACATCTTTCATAGCGCGCTTTTGACCCATAGTAATTTTTTTAAAAACATTCTCAACTTCTGCAGTCCACCAAATTTGATTTGACACAAGGATAATCATACCCTGGAAATCCAACATCCACTGAGTTCTTGACTGAAGCATCTGTAACAAGGAACGTGAATATTTTATTACACTAAGAAAATCAACCAACGTGACAAAGGCATACTTTTCCGTAGTCAAATACGGCCTTCTTGGTGAGATAGCGATTGGAGCGACGCATTTCATCAAGAGCAAGAACCATCCAGTCTTCGATATTGCCTTCGGCAACAACCGCGTTCCTAAACTCCATAACCTCACCCTCAGATGATATGAGGGCGCTTGCGACCATGTGATCGTGACTATCGGGATGGAGCCTGAACTTGGAGAGGTTGTCAAACATTTTGCCTACGTGTTCTTGGATCACGCTAGCCTTGGAGCTGCCTAGGATACCGAGCAGCTCATCATCGCTGATGAAAGAGAAGCGGGGAAAAACGGCACGTTTACTCTTCAGATACTCGCTTAGAGATTTTTGGCATCTCTCCAATGCTTCTATCAGTCCTTCGAAATCCTCTCTGCGATCTGTGATTAAGAACGATGTATGCAAAAAATTGTATGTCGGTGACAGTATTCGCAAACTCACTTGGTACGGAACAACATTCCAGAACATTAGGACTCTTCACCGTTTCCGCCATGACCTTCCGGAAGTTTTTGTCCACATCATCAAATCGCTTGGCCTCGTCGGGTAATTGTGCTCTGATATCTCCACCAATGAATATACCTTCAAGATACATCCATCGCCTCTGTAGCTCCAACCAGGCTTCAACCACATCAGTAATTGTACGCATAGCTTTTTCCCATTTTTGAACAACGTTCAGGAAGGGTCCAATGAATTGCGAGGCTGACATGCTCTGGAGGTTCAGTGCGTTGTCTTCTAGAGTCTATTATAGTTCATACAAATACAACATTATTGATTCAGAAATTAACTCAATTATATGCCAGTGTTGGTAAACAGTAATTAGATAAAATGATGTGTTCCTAAATAGAATTTTGAGGAGCAAGAACTTGATGAACTCATCGATGATGAACTTACCTGATTCAGCTCTTCCGTGCTCCCAAGTACGAATCCTCGATCCTCTCCATTTTTTGTGTGGTGGAGCAATTTGAACTCCATGGTTGTCCAGATTTGTGCAACTTCTTGAACTCCACGTTCTATAGCTAACTCACGGTTGGCATTATTAACTATCACTTCAGCAATTTCTTGATAACGTCCGAGGTCCATCGCAAACATGTTCTCCAGTGTAAACCTATTTATAGTTGATCATTGTCATAATATAAAGAATATTCTATTATCTAATATATTTTTTATCACTTGTATAGAAAGGTTGATCATTAAACCTTAGTTTTCTACACTCGTGATAAAAGATTATTTTCGATACTGGGTCAAAAGATGATTCTAGGCTCGGATGAATACCAGCCTCGCTTCGCACGGGCGGCAAACCTCGCACGGGCTTAGAATTCGTCTTTTGGTCTAGTATCGAAGTGTACTAATTTTATCATGTTTTTCCGTCCATGAGATGAATTATAAAATTGAAATTCTTTTTCCTAGACAAAATTTTCATGACAAGCTCACCCTTTTATTTTCGACATAATTGAGTCTGTTGCTTTCAATAATTCAGTCAATCAAAAAACAAGCTCACTTCATCACCTCTGTTGAACTTTATTTCATATTTTCACTCACTAACATGAATAACTTTTTATTCAAGTCTATTTGATCTCGTTTTGAAACTGATAAAAACCTGGTCACAGTGGAGATTCTCTGCAAATCACACCTCAACTTGATAATTCCATGGGATATCAAAATATCCAATGAAATTATATGCATTTTTATTTTTATTTTATTTGAACTATTTGAATACAGTAGAACCCCTCTATATTGTTATACGTTGAGTCACAATATAAATTTTCCTCGCGAGCTTCTCAACCACGCTGAAGAAAGATAAAAATTTACTCAATAAAATGAACAAACTTTCATCCCATAATAAGATCTTAGCATTGTTATGGCAACGTAGTGAGGTTGTACTGTAATTTTTTGGGAGGATTTACAGGAGTTGGGTTGTTTTCAGATTATTTGAATTTAGGAAAGAGGAAGGAGTCAGGTTGTTTATAATGTCAAATATTTTATAGTTATGATTTTATTTATTCTTGATTTATTCTTGATGTAGAAATGTATGAATCGTTTCAAATTTATTACTATGCAATTTATGATTCGAGTTTCAGATGCGTTTACTAAATTCATCATGATTTAGCATCACGTATCAATATATCATTATGTTTATTTCACGGAAAAGTTGTTCTTATTAAACTACCCATAATTAAGTGTTTCAAATATTCTCAATGAGACAAATTTACTTAAAAATATATAAATTACTGTCAAAGTTAGAATTTCAGCCTATAACGAGTCTTTAATGCGAAATATCTATGAAACAGTCATTCCCATCACAATAACACTCTAGAAGCACTAATCCTTGTGAGTGGAGTTTACGTATCAGACCTGTCGGGTGACATGTCGAAAAACTTGCCGGTGCGCTCCATAAGCTCGACCCAATGACGCTCGCGCATCGCCTCATTTTTAAGCTCAACAAATAGCGGCACCGAGTTTTTAAAGTTCTTCATGTTGGATTCGAGTTCATAGCCAACTGAGATTTTGCGCACCGCCTTGGGCATTTTTCTAAAGTCTCTGAGGAAGCTCTCCATGCCATCGAGCAACTGCTGGGGGTTTAAGTTAGCCCATAAGGTCTTGGCCCACAAGTCACGCGCTTTTTTCTGGGCTTTGTATAGTTCAAATAGCTTGATCATTGCTTCGTAGTCACGCTTTGCCGCGAAGAAACTTGAATAGTCTTTTGGTGGTAAATCAAATAGGATTTCAGCGTTCGTTAAGTCAAGCAACTTTTGCTCGAGCTGGTTTATCAACATCCCGTACTCCTGTTGAACAAAATATTGATGTACGGTTGACGAATAACCGAGTCGATAATGAACTTTAGTCGAGGAAATTATTATTATTCAAGACTCATTGTATGAATATCACTCGTATATCGAGTGTATTTCGCAATTATAATGGAGCTGCCAATTCTGGAGAAAACTTCTCAAATTCGTTCTTTTAAGCAACTATATTGCACAAGTGTCTCGTATACTCGTTATCCCGACAGTCAGTATTTACAAAATTTGAACATCCCAGTGCATATATTTAACTGATGAGCGTACGCTTTCAGACTAATATACTTCCCATAATGATACCAACTATAATATGAGACCAGAGTTTTCGTACACTCATAATAATACGGATCACTGAACTTATGCATACATACACTTCCCAAATAAACCTAAAATATTTTCCAATCTTGGCTATATCTCAATAACAAGTACATGACCCACTTGTGTAACATATTTTTTTGAGTAAATCGACATTAAAACGTATCTTCAGAAATGCTGACAGAGGCAATCACAACTGTGTTATGAATACTCGAGAATAAAATCAATCAACAACATTTGAATATTATCATCTATAATTGATTATTAGATTGACATTATTGAAAAAGAACTTTTATTGATAATAATAATAATAATAATGGCAGCTGTCTAAGGGTCGATAAAAATGCTCATTAAACACACACACACACACATATATATAGTTTTTGATTTACTAATAGTAAGCTGAATCATTTTGGAAGACAAATCGGAGAAGAACGATTTATGCCCCTAAAAAATATAACACATTTTCTTTCATTTTTTAATGCCAAAAGGTACGTACCTCCATTTTTCTCGACCCAGCATCCAAATCATCTCCGCAACTTCCGGGTCCCTCATTATTAAATTTCTCTAGGAAATTAGCTATGATATATCCAAATTCGTCGATTTCGTGTATGGTCATATCACAAAACTGATCTTTCGTGCTTTCAAGACTGTTAAATCTGTAGAGAGCACCGAGATACAGTGCTTCCCAGTCCTTTTGCAGTTTATGCGCCAATTCTTCATCGCTTTTAAGATATTCAATGTCGTGTGCTTTCAACACCCTAAAAGTTTCCTGTACGAATTTAAATTCCGTTCATATATATACGAATTAATTCTATCAACCATACAAAAAAAATTTATTATCTACATTAATAAGACAGAAAAAAAATTAATAAGATTGTCAATCGATTTTATAATAAGGATTATCAAGACATTAACAAACTTGATACTGCAAGTATTTCACTTCGGCTTGAATGGCCATCCGTTTGACATCGCTAATGCATTGCATTACAGTTTTAAAACGCTCCAGACCATTAATGACGAGTTCAACTTCAATTCTGAATTTTTCGATGGTACTTTTAAAACTGTTCATAGCTTCCGAGGTTTCGATAATGAGGATGGCCCCTAAAGCCTGTTTCCACTCGCATGCGTGTTCTTTGATACGATCCAGCAGTGGTCGGAGGTTGATTCTTCGTTATGGACCAAATCATTAATAATTTATCAACTATTACTATGAGAATACATTCAATATTGATTCCGATCCATACCTAATACTTATGACATCATAATAATCAGTCATTTCATCGATTTCTTCAATAATACTATCATAAAAAGCGAATTTTTCATCATATTGCTGTAGAGTTGGATGTGCGTCAGCAAATTTTCCACACGTTTGCGCTTTATCGAGAGACCATAAGTTACTGTACTGTCTCCATTTATGCAAATAACGATGGCAATCGTGCATTAATTTATTTGTTGAATCTTGGATAGCGAAAATCAGTTCGTTGATTATCTAAATTGGACATTTATTGTTTTATGTCAAGCAAAATTTGTTATTTTTTAATGCTGATAAATGATAGAAAATGTGAAAATAACGACAGTACCTGAATATTCATAATATCTTCGAAAAAACTAAACGTTATCAAATCTGAAGCGAATTCGTCTTTCAGTGGTTTGCACTCAATGCAAGTTCGTACCATCCATCTAGGGAAAGCCTTTAGACGTTCCAGAAGATCCCTCAAATTACGAAGAACATTTGTCAATATCTCAGTAGCAGACGGCTTCAGAACCACTTCCGACGCAAACAGAGTAGCGTTCACAGAGAATATCGGCTTACTCGTTGTGAGTAATTTCTTGAAGTACTCCAAATTCCTCACGAAACACCTGTTTATTTATACATTTATTCATACGCCCACTTCGATTTTGCTTCCTCAACTCTAACAGATCCACCCTAAATTAATACTGAAATATGAACTAAAGTTTTCATCATGGATGTCATAAAAAAAAGCTTACAAAGATGCAGGTCAAGTGTTCATCGGGAAAGAAAATTCACGCGAAATGGAGCTAATAAGTCTCGCCTGAAACCGTATCTTTTTACTCCGCTAATAACTAATAATTTGATTCAGGCGAGGGGCTCCTGACTCCAGTACTCCCTGAGAGAGTACTACGGAATTCTTATGGAGTACTGTGGAATCATAGATGAATAGTACTCTTTACTCTTGCCAATATTAGCCAAGATCTATTCCTCAGTTTAGGACAAGCTGAATAAAAACATAATAAGCTTATGCTGACGAGATAAAAACACCGAATGCCAACAAATTTAGTACCATGGAGTACTAAAAAACGATGGGAGTACCGTCGAAATTTTGAGGGAGTACTGGAGTGAGGAGCTCCTCGGATTCAAGGCCCTTCCCACACGTGACTGACTAACAAAAATAATAGACATTCTAACTCAATCAATCAGTCTCTTATTAGAGCGTTTTAACTTGAACCAGTCAATGCCTATAGACGTACTCATGTATAACTATTGAAAGGATATATCGTCAGAGAAAATATTTACGCTATTAATGTACTGTAGATCATCTGTTCATAACGTTCATAGTAAAGTAACATTGCCGGACTTCTGCCAGAGGCATTTCCCTCAACGAGGCTCTCCAATTTCACGAGCATCGGGCTTATCGACTGATAGCACTCCAACATGGAACCAACAAGCTCGGTTCTTTTATGTTCTACTTCTAAGAAGTATTCCTGTAATGAAAAATCGAAAAATAATTTGAACAAAAGAAAATGTTGAGGTTCAGTGACAAGTGAGCGTCGAGAAATTAAATATTTGAACATCGACCAAGTCAAGTAGTATAAAAAATGAATTAACAATTACTTTGCAGTTACGCAACTGGTATCCCGGCTGGTTAGGATCATCCTCAGTGGCAAAGAGATTGAAGCGTCCCAGAATATCTTCGATCTGCTCGTCGAGCCTACATCTGATCTGATTCACCTGCGTGACGATGGACGTAAGACTTTTCAAGAGCTTACTACATCTCGCAGCGTAGTCATCAATACCAAGAGAGTACCAGTTGAGCCTAGTCACACCAGGTTGAATATGTTTCTCAACATTTTCCAGAAAGTGCTTCAAGAGGAGAATCTGCGAGCGGATTAAAGATATTTTGAGGGAAATTTACTCGTTCAACACTAGTGATTTCTTCCTAGAGCTCTTGAATTTTTTTCCACTCAATTTTTAACACGAGTATATACATGTGAAAGGAACTACCAGTTTCTACGTTTGATGATAATACACCATGATATACGAGACAGATTGATTCTCAACTTTAAAATATCCTTACCCATGTGGCAAGATAGGTCTGAAAAGTTTGTATACGTATAAAAATTGTCCTTACGTTTGCATCATCAAAATTTTCGATGATAGTGTTGTACTGATTGATCATTTTCTCTACTGATTCACAATCCGCGTGTAATCTATCCTTCTGGATCCCGATCTCTCTTACCATAGTTGGCAGTTCAAATCCCAAATGTTCCAGCAATTCAGCCTAAAATTATTCATTATATTCTAGTATATTATGGAGAATAATTATGAACAAATAAACTGACGTTTCCGTCGGTGATTCGAAAACTTTTCTTCTATATTTTACCTCTTGAACAAGTTCAAAAACTTTCTGGTTAAAGTTCACCGTTAATTTTATTTGATTTTCAAGAAGTATAGCTCCACGCATGAGCTCTGTATTTTTCAGTATTTGTTGTTGCAATTTCATTGAAGACCCAGAAGATGGTCTGGCTCTTGATTTTGACATTACATCTGATTTTCTTTCTGATCCTCTCGCTGTTTTGATGCTTCGTGATGTCACGAAAGTTCGCACGCTGGGATTCGGTGATAGTCTAGCATCTACAGATTAGTAGAAAATTAAAGTTTTTCAACGTAGTTTTCTCCGTACAAGAGAGGTTGAAAGCGTATAATTGTCCTCTCATCAGAAGTAAATAAACTGAGAACTAAAGTGAGGAAAAATTAACCAAAACTAAGCTTCTGAGACGTAGCATGACTTCTTTCGTCATTGCGGGAAGAAATTCTCGTGGCAATAGTCCCGGTGGTCGAAAGATAATCTCCACTTCCAACTTTTCTTAATGGATTGATCTTGAGGATCTTTGATTGAGCTGCATGGGTTTCAACTATCAAAAGTGACGGGAATAAAATCGTGAGTACGTTGGAGGAAATAAAACTTATCAAAAGAAATTTATAAAAGGGATTGGCAAGAAAAGAGCGAGCTAATACAGGTAGTAGCGAATAGGCAAGCCACAAACGATACCGTTTTTCCGCTCGTACGGCTGAAAAGTGAGCACGCTTTGACTCATTGACAAGTGCAGGACCATTTGAGTCTTGTGGACGAACTCGTCAAACTTAGCGTCCTCGTATGACTTCATGTGCTTGGCGAGGCTGACGTATTGCTCGAACGCCAACTGCTTCAATCCGCTGTTGTTCAGCTCGGCGATTTGTTGGAACACAAGGATCGGCTGCTTCATCCGATTGAGCAGCTGTCTCTCCCAGTATATCGCGCCGGCGATCGGTGGCTGATGCCGCAGCAGCGGCGGCTTTCGCTTGCCTGCAGCAAAGTAAGAGCCCTATGCACCCACTGTCGTGTCGTGATCGAGAAGTCACACTTTAGCCAGTCGTGAGTCAATGATCAAACGATTTGCCTCGGTTCCTCTGTCTTCGCGCACGTTATCTCCGCGAGAACGATAACTTTCTGATACATTTACTCCGATCCGAGCGCTTCTTAGCTCATATCGTGAATCCAATTACATTCAAAAGAGGAGTCGGTTTTCAAGTAAAAATTCTGCAGAATATCATTTCATCGTCTCGATAGAAAAAATTGTTATTTTCTACGAGTATTTGAGAAAGTCTTAGGAATTGCGATACAAATTGAATAAATCATCAGAGTTGCAAAAGCTCGAGTTTGCATTCCCTCATTAGATCATTTTTTTTCGCCCAAGGCCCACTATTAATCACTCAATAGCAAAAAGATTCCTACCTCTACTAAATATTACTTCGACTTCGTCAATTTCTTTGCTGAATTGCTGCATTATAACGTCGAATTTCATAGCCAATCTCTGTTGTATGGCTTCTCTTGTCTTTATTTTTCTGAATTTCATCAAAGTTGCCAATGCATCTTCCGCCCGTATCAGCGCGACAAAACACTCATCTATGAAAACTTTCGCTTCTTCTTCTAACCTTTCAACCTGTTCAAAACGAGTTTTTCATCTGATATATTGTAATCAATTGATTCGCGTTCTTACATAAATAGCTGTGAACAAACAAGTGTTAATAAAGTTTCAAGGTTTCCCGTGCTCACCTCATTGCGGAACCAAGACATTATAGCTCCCCAACTGTCACGATTGTACTCGTTGAAAGCGTCATTCTCGGCACCCCGGACAGGATCGAGTAATTGGGCGACGCGTTCCATGATGCTGTCTATTCGTGCTGGATCGTCGACAATAGACTTTAATTCCTCGCCAAAAATATTGTAGAAGTCCCGCAGCACACCAGCGATTTCGTTTAAATCAGCACTGGTCTATATAATTTTAAAGATACATAGACTTCTTTATTTTTGATTATTTTCTTCAACTCAACCATAATCTCGATTGGATGTTTTAATATGAAAAAAATTGTGAATTCATTCAAAGAGCAGAGTAACAGATTTTTCGTTATGGCGGGGGAAAAGTGACACGTTTCTTCTGTGGCGTACACAGAGAATAGACATTTTCTCCCACTCGGGTCGCAAACGTTTTGCTTACTCCTATATATCAGTCATCAGTTAACGATTTAGCTCGATCACAATACTTTTGATTGTAATAAAACTCACAGATGCCAAATAATCGGTATCCTTGAATAATCTCCTTTTGTCGAATTCCCATCGTGCCCCTTTGCCGGATATTTCAATGCTGGCACGCGTGTCCATGTATGCTGATCTCCAGAGCTTCAACATCTTATGAGCTGTTTCTGTCTTTTCCAGAACAATCTCTAACGGCAATCTATTTTGCGATCGATTTGGGATAAGAGATTTTGAGTTCTTTCAAAAATTTCTCATGTTCCATTGTAAGTTATCCAAATACATACGCAAATAGTTCTTTTAAGCTGATATTTTTCTTAACATTTTGCAGCATCTGCCACGATATTCTTTCAAGTAATGAAACCATTTTTTCTTCCGAGGAGTAATACTTTGACAAGACCCAGATCATTCTCAAATGCTCGTACAATGCTGGAATCGTATGAGTGATCGCTGTGAATGAATCACTGTCTGCTACTACCTGTTGAATTCGGTGGGTGGATTAAAATGAATTAAAAATAATGATTTATATGCTCGAGCTGATTTCAAGCTGAATTTCAAGTTGAAGTATGAATCTTGATGCTGGAGATCTACGGTTTTGTATAATTTTCTCTTTTGTTTTCACATACCTTGAAATATCTGCGAGCAGTCGCCAGGAACTTATTATTTTGTTTAGCTTCAGAGAACCGCTCATTGAGCTCATTGGCGAAGAAGGGAAAGCCATCACCGATGGCCGATCTGGCTAAGTAAAGAATATTGAGAACTCGCGTGATAGCGGGTGTTTTGAGTTGTTCGACAAGCAGAGACAAGCCGGACTCGCGGTCGTGCCAGTACTCATATTCAGCCATAGGACCTTTGCCGTTTGGCGACTTGTTCGTGAAATACTCTAATACCTGAGAACCCGAATGTATTGGCATGATATAATCGACTAGTATGGGTATAAATAATGATTTATTCAAATATATAATCGTCATACCTTTTTTATGTGCTTCTCCCAGGAGAGGACGATGTCCTCAAGATCTTCCACCATTCTCTTGCTCTTGGCGAGTTCGACATTCGTTATAGACGGGTCGATATTTTCGAACACATCGGGGATGGTGAGTAGCGTGTCCGCTTCCACGTGATCTATGGTCCTTCGGGGAAAAATGTATGGATAATGTTGATTGGATAATTGTGTAGTCAATCAGACAATATACACACGCGGGAAACATTCGACTCTCACCATTCGACCGACTCGATGAGTTTCGACAAATAATCAATGAAGTCTTGCTTGCTCTGTTCGACCGGCTTTTTGTGTTCCCGTTCGAACTTTATTCTGGCAGCGTATCCGTCGCCGCCGCCCGCGTCACCCGACATCCTCTCGGCCAGCAAGGACACTCTCCGAATGTTGGAGGGTGGCATGAAGGCCGCATCCTTCAACGGAGGATCGGCGGTGCGGTTGAGGTTCGCGCGATGAGAGAATCGGGAGAAGAGCTACCCACCTGCACGTCGGTGAGCTCGCGGAGCGTCTCGGCGGCCTTCTCGATGCCGGGCTCGTGCATCTCCACGTCGAGGGCCCTGGCCGCGAGCTGGGCGGCCTCGGGCCCGCGGAACTGCGCCTGGGCCAGGGGGAAGAACACCTGCTGCAGCAACTGGCTCATGCAGCCGAGGAACTGGCCGTGGAGCGAGCCGACAATCAGGTGTTGCGGCATCTGCGCCCAGCACTCGGCGATCTCGTCGAAACCCGGCACCCCTTCGTCCCCTGCCCGCACCACGTACACCAGCCGCTGCTCGCTCAGCGAGCTGTCCGCGCCGTCCAGCTCGCCGAACACGCAGTGCAGCACGGGCACCTTCACCAATCGGTCCACCACTTTCTAACGCATCAACAAGCCTTTCCGATCACACGGCCGCTCCAGCCAAAGATTCGCGCGTTTATGCAAAACATATCTACCCAATATGCGCCCCGCCTAAGCGAGAAAGATCACTACGCCTTGCAAACTAAGAGTTTTCCAAAGTGGCTGGCAACAAGTGAAAGCTCAGCTCAATATCTTCGAAATGAGCCAAGCCGTATTTAAATTGGACGTTTCTACGCTGAGATATAGAACTTTCAAAAATATATTTATGGTATACGTGATCATAAACGCTCATTTTACGCATCGATTTTCGTGTCTTAAATGCGATTCTACGCACTCAAATCGATGCGTAAAATTGGCGTTTGATCACTATACCATAAAATATTGTATGCAACTCGTGAAATACGATTTCATGCGCTCGTGTGACCATCTAGCACTCGTTCGCCGACTTTGCCGACGACTCGTGCAAACTTGTCACACTGGTGCGTATAATCGCATTTAACGCACTAGTTCCATAATATACTATTTTAGAAAAGAATCCGAAGGTGTACCCAATAAGCGCCACCCATAAAATACTTTTTTCCGTCCAGTTTCTTTTTTCAGTTCTGTAGTAGGAATCCGATAGATGGTATAAAGTAAAAAGCTCTATTGGATGTCTTCTATCTATCAGCCAAACCGTATCTGGTTCCGATATTTCTACGCTGAATAATAGCATTTACAAAAAATGTTCTTCTCGTCCCAGCGGCAGCAAAGAATGGCACATTTCTTCCGCAGGGTATGAAAAATAGTGAATGCACCTAGCTCATCCAGGCTATTTTGGCACGCGCAAACTTGCCATCTTCGCTGCGCTCGGATCGCAAACGTTTTTCGTACCGAAATCGCCTAAAAAATCAATAACCCATGATTCTGGGGGGTGGCGCATATTGGGTACTCTTAAAAAAAATAACTAAGACCTATCGATACGGTTGATAAAAAGGACGTATGCTGGAAATAAAAATTAGAGGGTGTAGATGGAATGCCAAAGAATCGAATGGTATCTCGCTCGATTTGTTTGGCCCGATCTAAGGGTATCAGAAAAATTCACACTCACTTGAGCAAAATTAGAGCAAGAATCAAAATTGGTGGAAACAATGGATAAAATGAGCTGTAACAAGTTGGTGAAAGCGTTCGAGACCGGTCAAAACGTTTTCTTTCCTCATTATTCCGTACCGTAGTGATGCTCTTAGATGCGCGTATATATAAAATACAAAGGGTGGCACATATTGGGTATAGCTATCTCATATGCACTGCCGAGCTCGAATCGTCAACCTTCTCACTCTGTACTCCCCAACGTGGATCGAGTGAATTTTCTTACAATTGGTATTGCTGTATGAAACTGGTTATACTCACCCTTACCAAAATGTACTTATCCTCTTCTCCAGGTGGCGGGACAAACACCTCGCGAGTAACTGTAAATTTTATATCGATGAGTCTTACGAAGAAAGACAAATGCAATCTGTCCGCGAAGAAAAACACATTGCAATCTGGCCGCAAAAAGGATACATGGGGCACATCCCACTATTTTCCGACGTAGTAAAATATATGGAATGAAAGCTTAGAATGAGTAGGTTATAATCGACAAGAAAACAAGCCTTTTCGACAGTTCGATTGTAGTTTAAACTCTTTTTTCGTTAATATTCACGGGCGAATCATTCCGACATTTGTCTTTCTTCGCGGACAGATTGCGATGTGTCTTTCTTCGTAAGAGCCATCGATATAATGCGAATTCTACTCTGTCTTTTACAATTTTTTTTCATCAATCCTCCAGGTCAAAAACTAAAACATCGTTTATTTCACGAATACACTATTTGAAGAAGGAGGTACTTTCTAACGATACGTTTGTATATTTTTACTTGCAGTATTGTTTAAAATATATATGGGTCATTCTCATAAAAACGGTATTATTTGATATCGAAAATCGAAATAAGTTTTTTACCCCACCAATTATGTTCTTTGATAGCAACACAAGCTAAAACTACTTGTGGTCCTTTAAATTCGCTATAATATTTATTTTTCTAGGTATTCCCTTCAACAACTTTTACGGTAATTAGGCGTTTGATGGAGATAACATGAGAATAGGATTAGAATACATCTGCTTCTGTTTGTGTTGGGATCATCAGAAAAATAAACGAAAAAAAACGTACCTTCCAAGATTGGAATAATATAAATTGTATAACTGATAAAAATAAAAAATATTCAACTGAATATTTGTAAAATTTTACTCAAAATTAGTACATTTTCACGAATTCTACAATATTTTCTGATGAATATTTACTATTTTCATCAGTTATGAAATTTCTGTTAAAAATAGTAATTCCTTACACTTTGATTTACAGTCTAAGTTTTGTTTCTATCATTCTTCGTCAGTTTCAATGAAGTTATTGAAGTTCGAAAGGAAAAACAAAGTGATTTTCTGTATGATTTTATACTAAAAAAACAAGATCTTGGACCGACAATAACGTTGTTAAAAAAACACTTACAAAAATAAATGATGAGGACATAACTTACTAGTTTTGTATTGTGTTTTATGATAATTCCATGAAATCCATTAGAAAATGCATTCCTTTACCGCGGAATATGAGTGCCAACCAGAGTGATTAAATGTTACAAATTAGCGTTAGCCCGATGACCAATCGGGAAAAATCCTTGATTGCGGACCCAAGAAGTAATTTTGTAAGGTTTCCGAACGTATGAGGCATATAGATATATATTCAATTAGTACTATCATACAGATGAAGCAGAATTACTCAATCTCAAATCTGGCCCTTGATAAACAAAGTTAGCGCGCTGACGGCGTGTATTTGTAATCAGTCTTAATCAAAATTCACGAGCTGTGGGTTGGATTCAAAGTCCATTCCATAGCATTACCATTCGGTTGCTGGTATACTCGGTTGAGCTGAACGATGAGCACGATCTAAACAACGGAATCAACTTGTTTTTATATTACTTTTGAAGAAAACCGTAACAAACGGCAACATCTCTGGACACAAGTAATTGATTCAAATTCGCACTGAAAGTAAGCTGCAATAGAAAAATTGGACGGTTGGGCCTGTTTCAGTACTGATGTCCCAAATAACAACTTTGTGTAACTTCTTAATGTTCAATTTTGAAGAGTATAACTAGTTTGAACTAACTGTAGCCGTTCGGAATGCCAAATAGCTCTTTTCAATATACTCAATATATCGAGGACAAGGAAAATATAGGTTCCGTGAGAATGACCCATATGTACAAATAAATATATTATCTTGCTTACAAGAATTCGACTGAAAAGAAGGTTGACTCTTCTCTCTCATCAGTAAAGTGTATAAATCATCATGTAAATCGTCAAAGTAATCCTCCTCCCCATCATCTTCTTCTTCGCCGCCTTCGCTGTCATCCCCCGTTGACTGGTTCGAACGCAAGGCTGTCGGTGATTCGGCGATATTCAGCACCCCATCGTCAGTTTTTGAATCACTTCTGTCCATTTTTCCTTTTCCTTTTTTTTGTTTCTTGGGTTTCTTAGGAACACTCTTCCTTTTTGGTTTTGATTTGTCTGAATTGTCATGTTTGTAGAATTCACAATGAGTGAATTAATAAATCCAAGGAGTAACAAATTCATTCAAATTAAAAATATAATTGTTTCGTCTATTTTCTAAAACAATATATTTTGTATTCAAAAGTCAACTTTCTAGAGTGCCTTCTTAAAGATACGTGCATAACACAAACAATATATTAAGTGCTTCTCATGCATGAGAAAATTGCAGAACGAGCATTGTGAATTTTGTGCTGTACGAGATTCAAATGTTCATAGTGTATTAGAATAATCATTCAAATTTTACCATCTGGAGCACTTTTTACTAATCTTTGAGACTTGATTTTAGATGAATAAGAGCTTATTGCTGCTAGACTTTCACGACCTAAGCAAAGTTTTAATCTTAGTCCATATTTTCAAATGAATTTTTCATAAAAACGACTAAATACGCAATCTGTACATTAAACTCTCGAATACTGATAGAAATAATCAAGCAAGTATGATTTTAACATATCAAATTTATGCTATATAATATACCTTACGTGATTCAATAGTCAGTTAAACAAATTGACAAATATTAGTAATTTAAGTAATGATTTCAATTAACTCACCTTCTTCCCAAACTGCAATTTCTTCTTGAATAATCTCATCTCGATATGTTTTATAAAAAAATACTTGTTTGCATTTGAGATTAGTTTCTTCGTAAGTATCATTATTCAGGAGGTTCAAGAGCATTTCTTCATGTTCACGATTATTCTCCTAAATAATTTAATGGTCAAATGTCAAGTTATGTTCAGCAAATATCCTGAATAAGGACATAGAAATCATTACATCTATGAGTTCAGTGAATAGGTCGTATGAATTGGTAAGATCCAAAAATCCCATTATTTTCTCTCGGATCCACAGAATTCTACGAAAAGTCATAGAACAGAATTAGAATTTTCATATGAATTAACATCAAAATCCATTAATAAGACCAGTGACGAAAACTTCTGTTGTTAGAAGCTAATCTGTAACTAATGAGTGTTCATTGTTTATAGTTAATAGTGTTTAGATTTCCACACATGTCTCAGAAACTGAAAACCTCAACAGGAGATGAAAAGTATTATCTTTCAATAGTTTTCCTAAGAGCACATATCTCGTAACTCCCGGATATATATTTACGTTTTACTAACCTGTATGAAAGAAAGCAAATTGAAAAATAATTTTACGAGCACTTACGATGCCGAACTTCCACTAAATCCGTTGAACTTAGTAATCGTGACTATTATATTGACATAGATTTATTCGAACAAACGAAAATATAACTTTTTTTATTCCAATTATGGAATGTGAAATACCGATAATCCATCGTAGCTGAAGCCGATGTTGCAGATGTTGAGACGTTAGTCCCATAAGTAGAAGCTTCGGCCATACTGCCATAATTAGTGGAATTATCGAATTCCATTGCTTCAGACATTTTTTATGAGTACTTTATTAATATTATATCATAATATAACCTAAAGTTACGTATTGTCAATACTATTGTAGTGAATGAATTGAACTCAGTTACATTCTACTCGAGTTCGCGCGTTTCTATGGTACCAAACATTCCCTGCCCTACGTTTCAAACATCAGCTGTGTAAAATCGATCAGAAGGAAGACGAAATGTTCCAAGTACTTGCATGATGAATCGTAGTTATAATATTTAGAAAACTTGAGGGGTAATTTACAACGAGCCTAAATACATTAATGGATTCATTATCGCTAATAATTTTTAATTTTAACTCGAACATGTTTGGCCTGCTAAATTACTCTCAATTTAGCTTAGAGAATCATCATCGGAAACAATTTTCTATAGATTTCAACTGTGTGTATAGTCAACTTATTAATTTTTTAGTTAATAGCGTAAAATATACAATTTCAGTAATTTAACCCAATTGGAAATCATCAATTTACTATCAGTTAATTAGTCCAATTTTCAAATACTGAGGTAGAAACTTCTTCATATAATTGTTCATATAATTGTTTTGATATTTTGCAGGATTTTCATCCTGAAGAAAACTCATAATGTACAGATTCACTAATTTTATTAATTTGGTCTTACATAATAAAAATGTAATATAAATGCTTCATTGGACATTTTACCAATATCAATAGAGTAGCTTAGTTGCTATGTACACATACCCTTACAGAGTATTCATTAATCCGGGATTTCATTTTCATTAAATACATTGTATAAGCCAAGCCAATATTTCACATTTTCACTTCGGATCACTCGATTCCACTCATGACTTCACTAAAATCTTTGAAATTGTCCATTACAACACTATCCTGATTCTCCCTTCTCCTACTCACATCACCGCTAATTTGTTCAACGACCCCACTCGCTGAAGAACTAACGTCTTCATAACTCTGATTCGACTTGTTTTCATTCGGCACCAATCCTCTTTCAAGGGCATCTAAATACTCTCTTTTTCCTTGATCACTACCAAAATCAAAACTTATTGAAGGGATAAATTCAGTCTCTACAGTAGTTGATATTTTTGTCACATTCGAATTGTTATGACTCTGTTTACCCCTTTGATTAGGAGTTTGAGAATTCATTGGAAGCAGTATAGCTATACTTTGCGATTGAGAATTTGTATGAGGCACTCTCATATTTTTAATATTATTATTGTTGTTATTATTATTATTTTTTTTATTATTATCATTATTATTATTATTGTTATTATTATTATTATTATTATTCAGTTTTGAATCATATTGAATAGATGGTATTGCAGTCTTCTTTATGAATTCAAAATTCTGCTTGGGTGTTTGAATGTCATCAACATATAAATGGACATTTTGTGATTGAGGGTTCGCTTGCGAATTAAGCATATCTTTGTTATGTCTTTGCTTTCCCGATGGAATTTGTTGATTTCTCATCGCTTGAGAAATTTCACTTTGTTCTGCTTGGCCATTTTGGAAATCGTAATCTACTGGTCCTGCTTGAGAATTTCTCAAAATTTGAATATTTTTGTCAGATTTTAGAGCGTCTTCTATGATGTACCTATTAGGTTGAGATTGAGAAACCGGCACCGGGTATTTTGGTATGTTATTGTGAGTATTGAATACTTGTTCTTGGCCTCTTACAATATAAATAGGAATTTGCGAAACTGGTTCATATTCATGAATCAATATTCTCTGTTCTTTTCCATCATTATAGTTGTGCTTCATCGTGCTCGGTTGTCTTATGTCCAATTTTCCATTTGTATCATCTGAATAGACTTTAGGATTTTCATTTTGAGGAACTCTATCGGATACCTGTAACTTTGGAGCTGCAAAGTCATCAACATCGATAGTGTCAGAATCTTGCGGCAATTTGTAATTATTATAAAAATATTTATACTCAGGAATAGTTTGCCTATCATAATCGTGATCTTCATCGTTATTTCTAGTGTTTTTGTTAGCATTAGGCGAATATTGTTCTTGCTCTTGATTAATGGTGAATGGTCGAGGAAGATGTTCATTCACACTTACTTGGCTCATTGTCCAAAGAAAATTTGCCGCAGTTCCTTGTAACCCCGAATTGATTGTATGCGCATGAGTAGTTTCTTGGGTAATGCCGGGCTTCTGAAGAGGTGGATCGATTCTATTGGTTTTTTGACTCTTCTTAGAAATGCGAGCACCAAAATCTCCAAATTGTTCATTTTCGACAGTATCTTCAGCACTGTCATAGTTTTGGTAATCAGGATGATTTGATTTCTGTTCAGTTTGAGAGTTTCTATAATTTTCATAGTTATTGTTCTTCGGGACATAGTAATAATCGTGATTTTGTTGAGAATTATATCGGTTATTCTTTGGATTATGGTGAGTTTGATAATTTACATGATAATCTTGGGAATCCCCTGCTTGATTGTACCGGCTTTCGTAGTTTTTCAAGTTTCTCGGTTGATTCTGTTGATTTTGGAATTCGTTACGATACTTGCGCTTTTGTCTTTGGTTTGGATTGCTCCTAACATTTAAGGGTTGTTGTAGTTCTTTTTCTTCTTCATAATCGTGATAATTTTGAACTATTTTCGATGCAGGTTTTTGTACACTAGACATTTTTCCGTTATTTTCAATAGTTACGTGGTAATTTGTGTATTCATTTGGCTCATCCCGATGATTTTGATGTCTTTTATATTCATCTTGAGATATTTGGGTGGTTAAGAACTTAGATTGTTCATTTTGTAAGCTTTGGCTATTATCTTGGGAAATCTGAGTATTCTTCGAGCTTGACGAATCTTCCTCTTGGTAATCTTGGTAGTTTTGATTGATTGGAGGAGGCAGCTGAGTTGTTGTTATGATATTCTCATTTGGGTATCTTTGGAAAGCTGCAGAGATAGGCTGGGTTTCAAAATTTCTGTTATGATATGGAATATTCTGTTGGTTTTGATAATTTCTAAAAGTTTGATGAGTTCTCAGACCTGGCCCGGTAATGCTTATATGATGGTGATGTTGATTGAATGACCCTCCGTCATTTCGTTGCTCAGATCTAATTATCTCTAGATCTTTCAGATCAATTGATTTATTCGTATGTTGAGATTGGCCTATAACATCGACTCTAATTGGATTTTGATGTTCATAACTTGAACTATTACTATTTAGAGTCAATGTAACCTCAATTGGTGTATTACTTTCCTCGGCCATATCTGTAATTCTTCTATCAGGTAACATTGTGACAGTTTCTTCTAAATTCTGTTCTGTAATGGATGATCCAGTGTTCAAACGAAGTGTTTCGAATGTAGTCGATACTGCTTGATAATCTAACGTCCTGTCATCTTCTGTGGCTACCATCCCTGTTTCCGGAGACTTTTTTTCTATAACATTAATGCGGAAATCGGATACATCTTGAACTTCTTTATTGGGAAGAAATCGTGTCTGGATTTCATTTTCTGGAAATGCATATGGTGTTGTAGCATCGATCCAAGATTCTAAATCCCTGTTGGACGATGTATATTCATCGGTTAGATATGGTTCAGTTGTAAAGGTATCTTCCTGAATCAACCCCCTTGATTCCTCCGTTACAAGGTCAGAGTTAATATTCTTTATTCCTTCGTTTTCTTTCTGTCTTAGCGCCGAATAAACTGAATCCAATTTTTTTCTGAAAGTAACATTTCCTTCAAACGTTGTAGTTGATTCCAATTCTTCAAGACTAGCTCCAACAGTTGCATTTTCAACAGGTTCTAATGTCGAAGATTCATTATCAAAATCTATACTCTCTTCAGTTGTCGTTGCACTGACTTCTTTCTCTTCAAGTTTTCTCTCAATATGTGAATTCGCTAGACCAATGCTTTCTTTAACTTCCATATCATCAAGTTCATAAATAGAATTCTGATCAAATTCTGTCGAACTTGGCGAGTAATCATCATTTTCTTGAAACACTATTCCGGTAGATGTTTCAGTTACAATGTCTATGGGCGGGGTCCCTTGACTCGGGTTGGGTGTGGTTTCAACTGACGGTGGTGTTGTTTCTTGGTGAATGTGAACTTCATTAGGAGTGGTATCGTAAATATGGGGTTCCTCAGTTGTACTCTTTAGTGTAGTGGAACTAAATCCGGCCGTTGAAGATTTATAGCTTGGACGTCTGCGGTGGCCTTGATTATTTCCCGTTAGTCTGAAACTACAACAATTTCGTCATGAATTCTTATGTTGATGATACAAATTGAAAAATGTTGAACAAAATATTACTCAGAAAGTACAATCTGTTCAAAAAAATATCTTATCTGGAACATTTTCTTGGACTTGATTCATCTACGAGACAGTTTTGCCGGTCATGAAAATCATTTTTGTGATGAAAATCATGAAAATCATGTTTGTAAAACTCATGAATTTATAATCAAATTAAAAATATCTATGCAGTTCACTCAGATTAATTCTCACATTTTCAGATTAATTCTGTATAGGAGTCTACCTGGCGCACCGCACTAGACCTAAAAGTAACTTTATGTTACTAGTGTATATTTTAAATATCCCTTAAACGAGCACTCGTAACATAAAATATTTTCTACTCTTTTCAAACAAAGAACAAACGAGTTTGAGTCTTGAGATCCCCAACAGAAGTGAAACTTTACTGTAGCATGTTACAGCAAACTGTTCTAGAAATGTAAAGAAATTTTCTTGAAAAATAATCAGTTATACGATAGACAAGTGTTTAAAACTTATAAATGAATTACAATATTTAAATAGTAATTGAATATTTATACTAAATTTAATTCAAAGCAGGTAACTTAATCTCGCAAAGTAAACATTGTTGGATTTACCTCTACCATCATAAAAACTATTATTTTTGGCTAACCAAATGATATATAGACCATTTGGACTAGTGACTCTTGTTAAAGTATCATTAATCAATTCTTGCGCATGTGCTCTGCCATATCGTATGAACAATTTTATCAAATGTTGCTTCTTGGGCAACAAGAAAACAATTCTTTACGGTAGCTAGAAATGAAAGTGCCAACTTCCTTTATTAGTTTCCGTCAAATAGTAGTGCCTTTCAATTTGTCCTGTTAGGAGTATTACCTGAATGGCATTCTAATCAGACTATCCAGGACTCAAAATAAAATAACTTATCAACTTTACAAATTATCCTTGGCAATTGAATTTTCATAAAAACTGTATGAATATACGCGTCATGATTTTAGACAGATTTCACATAGGTGTAATCTAAATTTGTTGAGGTAATTGATTACGGGCAAAACTTCCAGCTTGCTTCACTCACTCGGAAATGAATAGACGGCTATTTACCCCAAAAGCACATAAAAAATAGAAATAAATCACCGATGATTTTGAAGTAAATAGCTGCATGGTAAAGGACTAAAAGAAGAAGCAATGATATAGTACTCACTGTGGCTGTCCCTTGTTGGATCGATCCTGGATAATCTCGGGTTTGACCCGTATGACTGTGTTTTCTTCCAGATCAGTAATTGTGTCAAGAGGTTTGCCCTTGTAAAATTTGTGTTGAGAATCCCTCACGGGACTCGGATGCTTATCCTGATTTTGCGCCAGCTGATTCTCATTTCTCCTTACGTTCAGGAGAATTGGGATCATACGATTGCTCTCGTCCTTCTGGTCCCGTTCCACATGATGCAGAACGTCGTCGTTGGCGAGAAGAGAAGCATCGTGACTCTGTTCCGCGTAAAACTGATTACTTGATGCACACTCAACTTTGCTCCACCAGTTGCAAGTGAGCAGTCGTTGACTGAATAGAGAACCCACCGGACATAGGAATGATGACTGCTTGCCTGCATCGCATACGTGAAATACCTGGCAATCCGTCTCCTCGTCCACGTAATATCCTATAATGAATGAGTGATAAAACTACATCGTTGATCAAATCATCAATTAAAATGTAATTCCGAAATACTCCAGTACGCAATAATAAAAATAGAATATCGAAGAATTGAATATGAGTATTTCAAATAATCACTCCAATTGCTTAGGTGGTTAAAAAAATTCACAAGTCATAACTACAATTTAGGCCTACGTTTTGTCTCGGGCGGGGATAGGTTGGAAACAAATAATCACGATTTACGAAACATGAGTTATTTATTTGCTGGGACTAACCAAAGATGTAGACCAGCATTCGCTGTTCGAGGACTAGGGAACCCAGTGAAACCTAGTCATCCACCACATTTACAATTATAAACAACATTTAATATATCAAACTTGAATTAATCAGATAAATCATAAATGTAAACAAATTTACTCGCGAGCGATAAAATTAGAGATTTGTTGTATTTTAAAACTAAATAAATGCTCCGCTGAATATAAACTATCATTGCAATCATTCATATACACAGCATATACTCAAATTGTAACTTTTAATTACATACGCTAAACCAAATAAATCACATACGCGAATTGGTCACTGTAAATATTAACGAATCACATTGCACGAATCTCACTTGCAGCGAATGTCACATTTGATCACACAACAACACTGTACCAATCATACTCATGAATAGTGCCTCAATACATTATATAAATCACATTCAAAAATTAAATTACACATCACGAACTGATCCATTTAACTTACATATCACAAATTGATTCATTCAAATTACACATTACAAAACTAATTCATTTAAATTGCACAATCTCAAACTAACAACATTCGCTTCATTCCGGAACAATAATCACTCTACGTCGGGGCCAACTCACATCTGTCCCAACTACTTTCTCCCGATCTACAAATAGGACTGACTCAGCCTCTTTTTTCTCTTACTTGCCCTCGCGCGGGCTCGTTTTCCAGCGCCCCCGCCCGGCTTTTCTTTACCGTGGAGTGGTGGAAGGGGGCCCAACCGCGGCCGACTCCCCCCGTTTCTAATCAGGCCCGGCTCTGTCTAACTGCAATTCTATGATCCAGCATAATTTACATAACGTCTACTCTACGTGGAGATATCCGGAACACGTTTAAAGATATTTTAAAATGAATAGAAATATTGTATTCATCGTTAATCCAAGCCAGATGTTTTTTACCGAAAAGTTTGTCGTTTCGTAAAAGTCAATTCAAGTAAGCAGGATAAAAGAAAATAATCGAAGAAAATAAACGTTATAAGAAAAAGGCCAAGCCCTCGAATAGAACTTCGAACGAGACTGCATTTTAATAATCAATCTTGAATATAATCTTGCATCGTTTGGCTCTAGAAAATATCCTTTTACCTTTTGTGATCACCTGATGTGCCTCAAAAGAAAATCGGTTTCTGCGCAACAAACTATATTCTTGGTGCAATAAACTAACTTGGTGGCACAGAATGAAATAACGAAAGATTTACATTGAGAATGTTTGATGGAATATTATACGAGACGAATCAACTTGTACAAATTGGTGATTCAAAGAATCGTGCGATAGAGTCTTCCGATAACACGTAAATTCATGGTATTGCCATTATAACGAGTTCGTGAATTAATTAGTAAATTAGAATCCATCACGATTCGAAACGAACATTAGATTATTCCAACGATACCCACCATGGACATATTTTCTCCATCGAATGCTTGACAGACACTGATCAAAGAATGCAAAACTCTGACTTCAATGTTTATTGAAAAATATCATTGGGTGGGAGCAAGAATGTAAAAATTCGACTTCGCGCTTTAAAAGATGAGCTTTTCGCTTTAACTCGACGAGTTATTATTCCGTATGTACTGCGTATTCAAATTGAAAAAATAGGTCCAGAGAATGGATATTTTATTTTACAATTAACAATTTAGATAGATTGAAGTGTTTCAAATTATAGACGTATCCAAAATGACAATTTACTGAGTAGTTTAAAAACATGTCTCTGATCACGATGCAATAAGATATCCTCATCCATATTATTGAGTAAACTCTAACGCATGCGGAAAAGACTTTTTTGTCTAAAATATCCAAAAGTTTTGTCAGAGTCACCCGTATACGACTTTTATCGGATGCACAGTTATTAATGTTTCCCGCATGTAAATTAATGTGCGTAAATAAATGACATGAGTCACCATGTATTATACATTATACCTCAATAATATATCACAGAAGTGGGAGTCTAGCTCGTCGGTCAAAAAAACCCGTAGTTTAAAATTAGAAAAGCTGAATTCTCATTGGCATTTACGTAATATGATTTTACTCATCATCGGATCATTTGAAAATCCCAAATTTATCAAGAAGAATTCGTTCGAAAAAGAATCATTCTCCAAAAATGGAATCGAAAATAAAACTAAAATCTTGAGATTGTATTATTTTGGAATATACGGTATAATGTAGAATGCAAATTTTAGTATCGAATAGCGGTGCAATAATATACAAACGATAGACTCCATCGTTGGATTTCATCATTACAATCCCAGATTAGTTTTGAGGACAAGTATCTATTCAAAAATTAGTCGAATGCTCAAAGACATTATTTTTTAAATGGTTATTTTATTTTGGAGATTTCATTTCATTTATAAAGCAAATAATCAGATAATATTACCTTGCTCTCGATCATGACATGAAAAAGATGTTTTTGGAATTCTCAAGAAGGAAGGATAGTCAACTCCAGGTTCACCAGGCACATTTCTTTTCAAATCTGAGAGTCCTATTGGCAGATTAAAAAAGTATTTCATAAAAAATTATATTCTCGCGTATTTTCAATACAATTTCGTTGGAAAGTTTACCCGCTGCAGTTTCTGAAATTCTTTATAAAAATTGAATCAATTAGTAAACACTCATGTTGTGATAGAAGAGTTGTGGGAAAAAGCTAGATTCTCCAAAAAAAATAACGTGAAAGATTCACGATAGCTCAATAAAATTTTGAATATATGTTTTGTGTTACGTGACGAGATATTTGCAAGGAGTCATCGTCTTCAGGAGAAATATTTGTTATTGTGTATTTATATGTTGATATAGCTTTCAAGTAACCTCTCTCACGTATTGACTGGTTTTTCAAATTAAAACTGTAAAGCGCGTATTCAAATTTACCGGATAGCATATAATCTCCTCACATAATCAGTAATGAAATAAGTACAGAGTAAGATATTCTCAATCACCTGATTTTTCTGCATCGCCGTGATACTGTCCTTTATCAAAGCCATATTCATCGAAGAAGCCATCTTCGTGTGGATTGAAGTACTTCCTATACGTATCATGTGTTTATCACAGCAAAAAAAAGAAACGGTCTTAAATGGTTCAAATAAGATAAAGTAATGTATTACACTTGTTAGTATTGATTTGTACTTATTTTCTCAATACGAACCTTCCTCTCGAGCCATCGATCGCTCGCCTAGAGATAAAACTGGACCTTGCTTCGTCATCGTAATCGAATAAGAGGCTGGCCCACACAGAATATAAACTTGTTGCTAAGAAAACTGAAACATTCAGAACATTTAATTTTATTAAAGGTCGATTGTTGCTCAATGAAATATTCATATGAACTCTACAGGACTAAAATCTCTTTTGATTAACTACAAAACTATGTTTGAAATACCTACTGTACATACGCATTAATGATCATGTAACATGAAAATTCAATTTCAATTCAAATACCGGAAAACCTCGCTAAACGTCATTACTTCATAAACGTTTGAGATAATTATTCACAAAGGAAATAGAATATAAACATTAAATCGTAACTACTATTTCATTTCATTTTGTCTTTGAATAAGGTATATGAAGAATTATACATCTTGAAATGAGAAGGTCTATGTTCCAAACCACCAAAGGGAGAAAGTTTCAAAATAATGAAAGAATAATCACAGCAGCAGCATTTGGCCAAAAACTGTTTGTTTATGTAACGATTCTGCGACACAATGCTCGTGTAGTATGTACAAACAGTCACATAAAGTGGCTTCAAATGCTTCAATATCCCCTCGCAATCTGGGAAATCCTGAGCACGGACGAGACTAATCAAGACGGACATATTACGATGCCTAGAATTACACGACTCCAATAGTAACCCGGTTATATTTTTCCCCGTGCAACACCCGAGATTACCGTGAATCATTCGAACGACTTTTCATGATATTTTCTATTTTCCCAGATCGAATTGTTAGGTATAGGTATCTGACAAGATACGTATACCTAACCTACCTATCCTTTTGAAAAATTTATATTTTTTCAAGAGGACTCAAGCATGTATATCTATGGTGTAAATTATCAAATTACTTTCTAATTTGATGAATATTTCCTACGATATTACTAACATTCATGCCAGTAAACATTTTTCCTATCAGATTGTCACTATCAAAATCGTGATATGGAAATATATATGTGAAAAAAATGCAGCTTTCTAGCTCTGTTTTTCAATGAGTTTAAATTCCAATCATGATCTCTTTTAATGCATGAACCGAAGCGCTTATATGATGCATTCTGTTATTAATATTTCATTACTATATGATTTTTTATTTACACGGAAGCACCACGTTCAAAAAGAGTGCGCGGTTCAACGCTCTGTCACAGAAATGAATACGTTTGTTTCATGCACAACACGTCTTTTCTAACGAAAGTTTTTCAACTCGATTCAAAAATATTTGTAGTTTGTATGTACGTAGCTGATATATTTGATTAAACGATTGATCATAGTTCGATTCACGTGGATTACCTCATGGAGAATGCACGATATTTTGAAATTCGTTATAAATTACTGTAAGGTTCTTCAATATCTCTTGATTTATTAATTTCTGAGGTATGACTTCATTTCCAAGCTTGTCTTCAAGTTCCGAAAAAAAAACAGAAGTACGCGCTGATTCATTCTCAATATACTCATAAAAATGGTTTTTGGAATCGAAAAGAATCTACTCGATCATAGAAAAAATGATTCTCGAAATAGCCTTAAAAATATATTCTAGAATGAAACAATTTTGTACAAGCTGCCAAGCATAATATTTGACAAAAGTTTCGAAAGTATCGTTATAGTGTCATATAATATTTGGCATCCTCGATTAAGTCATATAATATGACAATGATATTTTGAGTAACTTATTCAGGTAGCAGTAATCCTCGAGTTCCCTGAATTCCAGGCAAAATGAATTGAGGAAATCAATCTTCCTCCAACGAAATTGACAGTGGTATTCTCGTGACCCTCCGCGCTTGGAGTATATCAAGATCCCACATACGCCGGCCGGCTCCGCTTTGTAAAACGTCGAGGCACGATCTCGGCCTGAGCCTTACCTTTACATTTTTGTTTGCTCGCATTGCAGCGTAGAGAACGCGATGTAATATCACGGACTGATGAGATGAAGATCCGTAGTGGAATCTTTTGGAGATGTGAATTTAGGGCTCATGTATTTTTATTTATTGTTTGCAAGAATTTGTCCAGTTAAATATCTAGAATGGATGTAAGAACATCATGGTTTCTCAGTTCTAATGCAATCCTAATACTGTAATAGTATTTTGTATAGGTCATCATGCAATATACATTGATCAACTTCGATAATACTCGTAATACCGTGTATATATATATATATATATATATATATCCAACCGTCTAATCTAAAATGTATAGGGAATAAAGTTATTATTGATATAAAATTATAACTCAGTTAGCGTAGTTATAGTTCTTGTATAGATTTGTTACCTCAGAACGTAATTGGCGCAAGAAAATTATCATTATTGAATCGTATTAATATGGATTCCCGAGTGTGGTGTATTCACAAGTGAAATGGTATTAAGTTTTCTCCACTCTGAAAAGTCGTAACGTTCCTCATTCAAAACGCTCGATTCAATAGCCGAATAATTCCTGAGCTCATCATCATGTGAGAAAGTACGTGATGGGTTGTGTAACTTCGGAAATCTATCGCACTCTTTTGAAACCTTACGGTGAAAAACTAGAGTATGAGAGTAAAAAATCACTGTATGGAGGTGCATGAGTGGTTGAATGGAATGCAATTGATTTTTTATGCAATCAAAGTGAATTTTCACTTTAGTTCCATGAGATTTGATAGCAACAACTTTTACATCGAATTTGCAGTAAATTATTCGTATAAAAACTCGTGGAACAAAAGTAAGATTTCACTTTTATCATAAATGAGAAATTAACTGCAGTTCGCAGCTCAATCATCCATACACCTTCAAACAGTGTTTTTTCACTTTAATAAACTAGTTTTTCTACTGTAAGATGTCAAGAGAGCACCCTCGGTAAAAATCTTTAGCGTGTACCAACTTGGCCCGGGATTTGTTTGCTCCATTTTTTTCAACTTGGAATGTTTATCCTAGCATATAAATCCAAGCCTATAATTGACGTCGCTTCGAGTATTTACTAGCGGGTTCCATTATACTTTCACGTGACCACTTGGAAATACCCTTATTAAGTCATTTTTCAAACTGGGCTCTCTATTTTTTCAGACATCAATATTGTAGTAATTATTTGGGATGTGAATGTGCAAGGGTGATTTTACGCATGCTTATTTCGAGACCTCGTGGATATGGGAAACGCACACTCTTGTTTCGAATAATAGGTTTTTTTTGCAATAATATACATCGAGATATGCGACATTTTTTATGGTTTAGGGAATGAGTTTTTGAAAAATATTAGCAAAAATTGTTCAGCTAACATTTCTCTAACTAAGAGAGGGTTACCAACCCTGATAAATCTTTGGGTAATCAAATTAGTCATTGGTGCCGCCATTCATGAATATTAAGTTTCGATTTCCTGCAGATATTTATGAATCATGACTCACTTTGATTTTGTGCATTTTATGTATAGAATCGATATTGATTCACAAATATATCAGGAAAGTCAATACATTAGATTATTTGGGTATACATCTCAAACAATACTTCGATGATTACATGGTCCAAAGTTCACACTACTCTTAATAAACTATGTCGGTGAAATAATAGGTAATCAAATGAAAACAATAATCTACTGGACTGGAATAAATTCAGTAGAAATGAGATGAAAAAACTACACTTTATGTTGTTTGCCTTCCCCAAAATACTGACCAGAATGATAGATCTAAAAGTTTTGAGAATATGATAATTATTTGTTGTAATCATTTCAACGAAACAGTTTAAAATAACGAACATCTGTATAATACTTACAACATTTTGTTTGTAATGGATGCAGAACTTTTTAAAAAATAACATGAACAAACGTTTTAGCTTATACTAAATGTAGTTAGGGAAACTACTCCACAATAAATCTTTCGAATGAGTTCTGTGTAATAACAGTTTTTGTACTCGACATCATTTTATTAATTTTCTACAATTTTATCATATATTATCTTGCGTACATTATTGTTTTATGAACTTAGGTTACAAGTATGACGTTGAACGATTAAAGGTCACAACTTTCTCTTTACATACTATGTATATATATTCCGTCAGAGTTTATAATTTTTCAAATTTACATAGTATCCGTTTAATCTAGTCTAATAGATGCAAAATCAAAGTAAAGCATTAGATAATCAAAAATATTATTAAAAATAAACTATATTATAAATGTTATGCACATTATGTGCTTTCGTTTTTCTCATACATTCTCAGGAGCGTATCATAAATATGGCAAAAAATTCAAACGCCAATATTACGCAGTCTTCACATGCTGCAGCAGGGGCTGTTTTATGAGGTTCTTGGACTCCGTGAAAGAATTACAGACTCGCTCGCTTCGGATATACATCGTGTAATTGCTAGAAAACGCGGATAGGAAAGCGTACGTTCTGCAAGCGAAAAAGATACGAGGAATAACCATGTTCCACGCATGTAACAGGGACCGAAATAGATAAATGTTTATAATTGTTTCATTTTCATTTAGATTTTGAAATTTTCAATGCTCTCTTTGGAAAAGGATTCGTTAATTTATTTCCTAATAATCTTTCTTTTCATTATATAGCAGGAATTTCCACTTCATGGACCTTCATTTATACAAAGATAATTTGTATAGATCGATTGAATATAGATTATATTATTGATCAACGCTATCCTCAACCTTGGCAGTTAAGTGATAATATTTAGATTAAAAACATAATTAGCGTAGGTTTATTTATTACTTGCATGAATAACAGATGAAAATAACTGCCTTCCTACGTAAGATGAATGGGAACCTACGATGGGGGTATTGGCGTCAAACATCCTATCAATGGAAATAACATTTTTTGATATGATTAATATTTAACATGAATCATTCATGGATGTACACAATTTTATCTAGTTAAACTTTTATTAAAAAATAAAATAGAGTTTCTGTTCAGTATAAATTATGAGAGCATCTAAGGAACTTTTGGAAATTAGAAATTCCTTCGGCTAATAAAGATTCTAATCTTTTCTTAGATCTTCTGTAAGCTGCATTCTATGAACCTAGTGTATTGCGGCTCATGGAGTATGATACCAAAGAAGTGACATTACAATGTCTTATCTTCACTAATTCACTGTTCATGATTTTCTTGAGTGACTCCAAAAACGTTCAACTTTTAATTTTAAATTTTAAATGGTTAAAGTAAAGACAACTATCTAAACTGGTCCTTGAAATTTTTTTTTTTAAACCATTACATTTACGTTTTGGCCCTTGCAAATTTCTGCAGGCCATTACTTTTCATAGAAGGATTTATACAATATATATTAATTATAATAATAAATTAAGTTATATTACATTAAATTATCAAAAGAGTTTTGGAACAAAAGTAGTATTTTATTCTCAATTAAAAGGAATGAAATCATTCATTTTTTAGCAATGAATTGATGTTGGATATACAATTTTATCGGAAACAAATTATGAGAGAACCAATCTTACCTACTTAGATTTCCGAATAAAGAGATGAGTCACATGATTTCTACGACAACTTTCTCGTCTATTGCAACACATTATTCTAATTCATTTCCTATACTTTTTAACACGTTAAAAAGTAATTCTTTTCTATTGATGACTCATGTTGATGATCTTTAAAAAGTTTCATAGCCATATAAAACTGCGTGAGCGCTTGTGAAACTTATGGTTATTACAAATAGGTATAATAATATATTATTATTGACGTAAATTGAATAAAAAATAAATGATCACTGATTAGTGAAATGCTATCAGTCATGGTTTATTTGAATTTTGATTAATCAAGTGATGCATTTCGATCGAATTTTATTTTGAATTAACAGCTCGCGAGCTTGAATCTGCGCGAAAGATACTTTCACTCGTAATCTCGAATTTATATGACTCATACTTTTGCTGTAAGAGTTTACCTTTTGTGTTTCTATTTTTGACCAAAATGAATGTATTGATAAAATGAAAAGATGATGAAGACAGAGGGTTGGAGAATAATATTGTATATAGGGCCGCCTGTATAATTCTCATCATCTATGAATCCAGAGACTACTTGAACTTTTTACTATTACATTTTATGAATGAAACTCAAGTCTCAATAAAGCATAATGAAATTACTTACGTTCTGCGATCGGCTGTGCACTCCTACATATCAAGATTACTCATGCTACACGTATAATAATTTAGTGTAAAATATGTCGATTTCATGGAGACGCGATATGTTTACTAGAGACTAAAGTAAATGTTCACAGGTATTAATAAATATTCCGGCGAGAGAATCGTTATCAAGTTTTTATAATAACACATTATCACTGGATGGTTAAATATATAAGCCCGCAGTGCCAAAAAACACCTTAGCATAGTACATACATAATATCTTGTTATACGAAGAAGGAAACAGCGTCCAATACAATACTACAATAATAATATGAACGAAATAATTCTTCTTTTTGATGACCAATGTACAATTGGATAAACAACACTTTGTCATAAAAAAAAACCTACTCACTCTTCGTAACTGATGAAAATAATATCCTATGAAATCTTGATATGAAAGAACCTGACTGCGCGTATCTTAGATTGGCATGACAAAGTCGGCGCATAATTATTCCTACCCCAATACGAATAGTATAATTCTAGAGCGTGTAGCACAGCACACGAATACATTAGCAAAGGTATGCACAAAAACGTAGAGACGCGATAATGTGTAGGATTGAAAACTCACAGGCACAAAGACTGAAGGGCCGCATGATTACAGGGTCGCTGCGCTATATGGGCGCATCAGCCGCACTCGCGCACCGCCAATTGTACCGGGGCGCGCACTCACGGGTCCAGGCTGTTCTGCGGCTGTCGGACCGCTCGCCTCTCGAGATATCGTCTCTCTCTCCCTCTCTCTCTCTCTCTCTCTCTCTCTGTTTCTCTCTCTCTTTCTCACACGCTCACTCTCGGGCTGAAGCCACCCGGGTCCCCTACCTTTTGTCTCGACTACCGCCGCGCGGCCTTTCTTCCAGTCCGCGACCTTTCCACGATTATGTCGTTTCTTTTCCACCTCTTTTTATATTATTCTTTCTCACTTGCGGATTTGCCTTTTCGGATGACGCGTCAATGACTGAAATAGACAAGCTGAAGCGTGGATCAATCGTCATACATCGGTTCTGCCACCGTTTCTTCGGATTCCACATGCTCTCACGCTCATTATGCGAGTGGTCCTGTGGAAATTGATGGCCTGTGACGCCTAATTTCACTATCGAATGGCACTTCTGCGCGTGTTATTCCTTCCGTTCCATCGCTGCCGTCTCCAACAGTCTCGACTCTCGATGAACATACTGGATGATTTTGTAACGTCGTTGCGATCCAAGCATTCCACCGCTACTGAGGGCTGCAGCAAAATTTTTCGTCATCTACAGAGTCATAGTTGGCACAAATGTCCGGAAACATATACTTACTAAAATAACACAGCCAAAGTGTCGCTGGTTCCCCTCCTGCTACGAATGTAATGACACATTTGCTATTGAAAAATGAAGATTTCCAAGTACGTCGGAGTATTCGGAAACGTCCCGTCAATAGTTGTCTTGAGCTTTTGATAAAAGGGTAAAGTAATATCGAATGAGAATTTGATTGAATGATGAATGATATGGCAAACCTCATTAAAATCAAGTGACCATCCCATTACTATGAAAAAGTTTGTCCCGATCGTAATTACGGTATCCGAATAAATTACTCATAATACGATTCTAATAGAACACATATCATTCTGCCCTCGAATTCGTATTTTTTCCCCTCAAAATTATACTTAATGAGCAGCAAAAAAAACGATCCCGCATACAATTGTCTAATTATTTTCAAAGCTAAAATTGAATTGTCTACTTTTACGTACACTGTAATTATAAAAATATCAAAGTTTTGTCATTTCCTTTGACATCTTCGCATTATTTCTTGGATAGAATATAGTTCCCTGAAGAGGATTTACGTGCAACGTATCAAGGCAAAAGCAAAATATAAAGAATATAAAGAACAAGTTTCAAGAATCATTACTTGAACTTCACTAAAAGAGAAACTATGCTTATTACCAGTGAACCTTTCTGGATAAACTTTGGAAAAAAATGTGGAACTTCGCACTCCAAGATATTAGTCCTCTATAATCGTCCGCTGCGTCTTTTTTTTACATAGCGAATGTTTCAAACCATTTATACTATATATACCAGTTTTTTAATTAGTCCTAATGTTCGACTGTAATGCGATCAGGACTTTATAAGTTGTAATTATCGAGTGCTTCATAAGAGATTCAATGAAATATTATATTTCTACCAAATTTATCCATGGCCAATAGTTCTATAGTTACATTTCACTGATTACTTGCAACTCTGTGTCATTTCCTTCACAATTTTTAGTCGAGTTAAATAACAGTGTATTCTCATGATATTATTTACTTTTGAGAAAAAACCACAACAATTATCGATTTATCTGGCATGAAAAAAAATAAATTATCTTGTTGTTATCAGGGTGCATTTGAGCAAAGTATATCAAAAGAATCAAGGGAACAGTATTTAGCCTAAGTTAAACAAAGTTGTTGGGACGTAACTTCGATGGCATGACTTTGGATTCTAAGTTCTATATTCATTCAACGTTCCATAAAGTCTAATACGATGAATATATTAACTTAAAAAAAAAATATTAGAGCTATTTAAAAGCTGGATCTTGACAAAATTTGAGAGAAAGTTCTTTCCATGATAAAAGTAAGTTTTGAACTAGAATTTCGTCAAATGCATCAATTCAGGAAATTCAGTTCCCGAGCTGTTTAATGTCCCCTTGTTAATTGGATCGTTTATGACTTCCCAGGTCAAAAAGTATATGAACTAATTTAATTATTTCTGAAAGTACACGACATAGCTTTGATATTGCTGCTTTGAATGAATTCCTTAATTTGTAAATTTGTATCTTCATCGCATAACCGATAGATTCGTCCTGATGCCATTCAACGAATGACAAACGACACGCTTCATTTTTGTGTTTCTAGAGGAGAAAGCATTGTAATGGGGTCAAAATTGAATTTTTTCTTGTGACCTCCGCACTCGGTATTTTAAAATCTACGTGACGAATTATGTCGAATCCGAGAAATGTCTGTATGTGTTAACGGGCGTGCTTATGAAACGTTTCATCTGAGTTAATAGTGGCGAGACGGGAGCTGAGTTCAATTTTGGAGTCAATTTGTGTATTGTATGATCAATATGATGTTTCGGCGGGCCATGAAAATGGGAAAAAGGCAGACATTTTTTCAAAAGTGAAAGAATCAAACAAGATGTCTTCGCAACTTAATTTAATTTCTAATGAATCTTTGAGAAAACATACTGATGGTTCGTTTGATAGAGTGACTCTCAGGATTGGATTGAGTGATAGACGGCATGTTAAGCAGGAGTTAGGATAAAAATTACAGTGAATTAGGAAACTAATCAGAAAGCTCTGAAGGATGAAGGTGTAATTGAATGTTCTAGTTTGGTAACGAAAAATATCAAGTACAATAATCATTGACCTTTTAATTTTTGAGGGATTCAATTTTAAATTTTTGTTTTAACTTTATCTTTCTGTCATATATATACGTATATTGATTTAGTTTTTGACGTAATTTAGTACAAAAAATAGCTATTGATTTCCGCTTATATCAAAAGTCAAAAGACCTCATAATAAGTATTAGTTATACAGTAACATTTGAAGTAAAATTTCATGAAGGTTTCTCCGAATTTCTACGAGTTAACTATAGGTATATGCATCTACACATGCATTCACAGTTAGGTCGTTTTCGCTTTGCACAATATGCAAACACTGTCTTTTTTCTTGGTCTCTGCCGCACAGTTTTGGACGCTTCTCCCTTTCTTTCATTTTCTTAGCAGAACGTTTAAAAATGCATATTGTCGCAATTCAGCACGAAATTCACTTCTCATGAAAATGTGCACAATTTTTGCTTGGCCGATGCCACGGGTGGCATCGTCATAATGGAAGATCCAGACACGTCTATTCTGACTCTTAATTGCGGGTATTCAGTACCTTAGGTACACGTCCATCGTGCGAAGGCAATTTTGAATTTTTTAACGAATCTTAGATTAGATAGCGCCGCTGGTAAAATATCGTGCCGTGCTCTGCGTACCATTCGAAATAGCCTGTGTAAGGTGCCGGTGAGATATTTCAGTACACAAATCAAATTCATTTTCTTGCATAGTTATAGGCTATTTAATTCGTGCCTCGAGCTTTGATATATCCACTCAGGCGACAAATGACAATAGAATCATCATCATCATCATCATCATCATCTATAGGCCCGGTTCGATAGCGATCACTCCTGACAAAAAAGATAGATCTTTTTTGCTCTTGGTGGATAGAGAGGATTACTCCGTACCAGGATATTTATGAAGGTAAACTTCTCCCTATCTTTTACATAATGACATTAATTGATATATATTTATGTATGGGTCTTATGATGTCACCTGAATTTTTTCAGATTTTTTGGGCATTAACCCATGCTGCCTGAGGTCCAATGTTGTTAATCTCTGGGCCTCTAGGCAAAACAGTGACGATGACATTTTTTTCTGGAAATTACCTGAAATTTTCAAAAAGAATATGTACAAGATCATAGGTGGTCATATCATCATGATACTCACACTAGTACTCTAAATCAATCAAAAATTAATTTCGATCATCCGGATCAGGATCTCATACCCACCCTAACTTAGCTTATTATGTTACACTAGGCGAATTTTCCATAATTTATCTCATATTAACAAAAAAATGTTAGAGTTTATTTCCTTTCGTATTATTCAAGAATATTTACTCATGGAATCTATGAAATTTTGTAAACTGCAAAGCTACGGTTCCGACGGATAGGCTTAGATTTCAACTCCAAGTTATTTACTCAGAAAATTGGCTCACATTGAGCCAAATGATTTTATCGGTTACCTGAGTTTACACGATGAAGATAACTTATTCAGTCAAACGAAACGGGCACAATTCCATTTTCATAAATTATAATGTTTAAAATAAGAGTTTGAAACACTCTCTATAGAGACATATATGTTGCAATAACCTCGGAAACTTATTTTTGAAAAATTAAGGTGGTTAACAATAAAAAAATGTACTATCATTTCTCATCTTTAACAGGTGTTATATGTGGAGCCAAAAATACCTCTAAAATCAGAAAAACTGCTAGAATTGATACTTTATGTGATTATAAATATCGGTCCGAGTGACCAAATACATCTGAAAAAATTCGCGAAGAATATGTTGTTATGAAATCATAAAGGTTATTCGTTTTTTCCACTCACTGATCTCCCGATGTTTGAAAGCATCAATGTGCCTGAAAACGACAACAAAGACCATCGTACAGTTTAGAATGTTTCTTATTTAGTAAAATGCGTTGAGACCCAGTTAGTTTCTTAGCTAAGTTTCAAAGGCTTTTGACCTTTAAATAAATGAAAAAAATATGTTGGGACCTAAGAAGAATTTTATGTGCTCTACAAAACCCCGATAGAAATTTTTATTCTAATATGTAATCTACATAGACATGATAATAAAATTAATACTTACCAAAATTCTGACCCACACATATTGATTAAGGAAATTATGATTCAGTATAGAGTAAAATAAAAAAAAAAAATTTATTCCTACGAAGAGGATGCTGAGCACCTTCATATTCCAAGAATTAAGATTTGGGGAAAACGATGAGTGGGCGTACTACATCTCGAAGAAAATCGTGTGTTATCTGAAAACTACATTTTGGAACTTCTCAAGTAACAAAAAAAACTTGGAAAATGATGTTCTAAGAAGAATGTGGTATGAGGAATTAATTGAAAGATGAGATGGAAAGCTACAATTTTAACTGATCGTTGGTTCAAACAACGTCATTGGGGAGGGGGGCGTAGAGATTATACAAACAATTTTGTTGTCATTGTCCGGGTATAAATGTACGCAACGGAGATGGAACAATTGACTTTTATCGGAAATGAAATATTTATTGAAGTCCAGTCGAACTCTCTCTCTCTCTCTCTCTCTCTCTCTCTCTCTCTCTCTCTCTCTCTCTCTCTCTCTCTCTCTGGTAAGGATATTATTGACGGGTGATATTATTCAATAGCCATAAAAGGCTGCAATTAAAAATCGGAAAGATTATTCTTTCGTATGAAGCACTTGCTGAATTGACAAAATATATTTCAAATTTCTACGCTTGTCCAATGTTGATTTGTATGCCACGCATCTTTATTCTACTGGTATACAATACATATTATTACATCGAAATTATTCTTGAAAACGACATTCATAGAGAAGAATTAATAGGTATTATTTCAATAATTCTGTATTATTCGTTATTCTTTATACTGACTACAGCTGCTGAAAACACAATAACTCAGGTATTATAAGCGGTAAATGCTCATTAGCACTATTCAGCAACTATTATAAATCGTATCTTGAACACTTTTAGAGCAAGAAAACTGGAAAAACGTACACCAATGCTTGATGTCAATCGATGATCAACAAGGAGAAAACAAGGTTGTTTCCACTAAGTATTATTCATTCATACGTTTTCGAATAAAAATTTAACGATAAATAATTCAAATTTTACAGCTTAACCGATTCTCGTATTATTTGCTCTTTGAGAAAATAAGATTCAGTGTATATGATATGTACCCTCTGGACCAATCTATATTGATGCCCGTAAGCGTCTAATCAAAGTTTGGCTTCTAAATTGAGATAATATTGAAATAATTCATCGACTCTTGTTTCAGATTTTTGGTGCTATTACCACTTATATAAGCGTACTTTATCAGTTTTAATCAAGTGTTTTCGTGTGTTCATTTTCCTCAAAGTTTTCACAATATTCTTACTAGCTCTAATAATTCTCACGTATGCTATAATTATCATATAATTGCAAATTTGAACTAACACATTTGAGAGAGGAGCGTAATGTTTGATCTCGGTATCAGTGTCTACGAGATGTGGCAGCAATAAAGAAATCAAACATATTAATACTACAACACTTTACTATAACACATATAATACTTTTATCCCAGAGTAGGTTTTTTCCCACTGGGTTTTCCTACTCCACAAGCATCATAGCTTGGGCAAATGCGGGAAGTCCACGTAATGTAAATCTCACATGCACACGTTCTGACCAAGAGTTGTTCACGAATCAATATATCAAAAATAGTCCATATTGTAGGAGGTAGTAAAGTCTAAATCGGGATAATGGCTTTTCTTCGTAGACGTGATTACAAGGCATAGGAAACATCGAATAAATGTAATCTTCGATAAATATCTGATCTATCCAGTTATGGTCAAAAAATGTATCACACAAAAGTGATCGAAAGACATAATTGAGTGTTTACATTTTTGTTCTTGATTTACATAATAAAAATCAACCACGATGAACTAAAATTATATTTTATTTCTACTAAGAAGCGGGGAGACGATCCCCCTGCTCGTCGATTTTCCAATTTTACTTCATCCCACCGTTTCCCCTCCCATTTTTGCCAATATTAGATTTTCTTAAACATATTAAAATCTATCATGTTAAAAATGGAGTTTACCTAGTATGAGTATATGTGCAGTGTGTGCGAGTCGTGTGTATGTGCGTTTGTATGTTCGACTATCGACTATCGACATTGGCGTCCATGTCAACACAAGCTCATGACAAACATGTATTTTTTGGGTATTCTAATCTTTTTTAGAAGCTTTTTCAACTTACCGGACGCTAGATTTCAGTTTTATACTGACAACATGTGAAGATGGAATCTCAAAAAAAAAAAATAATTTAGGTCGAACTTCTGATCGTGTGATAATAAGATCGGCTTCAGCGTCATTTTTAGCCCCAACGTGGAGCTCACCTAACGATTTAGGAGAACTGATCGGATGCTTTCTCAAAGAGTCTTTGTGTAAAAAACGGTTGCTATGTAGAAATGGAAATTCTGCGTCTCTTGTCATCGGCAAAGACTTGAATATATGCGCCACCCTCCAAGTCATGGATTATTGATTTTTCCCTCGATTTTACGCGTGTAATAACTGAAAAAGAACAAATTGTTTAAAATGCTATTATTCAGCGTAGAAAAGTCGGAGCCAGATGCGGCTTGGCTTATTTTTGAGGTATTCAATATACTTTTTTAGTCCATACCATCTAATCGAATTCCTACCAGAGAACTATACAAAAAAATAGCGGTTGGAAAAATATACTTTTTAGGTGGCGCATATTTGGTATACTTAGATATTTGTCCCCAAAAATTTGTTTTCTTTGGAAAGTTTTAAGTCTCAGTGTAAAAATGTACAAAAAATGAATACGGTTAGGCTCATTTGGAAGATGTTGAGTAGACCTTTCATTTGCCGCTAGTCATTTTGGAAAACTCAATTTTGATACTATGTAGTAATCTTTCTCGCTTAGGTAGCCGAATTGAGTACATGTACCTTAATATCAAACCTATGGGTGGGAATAACTCAGTTTGATCTGGAGACTTTCGAGAATAACAGCGTTTCAAACCCAATGCAAATATTTGTGGGCGAAGCGGCGACGGAGGACGCTTATAGTTGTGAGGTCACGTTGCGTTGCGCTCGCAAGAAAATACATGGCATGTAAATACCCGAACCTACACTTACAGCGAAAATTCGAAATTCGTCAAGTGAAATATAAATTTGTAAAAGGACATTTGTAAAGTCATTAAGAGCACCCTATGAATATTCACTCGTTCCCCAAACTATCGTTCCAGTTGGTCGCTTGATAAATCTATAAATGTGTTAAAAGGTCCGACACAGATTTATTACACGTAATACTTATATTTCACTAATGATCGGTCGGCGACGGAGGAATCGAGAGGCCCTAATTACACTCGGGAAAACCCATGGCTTCAAAGCTCATGAACCGTAACTGCAATGCTCGTCCCTCGCTCAACCGATCAACCATCATAATATTGTAAACGAGCAAGCAGGTATACACTCCCCTCCCCGGCGTAACGACGACTTGACCTCAGCTACTCTCCGAGGTTTGCGGGGTGTGACCCTGAATCGACGCTGACCTTCTAAACTTACTGATTGGAGGACATTCAGTATGGAAAGAGCGTTTCCTCCCTCTCTTAATCAATTCAAAAATAACAATAAACTCGGGAGGTAGGTCACCGTCAGGAGAAATATTTAGTCTAATCCGCGCGTTTGAACTGGGAAGTTCATCTTGCAAAATTTGTAATACTCCTTTGAAAAATACATTGTGAAAGCAGAGGGTTCACACTTCGTTTAAATTAAAATGATAATTGTCGTTTTTACTCATTTTCCATTTCATATAATATCTAATTTCAAATTTGTGCCGCGTTGTCATATAGCTATATGACAAGAAAAAAGAACCAATCGAAAATTGCAACCACGGCATAAAAGAGAAGGAGACGAAACATCAGTGGGCTCCAGAGGGCTCCAGCGCACCAAAGTGGTCTGCTTTTGGTGCAGAGAATTGTCTGGTGGCTGGCTCTGCCATAAATAGAGTCATCGGACGGCAAGCGCCTGAAGTGCTCGCTAGAGAGAGAAAGTCTTATGCATGCCTGTTAGTTAGACAAGGACAAACGACTCATGAGCAGTAATCTTATATATTTTTAATTAGTAATCTTATTAATGTGCAAAATCACTTTTATTCTTTTGCAATACCATTGATACAACGATAATAAGTGTCCGGACATGATCATGCAAACTTGATAAAATAATTTTCTAACCGTTTACGAAAGGTTAAAGAATGAAGAAATAATTTCGTTTTCATTAGCATTCTATTTATTTCGAATTCTTTTAACATTTCATATTCTTTTCTCTTTTTAGTTTTGATTTCATTATTATTTTCAACATTTGTACAATTACTTAGAATATTCCCTTCGCTATCTGGCCATGATGGTTATTTTGATAGCTTCCGTTGTGCTCTTTATCGTATTCGATATTATCATTTTTGTTCGCTTGTTTAACGATAAAAAATATTCTTGTAGTTATGAAAATAATGATAATATTTCTAGAAAATAATATTTGATGTTCTCCACATCCTTCAAGTGGAAATATTGTTGCTCTTTCTAGCTCCTTTGTTACTTGAAAAATTATATCGTAGGATATTCCTTTGGCATTTATTACTCTCAGAATAACTTTTTCCATGGAAGACACTAATAGGAATAGTTTCTCCGATGGTTTTATTAAATAGTCATGACTTTTCATCAAGATCAACTCGTATTTCTCGGTAACTTATTCTTCTTCGCCTAAAAATATTGTTTCCAATCAACTTCTGCAAGGCACTTGGTTTATTTTCGGAGCAAACCTGGCTCCTTTTCTAGCCACAAAGCCTGCCACGTACGCAAGAACAAAGTCTGGTGTACTACAATTATTATAATCATGATCTTTTAGAATCTCTGGGAGTACACCAGAAAGAGCACCAACATGTAACCCTTTATCCAGGATTGTATCTATTTAGGCCCTCCATTGTTCACGTCTTTTTTTAGCATTCGAGATGTCTTTATTGCTCAAAAGAACGCTAACAACTTTGTTACCTCTTACATTGGATTCTTTTGGTGGTTTCACCAGTGAGTAGGTCGAAACGAGTCTATACATTTAAACAAATATTGCAGAATCAGGATTATCGTTAGCACCACAACAATTCCGCATCATTCCAAAAAACCTCTGGAATGTAATCAATATTAATTAAACAATATCATTCAAAATAATTGATGAAAATGATGGTTGAATAATCCTTTCACCTCTAAATTATCTTGGTCCAATCTCGCAGTCATCAAATAGTTATAACCACATTTATCTACTAAAAATTGGCATGTTTCTAAAGTAGCTTTCAACGTTATTTTCAGACTATAGATTGTTGACTGTGTCATCGATACGTAATCTTTCTGATTAATGCTGCTTTCTTCCTCTCATTTCTCAAGAAAAATCAGAAAGTTTCTAATATTTTAAGGACAAATTTTTGATTATATTATGAAAATACCTGCTACATCTTATTCCCAGGTTTTAAACTATTTGTGGGGTGTCCGACTGTGCATCGCTGCTATCAAGGATTTAACTTTCTCACAGAAATCTATTGTTCCATCAGAATGAAGCAGATCAGGATGATTGTTCTCGAATAATCGCATGGCTACAGCTACACCAAAAAACTGTAAATCAAGAGCTACGTTCATTTTTTCATAAAGCTTTGGCTTAATATGTTTTTCTTGTAGATGATAATTTATTTTCATATTATAACCATTAGAGTTTTCAAGCTCGAGAAGTGTAAACCAGTGTTTTAAAAATACTAACCCAACTGGTGTCTGCAATTTCCAAAGAAATAAATTTTAAAGCGATACAGATAATAATTTGCTGTGAAAAAATGAATGAATAGTTGTGTGTACCCAAAGGTTATCATGTTTTCCTAGATTTGAGAGGAAATTACGTAAACACTTAATCAGGTGCGGAAAATCCAAAAAAAACACAAGCGCCGTAGTGAACCAACAACATGTTCCACACTAATATTTTGGTCAGTCAAGCCGAATATTTTCCACATAGATCTATTCCAAGATGCACCATCAGTCACTATGGCGTGAACTTTTAACCCAGCTCTTTCTGTAAGGATTGCTTGTATTGGAAGCTTATGCAATACTGTACCGATAGCACTCCCTTTGCTCAAGAAGCATTCTTAAGTTTGGACCCATTTTTCTTTGAATGGCTGAAACATTATTACTAATGCGGTCACCTTTTTTTTCCTTCTGATTTTTTTGGCGTGTGTTTGACAAGATCTGTGAATCCTTCGAATTCAAGAGTTTGCCTGTTGAAAGATGACGTTTTTGACAGTTTCATTTCATCCACCAAAAGAACACCTGTTGAACAAAAATAAATTACTGACATAAAAATGTTTAATCCGTCATAAAAGCATAGAAATCAGATAAAACTATAATGCACTACTAAAGTACTAAACTTTCGCATATTTGTATGTGAATCACTCTTCTTACGTATATAGACTATCGCAAAAATTAATACTGCTTGTTCGTTGAATAATATCGACAACTTGGAAAAAACAATTTAATTTACGATTCAGAAAAATTCGTATAGAAAAATTCTATGAGAAAAGTTGGGCCACTAAATATTAGCTTTTTAAGTTGTTCGGATGGCTATATATAAAAATTATCATTTTCAGTTACTCGAACATAAAAATATGGAATCTTACTGTATTTCCAACTATTTGAATAGCTTATAATGGAATATTACTACTTTCAGCTATTCGAATAGATAAATATGATATCTAATTGCATTTTTAACTATTTCGATCAGACATTCTTAACAAATGCCTTCGTGGAATAGCATTTCACCATGATCACAGAACTTGATCCTGGTTGAATACAATGAAATATTTGAATAAGTTATGATATCTGCTTATATTTTAATACTACTGTGACGTTGGGAATATAACACGGCGCGCGTGCTTTAATAAATCGCGAGTTTAGAGTCAGGAACTAAATCCTATAGCACGGGAATACCGAACGCGTATTTATCACGGAAAATATGGGTTTTAAACACGAGAGAAGAATTTAATTTGAAAATACACACACACACACACACACACAAAAAGGACAGAAAGGAAAAGACCTACCACTTTCCCACTAATATTTTGCCAAGAGCCTGCAAGGATTTCTCGTATGAGTCTCCGGCTATTAGGGTTAAAGTAAATTTGTCTAGGCTAGATAACTCAAAAATCTGCGTGGCCGAGTCGCTGACTTAGCAATTGATCTTTTTGGTAACTCGGCACATTCTTTTCGAATGGCTCAAGGGCTATCTCGAGATCAAGCTTAGGTCGCTTGTCGGTGGGCAATATATGAATCGTCTAACCAAGACGGGTATAAAATAAAAAAATAAGAAAATTTGTCTTTACTTACTTTATCTGATTTATTCCTAAAGATTGAACGGAGGCACTGATGATCTGGATATACATCGAGTCTCTGATCATAAAGGAAATACTTGTATTGTTTTACCCCCCAAACTACTGCAAGAAGCTCTTTCTCTGTAGTCGAGTAATTTCTCTCTGCTGGATTTAAACTGCGACTTGGATAAGAGCAAGGATGTTCAAAACCATTATCATCCGTTTATGATAAAATGACTCCTATCACTTCATTTGAAGTATCAGTTGTCAATATAAATGGCTCCGAAGTATCTGGGAGCCTTAAAACAGCATAAGTTGATAGGATTTTTCTCAAATTATTAAATTCCTCTTTACATTTTCCATCATGATTAAACTCACCGTTTTTTGATTCGAGTCTATTCAGGTGATGGGTTTGTTTTGCAAAATCAAGGATAAATTTACAGTAACACGAAGCAAGGCCAATAAATTTTTCTAAATCGTTTTTATTGCGAGGTTCGGAAAAGTTCAAGACTTTTTTCATATTTTTGGTTAAAGGACCTTCAGTTGAGGTATCGCGACCAAGATACTCAAGACGTTCCTGCCTAAATAAACATTTATCAGGGTTCAATATTAAATATGACTTTCTTAATCTATCAAAAACTATTTTGAGATTCCGTAGAAGGTCTTCCGGCAACGATCCGATTACTATCAAGTCTTCGACGGATATGAAACAAATTTTTCCAATCAAACATCGGAGTTTAAAGTTCACCATTTTTAGTATGTCGCTGGGGCATTTATTAAACCCATTAAAGTCATTCCCAATGACCTTTCTGCGTACTAAATAAGATCTTTGGTGTATCTGAAGCTTTTACTGTTACTTGATGGAATTTTTGCCATATTTTGGAATATTTGCTATATCAGAGCACATGACCTTTGCATTCTCGAGCATACTCTTGGGTATACTTATAGTATACTCTTGGGGAGTTTTTGGGAATCATCTCTCTAGTCTCAAATGTGTTTGGCCTGATCTGGGCCAATTGATGTTTATCAAACTCATAGATAACCACACTGCCTTCAAGGTTTTTCAAAGTTATAGTGTTATCTTTACTGTTAATTATGGAGTTTGATTATATCTGCCAATCTCTCCCTAGAATCCCATCTGCTCGTGTTGGAAAATCGTTATCCATAACTAAAACTTGATGTTTAATCTTGAAAATTTCAATTTTACGAATACCTACTATCTGATAAATGCCATCTATCATATAAAATCTTTCCCTATCTGATGGGGAAAATCTTTTAAAAGAATTATTTTCCAGATCGATACACTGAATTTCAGGTGGCTTTTTCTGAACCCGAATCTACCAATAATCCATTTGGGGGTTTGATGTTCGATGTATATGATGTCGCGAGTCAGAATAGCCTATAGCCCGTCCTTCAACTTGGTTCGACTGCGGTAGCACGCGGCGATCTCGACTTTCGCGGTTATGATTGAAAGCCAATACAGTGACCGAATAGTTGCTGTCTTTTACCTCTGTATTCTTTCTGAGGCTATCACCTCCTGGGTATGTGCCTTCATATTCAAATTTCATATTCATAGTCAATTTGTAGTCTCTTCTCTCTCCAGATCCAGTATTTACTACTTTAAACCTTATCGTATCTTTGATTTTATTGTCATAAGACTCTGCTGATAAATTTTGATTTTTGCTGGAAATCAAATTTGCCTTTCTAAGATGCAATTTCACAATATTGGCAATTTTATCATCTAAGCTATTATGTTTATTTTCAATTTCAGTCTGTATGTCATTAGTATCGTCTTCGGAAGAGTTATGTGCATAATTTTACTCTATATTGTTGATCAATCTGTTAAAGCTTTCAGCTTGTTTTTCCATCTGGTTTTTAAAAGTCATGTACTGTTTGTTCATCCACTTTGTGTCAACTCAATCAACCATCGTTTTTGTTATCTCAATTGAATTTTTCAACAGAGATTGTAGTATAGAGTTAAAATTCAAACTCTCTTTATTTTTATCATTATCGTCCATTTCTGCAAATTATACCAAATATTGAGTTATTCTATATTCTATATTATATAGTGTTAATTGTTTAAATATTGATCAAATATATTATATTGATCCAAGCCCTTCAATTTTTCGGCGTATCGTGTTACGAAATCGCAAAGGTAGTATTTTTCTATTTCTTATGTGCTCGTACCCCAGTTGACTTGACATCTACAAAATCAAAGCAAGATTTTACGAAAACTTGTTGGAGTTCAGGCATTTCTGATACCTGTTTCTCCAATAACTTTTCTTTTACAGCTTGAAATCGTTGATCCAACTCTCTTAAATCGTTTCTCAATTTATCTGCCTAAACACACAAAGTTGTATTCATAATATCTATTGGTGTGATACGAACTGTCGTAAAATAGCAAAAATACAGTACCTGACTGTTATTGTAGTCGAATCGCTTTTTCATAAGATTCATTTTATTTCTCATCTCATCTCATTCATATTTTGTTTGTGATCTGTAGGGGAAATTTTCAGTTGATTTTTCCTACATTTACGACAGTTCTCACACCTTTGGTGAAGTTCCTTTAATTTGTATCGTTCTTCGGGTAATACAACACCACAGCAATTCTCTGACCAACTAGAAAATAATTATTTGCATAATGTTGATTTAAAGTATGTGAATATGAGGTGCTCAATTACTATAAATAATTAGAACCTACTTCACAATATCCAGGCCTGTTCCATCACATAATTGAAGTTGTTCTAATTGAACCAGGAAATAGATGAGATGCTGTATATGCGTGCATCTGAAGAATTTGTCCAACAAAGTTCGATGATTGACTGTTTTAACCTGAAAGAACATTAAAATTTTAGAAGAATAGTATAATTCTAATCAATTACGTGTATTTATATGGTAGTTGTTGTGTTGCTTGACGCACAAAACATCACCGTATACCGTCATTACAATACTCACTGTGATGAAAAAATTTGAATCAATTTCAATGAAACATCGAATCTCATTATCGATGTTAAGATGGGTAAGAGTGACATGTCCATTCTTTTCTCTCCAGCTCCAACCTTGTCGTAGAGAATTATTACATGAATAATCTATGATTTCGATTGAACTCAGTCGCTTGTCACAGATAGGTAGCTGAAAGAACATTATTCATCTGAACGTCATGACCTATTCCAACGTTCCTATGTATTCGATGAACTAATTATCAACTTACTATTTTATTGTCACTGATTGCAGATTCAACGTGCATATCTAAATGTATATTAGATAAGGCACCATCGTTTTCCTGAAAATTATTTGTTGTTGATTTAGCAATATATGCAGTATATATACAAATGAAGTTCATTACAAATATACGTACATCGTGCTCTGTCATTCTGTATCCAGCCGAAACAATCAGCGACAGAAATTCTTTTATGACGAGGACTACAGGTCCCGGACCAACAGATTTTGGGAGGGTTGCTAATCTACCATTGGAGATCTTTTGACAGTGTAACAACCATAATTGGAATAAATTTTTGGAAAGCAAGACGAAGAACGAGTTTCTGATAATGGAATATCTATTAAGATAATTTTTTTTTTGAGTTACTTCATCGAGTTGTATTTTTTGAAAAACTTCAATCTAATCCTTTGGTGGCTGTAATGGGTAGAGATTGGATTTCATTTTTGGGAAAAAAGTTGAAAAACTTACTTATATTTAAAATTGGCTGCCTCAACCCAAATGCCGGATGCCTGGGGCGATTGTTCCGGATCATATCTCAGCTAGCTAAAAATTTCAAAATTATATTTATTGAATTTATTAAAAATTGAACCGGTGAATACAAAAATATAATTACCTGATCAGTCTTGATGTGTACTTTCGACGAGGAAACCTCCATCAAAGTGATGCTTTTATGTCTAATCGACCGTCGTTTGTTTTTGCATACAATTTGCGACAAATGCTTCGATTTCGGGTTTTTCAAATATTTTAGTATATTTAGTATATTTCATTATTTTATTCATTAGTTGTAGTTTATTTTATTGTTTTAGTATATTTTTTGAATCAATTTTTTTCCTAATTTTACAGTATAATAATTTGATTGTAAATAATTATTTTCGATACTAGTGCAAAAAAAGGTGATTCTCGCGCGAGTGTAAGAATCAAATTTTTCACATGTATCTAACGATATTTTTCATAACGAGTGTTGAAAAATAAATTACAATTCATCAACACGAGTGTACAATAACGTATTTTCTTGCTCAGTTGCGTGTCGTAGCGTATATTTATACATAAGTCTGATTACTCAATGTAATAGTCGAGCGACAACCAGATTTGAGAGTTCATAATATACTTTTCTTCTAAAGCACCATTTTTTTTTTATTTAAGCATTTGAGGCTTCAAAGCCTATTTAGCTACATGGTGTGTGATACACTATACAATATAATATAAACAAGATAATTCTTATGAGCTATATTTTTACATGCGTTGAAAGTTTCTCAAATATACAGATCGCTTTTGACAAAGAACAGGCATAGTTCTTTACACGCTTGTGAATTTGGTTTGGATAGGATAGATTCGATCGTGAATGGAAAATCTATTTTTAATTTACAAAGCCTGTAGAATAACTCTTTCCTCTGCGTGGAAAATTGAGGGCAGTACAGTATGATATGATTCAGGTCCTGTTCTTCGTCAATATTACAGTAAATACATTTTGGTTCTCGCACGATGCCAATTCTCGCGAGGGAAGAGGCAAGGTTATAATGATTCACCCTACATCTATTTATCACAACAATGTCACGCCGGCTCATTTTTGACTTATAGAACCACGGTTGAGCACCTTCATTGTAATATAACTCAAAGTAGGTTTTGCCCTTTGTTTGCCCTTGTATTTCTACTACTCTTTTCGTGTGTTCCTTCAATCTTTTTTGGCATGTGCGTGATAATCCGTGAAAGGTAATACAATTTCGTCACCGGAACATTGATCGCGAGCCTTTTTAGCCTCAAAATCAGCACGTTCATTTCCAGTAATACCCACGTGCGAAGGGACCCAAAAGAATTTGATGTAACAGTTGCGATTCGAATCCGAAAATATATTAAATTTTTCTTTGATCTCAAGTACGTGCGGGTTCACCTTGGCAGTGAGTTTTGTGCTTCCTAGACTGGATAGAACGCTTAAGGAATCCGAGAAAATCATGAAGCTGCGTCCTTGGTATTCTATCGCAATGTTAAGGGCATCGGATATCGCAACACTCTCGGCTGTAAAAATAGAGGCAGTTTTGTCGATTGATTTTGTCTTTAAGATGTTCAGGTGCGGACTGTCTTTATTTTGAATGTTTTTTTCACGTAAAAGTTCTTCTGTGAGTCCACGTTTATGAAAATTGGGAAATAATCTGACCCTCTGGTTTCATTGTCGACCTTTACATTTATTTTGTCTGCTAAGTTCAGTGTGGAGATTATAAGGTCCAAATTTGATTTCTTTCCACTATAGCTGAGTAGAATTAGGAAGTTGCGTGGATGTTGCGAGCGGGGTGCAAAAAAACAATTGAACTCGCTTCAGAAGAGTATCAAGAAAGACATGTTTACTCCCGCACGCTGAAAACCTTGTGCGTCGTGAGTTATTAACAATTTAGTGCAAAAATATGCATTTTATTTCATATTATTGCGAAAAACTCAAAAACTATGAGGTTTAGGGAGATATTTTATAGTAAAAATTATGTTCCTGATAAAATTTGGCACAAGATAGCATTGGTTTCAAATCGAAAAATATATTTTTACAATGTGTTATATCTTAAACAACATTAAAAAAGCAACAAAATTTCAACATATTTTTATAGGTAAATAAAATTGATTAAAATGCTCGCCGATTGAGATTTGGGTACTTCATTATGATACAAATATCCATGCAAAATTTCATTTGAATCGGATAGTTAGTTTTTGTGCAATCCATTTGTTAACTAATATTTTTGCAAAAATTGTCAACGTTGTCACATCCAGAATCCGGCCTGAAATTGGTCGCCAATTTTTTTTAACATTCTTTCTAAGTTGATCTTTCAATTGACATAGTTATTTCTACCATTTCAAATATTTTTACATTTTTACATTTTAATAAATGTTCCTTTTTTTTACATGCAACATTATATAACTCCAAAGTATATTAAATAAATAAATAACAAAAGTTTATTGTTCATCTTCATTTATACTATTCAAATCAAGATCGTCAGGGTCCAAATGAACTTCGCAATTTTTACAATTTTTCCCCAAACAATTAGAACAATATTGTGAGCATTTAAAACCATGCTTCACACAACTAAATTTTTTAAACAATCTTTGGTGCATTTACAGCTGACATATTTGAATATTCAACGCGACTTACTGTCTATTTATAAATAAATAGAAAAAATCATGAAAAATGTAGATCGATATGGTGATTTTTCTGGAGTGCTGATTTCACCATTGCATTTCTCGTGATTTTCTATATCGAATTAAAAAAAGAATCATCCTTCTACGATGGATAGATTCAGAGATATCAAAGATTTTTCCGAGCGAGTCCAATTTGGAGTCGATATTCACCGACTCGCGAGACTGCCGCGCGCTCCCCCCTCTCCCCGCCCGGCCGGCGAGTCGGCTGAGAGAGCCGATTCCGGGCATTTTCGGACTGTTTAATGAATATTTGTTGCATACATTCTCACCATAAAACACATTTTAACGAATGTATTATAATACGGTACATATTACAGAAGCCAACAATATTTTTTTATCGCTGTAGCTGCAATAATTTCGACGTAAGCAACCGATATGTTTATAACAATATAACTCCGGTTCTACCGGGCCGATCTCAACAAATAAAAGCTTGAAATGAGCGGCTATTTATATAGATTTCGTATCTTTTTTCAGTTTTCAAAAAGACCTAAAAATGGGGAAGATATTCAATTTATTTATAAGGTAAAATTTGGCCGGTTTTAAAAAAAAAATCATAAAGTTGTAAAAATATTTGAAATGGTAGAAATAACTATGCCAATTGAAAGATCAACTTAGAAAGAATGTTAAAAAAAATTGGCGACCAATTTCAGGCCGGATTCTGGATGTGACAACGTTGAAAATTTTTGCAAAAATATTAGTTAACAAATGGATTGCACAAAAACTAACTATCTGATTCAAATAAAATTTTGCATGGATATTTGTATCATAATGAAGTACCCAAATCTCAATCGGCGAGCATTTCAATCAATTTTATTTACCTATAAAAATATGTTGAAATTTTGTTGCTTTTTTAATGTTGTTTAAGATATAACACATTGTAAAAATATATTTTTCGATTTGAAACCAATGCTATCTTGTGCCAAATTTTATCAGGAACATAATTTTTACTATAAAATATCTCCCTAAACCTCATAGTTTTTGAGTTTTTCGCAATAATATGAAATAAAATGCATATTTTTGCACTAAATTGTTAATAACTCACAACGCACAAGGTTTTCAGCGTGCGGGAGTAAACATGTCTTTCTTGATACTCTTTTGGAGCGAGTTCAATTGTTTTTTTGCACCCCGCTCGCAACATCCTAAATACGGCCATTTTTAGCCTAATTCTACTCAGCTACTACGCATGTCGACATGAGTATGTGTATTATCATTATGAATAAGGAGATCATGATCGTCAACACAATGATCAAATTTTTCGCCGTTAGAATCAGTAATTTGACAATTCCATAATGTATTATGAGCGTTAAAATCGCCTAAAAGAATAGCATGCAAATTTTTTTTGATATTGCGGACGATCATGTCCCATTGATCTTGATTTAAATTGGTACTCGGTGTTCTATAACATACAAATATATCTAGTATCGGAAAGACATTAGTCAGCCGAACGCCGCACATTTCCACTAATTCGTCAGGTGTACTAATGTCTTTCACTTCACAGTAAGAAATATTTTTACGGATAAACATAACAATCCCTCCACCTCGGGAGTGTAGACGATCTTTTCGGTATATGACGAATCCGGGAAAGTTCAGGTTCAGCTTCTTCTCGTTGAGGGGTGATAACCAGCTCTCAACGCAGATTAGTATGTCGATATCACACAGCATTCTTGGTATTTCGTTAATTCCTGGGTGAATACTTCTAGCATTCCAAAACATGATCTTTAAGATGTAGTTAGTTTGTTGAGCACTCGAAGCCATTTAATTGTTAATATAAATTAAATTAATTATCGTCTGTTGAAGAGTTTCCATCACTAGTCATTGTCCGATCTTTGTCTAATCTTTTGATAAGTCTTGTTATTCGGCTTTTTGTAGAGCTTCCTTCGATATGATCGTAGCTTTCACAAAGTAATTGGCAAAGAGACTGTATATCTTGAGTGTATTTAAGAGCTACATCATATGGTGTTTTACTACCAAAAGACTCAGAAAGAAAACCAGCGAGTTGAGTAACGCTTATGCACGGTTCGATTGAATTTTCCAGAAAATGATTTTCAGCATTAGCAAGAATTATACTCATGTCATCAGGAGTAGGAGCTGTTATTATTTCCACTCTTTATTTTTTAACTGAGCTCTCTTTTTTAATTCGAGTGAGATTTTTTTTAGTGTTAGCCTCTAGGATTGCATCCGCCGATCCCGAAGAACTAGGAGGACCACGTTTATTCGCTGTTGGAAAGGAATTTTGAGGCGTTTTGAATGAGAAGTCCATAGTTTCCTGAGAAAACTCATTACTATCGTTGTTCCTATTTAAATCACTACTGAGCTCGGAATTCGGATGCGTATCTTCTTGAGTTTCTATGATTGTCGGACTCTCGATGTTCTGAGGTTTTTCTTGAGATTCCGCATTTTTGCAGTATTTAGCTAAGTGACCTTCCTCTTTGCATAGAAAACACGTGAGTTTGTCCGCAGACGCGTAGATCCAGTATACAACGCCTTGGTGCTCGATTTGCATGTGTCCTGGAAGTATGTTGACATTATCCTGATCGATATATACTTGTCGCCTGAAACTGAGGATATGGGTGAAACCGGGCTCGTTACATCCTGCTCTAATATACTGAATCTGTGATTTAGCACTTATATTAAATTCATTTAATTTTTTCTCAATTAGTGAGTTGGGTATAACTGGATGCACGTTCGAAAGAATGATCCGTTTTGTTTTTGAAATAAGAGGTCGGATTTCAAGATTGTGTTTCTTAATATTGACAGTGCGGTGATTTTCCATGAGTCGATTGGCTATACTTTTGGAGCTAAGATATAAACAGACTCTGCCATGCGAGATTTTGGACATGAAAATTATGTTATTGGGGCCGATAAGTTTACCAATCGCCAACGCATATTCTTTGACGGTGATGCCTTCCATGGAGTCCAAAACGATGGCTTGCTCTCTTTGTGGAGAAACTTCAGCTTGAGTGACTTTTGCGTATGATGCTTTTTCGTGACTTTGACTTGAGGACATATTTTCTTGACTGTGTGGTGGAGGTCCCCTGCTACCAGAAGCACTCATGATGGGGGAGTGAAACACTCCGGATTACTAGTAAATTCCCAAAAAGCACTGGGAAAATTCACTGACTCACTCGCGATACGGCGCGTAATACGCACGCGCGTAAGCGCGGTACGGCTCTAATGGGTAGTGATTGGATTTCATTTTTGGGAAAAAAGTTGAAAAACTTACTTATATTCAAAATTGGCTGCCTCAACCCAAATGCCGGATGCCTGGGGCGATTGTTCCGGATCATATCTCAGCAAGCTAAAAATTTCAAAATTATATTTATTGAATTTATTAAAAATTGAACCGGTGAATACAAAAATATAATTACCTGATCAGTCTTGATGTGTACTTTCGACGAGGAAACCTCCATCAAAGTGATGCTTTTATGTCTAATCGACCGTCGTTTGTTTTTGCATATACTTTGCGACAAATGGTTCGATTTCGGGTTTTTCAAATATTTTAGTATATTTAGTATATTTTATTAGTTGTAGTATATTTTATTATTTTATTCATTAGTTGTAGTTTATTTTATTGTTTTAGTATATTTTTTGAATCAATTTTTTTCCTAATTTTACAGTATAATAATTTGATTGTAAATAATTATTTTCGATACTAGTGCAAAAAAAGGTGATTCTCGCGCGAGTGTAAGAATCAAATTTTTCACATGTATCTAACGATATTTTTCATAACGAGTGTTGAAAAATAAATTAAAATTCATCAACACGAGTGTATAATAACGTCTTTTCTCGCTCAGTTGCGTGTCGTAGCGTATATTTATACATAAGTCTGATTACTCAATGTAATAGTCGAGCGACAACCAGATTTGAGAGTTCACAATATACTTTTCTTCTAAAGCACCATTTTCAATTTATAACTATTAAAATTGATCATCTATTTAAAAATACTTGATAGTTGGAGTAAAGTTACGTTTTTACTCTGAGATGCTTGCAGCCAGGCTTGTATGCCCCTCTAGAATTACTCATAATGTCATCTTTCTTTTAGACTATGTGATTATACAAACATGCTGGAAACACAATGACGCGGAACTTTTATTCAATTTCATTAATACTGAAAACCCCCATATATTATCATGAATTTCTAAAAAATCTATTTCTTATAATAAGCTGAACAACTTCACGATAAATGTAAATACTATTCCATTGTTACATGAAATATGTTGCCTGCAGTTGAGTTTTAAATAGGGTCATTCCAGTGCTTTTTATAAATAAAATTGTCATTAGAATATAGTGAAAATTATAAAAACGCCAATACACCCATTTCCTTGATTACTTCTACCTTGATTAATCGTGAATTAACAAGGACAAGTATCTTGAAGGACATGAAAAATGTGGAATTGATTATTTGTACAAATCTCTTTCTTGATTGCTCCATCTTAATCTAAAGTGGCAAGATTTCTATGAATTTAATTCTTAAATTTGCAAAGTAAGGCACTCGTTCGAAAATTCAATCTGCAGGTAAAAACTATCTCCAAAATGCGATACGTGATTATCACTATATAACGAATAAAATGTTTGGTATTCATTCATATTATCTTGTAACATAGAAATAGTTTCATTAGCTGGTATTTCTTCAGTTAATTGTATATTAAAATCTTAAAGATGGAGGAGAAAAAATCTTTTCACAAACGTCCGCTACCTCAGCGCCACCATGATTTTCATTTCGGTACTATTCTCTTCTGCGCGGAGTGGGAGTTGGGCTTGGGAGTTGGGACCTCCTTCTCTTTCAGACTGTTTCAGACCAAGCCTTTTAGTATACCTATATACCTATTAGACACAATCGGACATATAGATATAGTGCATATAGTGATGGAGACTGGAGTTGCAGATTGTTGTGTTGTCATATATGTGTTATCATGATCAATATTGGCTAGGTTAAGTCATCCCGAATTTACATTTTATTTTCATTTTATTGAAAGTGAGTATCTTCATGGATTACATAATATTTTTCGTGTAATAACAAAAACTCAGAAAACCATTGAAAATCTTCAATTTTTATTCTATCGATCGTTGTAGCCGAACTCTTTCATCTTTTCCATCATACTTGAATCTAAAATTAACTCTTAACTGATATTAATATGATGTTAAACTTATGTTGATGCGATTATAGATAAGTACGAAATTGCATGTATTTGAAACATTAAATATACTTGAGTTTGATGTACTGATTCTAAATCAATAATGTAACCTCATTATGTGTGATAACTTGGTTGCAGGGGGATGACCAGCCACATTTTTGGAGTGGGTCTGGGCCTTTTCATTATACTAACATTTTGGATATTGGCTGGTTTGATTTTCCTCGTATCATTAAGAATAGAAAAAAGGATAGGTGCTGTTGCTTTTGCTGTGGCTGCTATTGTAACTGTAATACTCATCAGTGTTCCTCGTGCTTCCCAACATCCTGTAGTCCAAGAAAACAAGGTATTAGCAAAGAAGATAAGGTCTATCTTCTTGTTATTAGTTTTTCAATTGAAACTTAATTAACAAGATTTTGAGAATATTTTCAAGCTTTAAATTAACTAATGAGCGAATCATTTTGAACTTCTAACTAACATCTCATTGTTAGTTACTAATGTTCGTAAAGAGGAAGAGAATAAAAGTAAAAGAAATTTCATGATGATTAAGTTCATACTTAATCAAACATCAAAAAATACTTAAATAGTAGTCTGAAACTGATAAAAATTAAATAACTCATCAAAAGTTATGAAAATTCAAAATTCTTCAGAGTTCACTATCAACAAACATTTCAAAGCATGTGCCTGGAATTTTCATTGCTTGGACAAAGTTGGGAAACTGGATATTGTCATAGAAATGCTTGTGCTATGATGATCAAAATTGAAAATATATTTTTGAATATTATTAGAAGCTTGCATAGTTGTATAGCTTATTTGAACACAAAATTACTGTTTTTCAGCCTTACGACCACTTTTTTATCTGGCGATTGATACTCCTAACTCTACTGGCAGCTACTTCATTGATTGGAGTAATTGGTTACATCAAGTTTGGACTTATGGATGTTGCTAGGTCTCAAAGAATCAGGAATTGGGTTCTACAGTAAATTAACTTTCAGAGTGTAATAACGTACATATGCCTTATAAACCCTGAACCCATAACAAATTTAAAATAATATAGCTTATCAAAATGTTTTCTTCAATGAAACTTATATTGCGGTTAACCTCAAGAGGGATTTCGCTGCTAAGTCATAAAAATAAGAAATTTGAAATAAAAGATAATACTGAATTTGTTGACAAAGTTATGAATAGTCGAATCCCAGTGATAGTAAATTTTCATGCTGAGTGGTGTGATCCGTGTAAGATACTCACTCCCAAACTGGAGGATGTAATTGGGCCAATGAACAACCTCAATCTTGCCATAGTCAATGTTGAATCAAATCCTGAGTTGGTTCACACATTTGAAGTTAAAGCTGTTCCTGCTGTTATTGCTGTTTCTAATGGTTTAGTGGTAGATAAATTTATTGGACTAGTTGATGCAAATATGATTGACAATTTAATAAAAAAATTGACAGCAACAAGTCATCATCCTCCAGAAAAAGAAGATGGTGCTATCTAGTCGTATTTATACAAAATAACTACAATAGATATTTGATATGATGGTATGATCATAGAAATAAAAAAACATTTGACACCAGGTATTTCCAAAAAGTTGCTTCAGTAGCTTAAAATTATGCGAACAAATTTGCAACTAATTTTTGACAAAATCTTAATTTAATAAGTGTGAACCATTGGTGTGAATTATTTTATTTAAAATAATAATTTTTTTGTTATTTATTATTACTCATGAATGACTTGTATCATCATACTACGTATGTAAATTGCATGTAAATGGGAAACAGTTACTTCCATGTTCCAAACCACAAAATATTTTACTTGTGAATTTCTTATAGTTAATGGGCACAGCAGTGGAAATCTCTAAAACAATGATTGTAATTTTTTATTTATAAAAATTTATTTTTTTATTTTCATCGTGTTTCCACATATAGACTTGGTGTGTCAAAATTGTGGAGATACTTTATAACAGTGAAGCTGCAAAAATATTTCCTTTATCATGCAGCTTCAAAACATAGAAATAATTTAATAAATGTAGTGCAATGCAAGAATATGTGATGGAAAAATAAAATGAATTTTCTTTAAAAAAGTAACGTTTTTTATTCATTATCAATAATTTTTATAATAGTAACTTTTATGATTAACCCTTTGATAGAATTTTCTGGATATACACTATCATGCTATTTGCATTCATAACATATTTTATTACAAAATTCATTACTTTGAATGATTATTTTTACAAATCCCAGTGTTTACACTGATGCAACTATAAAAAAAGTTCCCCCGCATTCATAGTTTCTAATAAATATCTACTTTTCTGCTTCTGCCTTTCGATTTTAACAGCAAAGTTTGTAATTTACAAATTTTAATAGTGAAACTGACTGTAGACAGCCACTATTATTTAATTCAAAACATCTATAAATTTACTATAAAACATACACAAAGAAAATATTTAAGAATTCCATAGAATATAAAAGATGAATGTTTTGATTTCAAGATAATTGGCAGTGATAATTTAAGTAACCATAAAGTTTAATGTCATTATGAACTTTGAGACATTGAAATATCATCCAAATACTATATAAACTATAATCTTTATAGGTAGATACTTTTAATCAGTAGCTAACCAATGAAAGTCGATTCTCAGATAATCAAATTATTCTAATATTGTTATATTTTCTAATTGAAACATTGTTAAGATTCTTATAACTTTAATGAAATCTAAAAAATTGATTAGAATCTGATTTATACAAGATTAGCTATTTCATCTTGATAGATTTATATAACTGAAATATTCATATGCTTATTAATGTGTGTTTGACCAAATAATATTGTTCGTAGGCATAAAGTACACTTCTATGATATTTTTGAGTGTTAAGTTTATTTTTACGTCCTATAGGGCCATTACTCGGTAACCAAGCAGTAGTACGTGTTGTGCGTTGTTACCATAGCAACTACCGTTGCGCGTAAAATTCTTTACACCCAAAAACAAGAACAAAAACATACTCTACGCTTGGTATGACAAAGAATTATGCTCGCACCACGGGCGTAGGGTTCAACTCAGTTTCATGGGGTATTCATGTGACCCTCAGGCCGGCAACGATCTCAGGCTCAGGCTCGGCCTCATCCGATCACCCGCAGACTTTGAGTGGCACTTTACGCCATTAATACGAAAATAACTATTTATCCTTTCAGGTGTAATATTCTACGTTTCGTTAATCAAAACATTGGCACAAAATCTCTAGCTCATTTTCTGCTTTTAAGAATGAATCCATTGCTTCCTCGAATGGCTATTGAAGATAGTATTACATTTTTTAAAATATACATGGTCTGATTATTCAATAGATCTATTGAGGAGAAGATTAATCAAATGAATTAATCAAGATCATGTTCTACTTTTGTATAAAACATTTTTTGAATTATTTATCTATAATCCATCCACAAATTTACAAACTGATAGTCTTTGGATGAATAATCTATAATGAATATTTAGATATTTTGTTGAGTTAGAACTGTTTTGTTGAGTACAAAACTTGCAGCACCTGGTAAACAAATCCTGCATAAATATAATATGCAGATTATATCTAATATGTATAATGGAACATATTACTTGGTATAATAATAATCGCGCGAGATTATTACAAATTTTGTCTATTTATAGACAATTAATTCACTGTGACTGGTATGTACAATAGGAAAAAATACACCAATCCTTAAGAGATTTCATTCATTCAACTTTTGATAAAATCTCAAGAAATTATTCATACATAATACGAACTTGACATACGTTTTCATACTTTACAACAACGGATTTCATATGAAATTTTACACAATGTAAGTTATATGTAACTTCTTTCATAATATACATATTCATTCTGAAATAGTTTTTTTTTTCAACATCAAGTGCATTCTGTACTCAAATAAATATGATACACTTTTTATAGACAAAAAGTCAGACTAATGGAAATATTAGGCTTTCTCACATAAGACGAAACAAGTTTATTACATTTTTTATTAATTAATTCAGCAAGTCAGACTTTACTGTTCTCTTGGCAGCGAACTGTAAAAGTGCATAGATGATAGAAGTTAAAAGACTAGTTATGATATAGTTATATAAATGAGAAATTCTGAGTCACTTCACGCAACAATCATCTTGACCCTCTCCGATTTGCTCCAACATTTGTTTGTGGGCTTCTTTAGGTCTGATTTGGGTTCTAATTTTTTTCGAAATTTTTGGCCGTTAGTTCAACTTATAAAATCGAGCTTCATGTAGTAAATAACGAACCTTGCCACTCTCAACATTTTTCGTAATTTTTTAATCAAATAACGAAATAGCAGTTGAGCCCGGCCCACTTTAAAGTTTTGGCTGGTAAACTTTCTTGGGTTTCTGATTCTACAAAAAATCACACACACACGCACGCACACACGCACGAACTGTCTTATCAGTCAGGTGTTATTTTTACACCTTTATATAAGGCCGTGACTTCCCACCAAATTTATGATTTTTACGTTGAAATTGATTCTAGCTTATAAGTTGAAATGAACTATTCTTTAAGGTTACCATTGCCATTTAGTGGAGGTTTTCTATCTAACATAAACTTATCTATTTCTTAATTTTTGTTTTTAAAAAAGTTACAGCTTTAATTTTCTTTATATTTAGCCATTCTCTGCAAGAATCTCGGAATACATCATCTTCGAAGAAAATTTTGCTTCTTGCAAAAAGAGTATTGTTGAAATCCAGTATTTAGACCACTCAAGCACGTGCAGGCGTTCTCCCTCATAACAAAAACTTTTGTGTGTACCTCACTTACTTAGGTGTTTTTCGGCACTGTAGATTTATTATCCCCGCTTCGCTTGGTTTATATTCTGTCCTTGAGCCGATAACGCCTACATGTATCTAGGTGCATAATGTACTATTTTTAGTTTTGATAATTGAATCATATCAACCCAAAAAAAAAAGTTTGAAAGATTTAGAATAGTCCCGATCCCCCTTTTTCTCACTTAATGATACAGCTAACTTTTATTGGAATTTACTAATTTTTTCAGTGGTGCGCACTATTCAAAAGCGAGAAAACCCGTATTTATCATCGTTTTTCTTCTCGTTTTTAGAAGTGAAGTACTTTTAAAAAAATCTGAAAAATAAAATACATAATTTTTTGTAAAAGTTAGATGCTTCCAACTATCTATAGAATCTGAAGTTGAGACCAAATTATGATTCAACATTTTTTTACAATCAAAAGTTAAAATAATATCCAGAAAGTAAGCGTTTCTGAAACAGGATGATTCTTAAAACACCCCACATACACAAATTGTTCTTGAATTTTCAATGCTGTCTTTAAATCAGTTCTTAAATACTTTTTATAAAGGATTGAACGTTTATTTCATTTGCTTTCACCCATTGACTTATATTTTTGTCCCTACGAATAACAGCTGATTTCAGGTAGTATTTTGGACTAAGAATTACATTTTTCCCTGCGAAGACTTCAGATTTTTCTCACAAATATAAGTATTTTCTCACAATTTTCGCGGTAAAATCGAATCACATAAGTTGATTTTGACATGACGAACTTAAAAACACAAAGATTAACATGGACTGAAGTGGAATCGAAATAGATGTGAGTAAAATTTGTCAATTTCCAATGAAAGTCGGACAATAACAAAAAATTTGAATAGTCTTCGTGGAAAACTTTGAATAGTGCTACTGCACGAGGGAAGCTGCAAAATCTAGTTCTTTTCACAAAGGACGTCGATACATCCTTTCATAAAACGAAAATTCATTCTGTAGATTCCTTGAACTTTTTTCGAACGAGACAGTAGACACCCTGTGAAGAGTTGGTATATCTTTCTTCGTGCTTGAATTTTTCCGAATTATGAACGGTAATACCCTACAAAAAATGTCATGTTTCCGAAGTTATTAAGAAAACTCAATAAACCTTGCTCAAGTTTACTGTAAATAATTGATTTTGCGCATCGACTACTCAACATCTGTACAACCAGTTTTTCTTAAAATATACAGATGAATTGTTTTCTCTAAAAGCACCGATATGTTTTTCTCAATGTTCTCTCTCTCTCTCTCTCTCTCTCTCTCTCTCTCTCTCTCTCTCTCTCTCTGACTCTTCATCTCCTTCTTTTTTCACTTTTATCTTCATTTTCATACTTTATCTAACTCCTATCAACTTACGTTTTTATTAGTTGCTTGAAAGTAAAGTAACAAAACTGACCAAAATGTAAAAAGTCGCGATTTCATCATTTATGTACAATATTAGCCAATTTGTTTCGTTGCTACAATAGTCCTTGAAAATTGATTTCCTGAGGGAACAATGTTTTCATTCAACACATGACAGCCACTGATAATTATAACTGCTCAGTATGTTACATTTTTAGTTGGAACCTCCAACTTATTTTGTGTAAATATACAGATTTTCATGCTGGCAAATATCAATTGTGGCAAGACACTTTTTACTCTTAATGCTTAATGTTCATTGTTGTTCCACATATTTTCATAATATATACACAATTTACATTTCCAAAACATGGCGCTCCATACTTTGGATGTATCCTTTTATTAATACATTTTATGTATACGCATAGGTCTGACAAAGAAGTTTTAGTTACTTACAAACATGATCTGCAAGAAGCACATCTTAATAATTAATTCACAGCTCGTTGAAATCAGTTAATAAATAATCAAAATTAATTATAATACTATGGAAATATTTCAATGATTTTGTTCAGCATTCTCACAATTTCATTACAAATGCAACTTCTTTTTCAGACTTTGAAATGTAAATAGGCCGTATAGAGAAGATATAAGCCATACCAAAACGTGAATGCAATTTATCCTCAATTTTTAAAGTTCAAAATTTTATGAAACTCATTGCACGTGTTCATTTTCAGTTACTGATTATTTTCCAGTAAACTACCTAGATTCAATATTTGAAAAGATTCTTGTGTCACGAACTGCGACTCTCAAAGTACATGCTTTGAGAATTTTATTATTTGTTGGCTAAGATATGAGGACCTCTCATTAAAGATGAGCCCGAATTCACATCTTGATTGAAACACTATCACAAAATCAGTCGAGATCGTACTCATGAGCTTAGACCTCGGCGCCGAGATCTCTCACGCCCTGCTCGGCGATCGGTACGTACTTGTCGTCGATCCGCACGAGTAGGATGACCTTATCAACGTGGGAACGACGATTGGGGTCACGGTGGTTGGGCGACCAGCGGTGCACGACGCAGCCCTCCATCCCTCGCTCCGGCACCCAGTGCTGCCAGCCCGAGCGCCCGCCCATTTGCCTCATTCGTTCGTCTGGCCATATCACGTCAATCCGCCGGCCCAGGTTTATTGCATCATACACGTGGTTAGGATCCATTATCTAGTGATTCCAAATAAAAATGACATCATATAATCTATCGTAGGTCCGCATTTTAGATCGCTCGTGACAAATTATTCTATTCCAATGATTATGCTTCTTTTTTTGCTTTATACATTCAGAATACTTACGCGAACTCTTTGCAGTACTTCCTCTTTTTCCAGCTTGGAGCTAAAACTCGTCTCACTCTTAGATTCGGTCTTCATTTCACCGCTACTAAGTAAACCTGCTAGACTAGCCAAGGTCGAGCTTGTAGGTTTTCCCATCGAGGCGAGCGAGCCTCTACAGTTGCCCCCAACAGAGCTTGTATTTGCACGACCTAGAGAACCTCGACCTGTCGATCCACCTATCTGACATCCCGACTCCATCGACTGTGAGCCAGATGTATTATGTCCTGATTGACTGTAGCCTGAAGAGATGGAAAATTAATTGTCGTATTTTGAAATTCTCAACTAAAAACTCCTCAGTAATAACCAAACCGTAAAAAAATCGTTTGTGGTTACCTGTATGGACGTTGTATGTCGTCATTGCGTAAACTCCGTCGTTACCAAATCCTCCATCGTCGTGAGAACCTGTTCCACCAGACGAACAACCTTGACCGCACCTTTTTCGAACCCTTTTGGATATAACAATGAATGTTTTCACTGAATTCAGTAAAACCAAGTAAAATATGACATTTTATGATTTGAATAGATTCCGTACCTTCGCCATACTTTGAGCACGTTGTTCTTCATGACGCTTAGGCTAAGTGGGCCACCAACAATGGAACTGAGTTGCTCATTTGTTTCAGCGTAACTTGTCGTGAGAGGCGATACATAAATAGGATAACCGATCGGCTGATCACAAGAACTGTTAATGATGTTACGCAGAGCCTGTTTCGCATTTTGTATAGAACCTCTTTCAGGATTTCGATTCCGCAGATAAACCTATAATATTTAATGTTATTTATCAAATTACTATTTGTACTATTATAAGTCTACAGTAATCATTAGTCATTGCCAACAAAGCTTCCGACTGAATATTCTATCAACATCCGTAATAGATTATATAATTCTTCTACAATTAATGTAAACATTTTTTAGATTAAGCAGGTGTCCTCAAGTACAAAAATCTTCAACAAACTGAAAGTTTGATGAAAATAATTCGAATTACAACTAGTTTTTCATACAAATTCTATCATACACTTGCACTACCCAATACGCAACATCCTTGATATTTCATAGATATACACACGTTAAGAGCAGCGCCACGGTACTGAAACTTATCGGCAATACAGAATAATGAGGATAAGAAACATTTTAACTGATCTCGAACGCTTAAACCCAACTTATTGAAGCCCATTTTATCCATTTTTTCATCAATTCTGATTCTAGATTTTACTCGTCTAAATACCGAAAATTGGGTACCCTCGGATTTTTTTCCTAAAAGTATTTTTTTTTTAAAGTTCTATATCTCACTATAAGAGTGCACACCGTTTGGGTCACCGATCACGATGAAACGTTGTGAGATGGTTCATGGATCCTCTAATAGCTTATGTTTCAAGCCATGAAGTCTAACGTTTTGATTTGCAGGAAATATTCTGTCAATTCAATCGATATTATACATTTACAGTATATCTATATATTTATGGACTAGCCAGAATCACTCACACGCTATCGCTCGCTCGTGTCTTTCATTTGCTCTATTATAAAATGGATGAACATTGAAATTTTTAATTGAATTATTGGTAAATAATTTAAATAAAAACGAACATTTTTTTTATCACCACGCCAATTTCGTTCAGAGACTACGTTCACGCGTTAATATTTTCAAATTTGTCGACTCGAATTTAGGAAGCACCCCGGCTTCTCTATCAATCTGTTCGAACAAATTTTCAAATAACCAACCCTTTGTACGTTTTTAAAAGGGGGTCCCACCTGAACATGAGTAAGAAATTTTTTAAATTCTCCATACGCTGACCACAACTCGAAATTTTCAAAATTTTTTTCTTATGGAAATGTAGTCGTCGATCTCACCTTTCAATCCGTCATACTAAATCTACCTCTAGGAAACACCCTATTTCGATATGAGAAATTCGAGTGTCAATACGCCCTATTCCTAAAGACGTATCTCGTAGAGTCGCGAAATAAGGAAGTATCTCGGAGAAGCGCAAAATAAGAACATATTTCGGAGAGGTGCGAAATAAATACTTATATCTCGGAGAACATCGTATCTCAACGGTTGAAAATTAGCTAAACCACTTGATTTTCCATTAGGGAAGCTTTATTTTGAGCTGCGGCTCCCAGCTTGAGATCTATTATGGGTACGCAGTCTCAGCAGCACTCGGTTGCACAGCCAGCAGCAGGTGATGCAGAATAATTCGTATATACCTCGAGGAAAACAAAACGTTGGGCCTCATGGGTGTACCTCACCTATTTGACTGGCCAAAAACCATCTAATAAATTAGACAAAAGGTCGATCTGTCTAATTTATGAAGAATGGAGGGCGTTCTCAACAATATTAATACCAATGAATAAAGTTTCACCAAGATCGGAAATGGCCATAGCCCTGTATAACAATATAACACACAAAAGTCACGCGGGGCTGCAGTTTTTTTTAATACGGCTGAGTGAATTTTATTTTCGTGTGTGAACCGCACTATCAACAACCTTCTTTGATAGAAAACTAATTATTTTGCTAATTTTCAACCGCTGGGATACGATATTATTTGCGAATCTCCGAGTTACAATCTTATTTTGCATTCGTCCGAGATACGTCCTTATTTTACGCCCCTCCGAGATACATATTCATTGTTCAGCTGCCATCCTTTGCCGAGATACGTCTTTATGAATAGGGCATATCGAAATGTGAAAATCTGAAGTTCCAATTGAAAAGTTGGATTTAGATTCTGTCACAAAGCCTTCTTTTCAAGTAAGTAAACTCGGTAACTAAAGGAAGAAACCGATGCCAAAATATAAAATCAGATACAAGGCTGATAAAGCGCAAATAATCGAATGCTTCTTTTGTGTCCTCCGATTTATCGAAATTTAATCTGTTTGCTGAACTCACCAATTCTTGCTGTTGCCCTGCCCAAAGGCCACGAACACACTCGCGATTCATTTTTATCACACGAAAACTAAGAAAACGTTTATTTAACATGATAACTTTATATTCATCAATTCCATCATCTAGAACGTGCCTGGGAATAATAGAATAAAATAATTTTTCAATATGTTAAAAAATTAAGTTCAATGAATAATTTATAAACTCTTACCTGAGAGCTAGAAGACTCGGTGCCCCGCTGAGTATTGCATTACGCCAAAGTGGATCAGCTTCATGGCTAATAACTATGTTTCGATCATGATTGTCAATGGCTTCGTAAAGAGCCGAAGCTTCTTCATAAGTATCTGGACTCATAAAGTGATCTTGATGGAGTTTTAGAGCCATTCGGACGCCCTTAGCTACAACGCTACGTAGCAGATCGACGTCGTGCAATACCCATTCGTCACGAACTGACGTTATACGGAAATCACCTGGAAATGTTTTTGTGAGTTTATTGAATAGTGGCAAATGCTTCCGTTGATCCGCAAAGAATCTTTTGTGTATAGTCTCACCTTTGAAGAGAGCATGAAGACCGTATAAAAAAAATTCAACGCTTGATACCGTGTTGTTTGACGCTGCTCCAAGAACACGCCTTCCTAATAAGCTAAGTGCAAAACATAGTGATACAAGATACGAATCTCGAGATCTTTCCAGCGCCTATAGAAAGTAATGAAATATTGATAATCAGGTCTCAATTAAGAGATTCGCAGAAGAATGAACTTCTTACCTTATCTGTTTTACTAGCGCAAAATTGTATCCAATCTAAGTAAACGTTGCAAAAACTACTTCTGGTAATGCCGCTTGCTCGGAAATCGAAATCTTCATCTATGTTCATATTGAAAACTGGATCTAAATCTACAAAATTCTTTTCTAATGTTTGTTTCAATGCGTCGATAATATCCTGATTTTCTAACCATTGCTTCAATTTTGATGATTTAACCGCATAAAAAATTATACTTTTTACATAATACGTAACCAAAACTTTTCGAAATTCAAAAACCTGAAGCATCGATCCTGCTGAATTGTCCGATATGGAATAACCTTCTAAAACATACTTCGCACTGGCTACTTCCCAGGCTAGCCATCGTTGACTGAAAAGATTGAAGATATTTTTAAACATGATGCCTTATTTCGAATAATCACGTTATTGAAAATCTAATTTCATCAATTTGGATTAATTAGATAATCATTATTGATACCGAAATTTATTTGATAATAGTGGATTGATAAATAAATTCTGTATTAATTAAATATTAGTCATAAGCGTTTTAAAACAAATATATTTATTTTAAGGAATCAGATTTGGAAAATTCTTTTTTAAGTCACGAACATTTTAATAAAGTATATGAAATATCAATAAAATTACCTGAACGCAGCATTAACGCTGAGAACATGAGGCGAGTGTCCTATTTCACAACAACAGCAATTATCATTATCCTCGATTCCTTCTGAAATGGCTTCTACTTCTCGCTGTTGACAGTAAGTTCCTCTGAACTCCAAACCTCTAAGTTGGAATGTAACAAGACCATTCCCGAGTTGGACAATGTGTACCAGACAGTTGAGGTAATCCGACGCAAGAAGAAAGCAGTCACCTTGCTCGACAGCACCCCAACGTCCCAAAGCTAAGTCACCAAACAAGGAGTGTTGTAGGGAACGCGTCAACTGTTCGTAAAATATCGAGTTCAGGTTGTTGTCATCGGAGCCGAGGTTTCGTTCAAGGTGTAATGACATACGTGTATTCGAATGGTCTACCCTGGTGGAAGCAGAAATGTTGCCACGTGAATAAAACAATTTATTTTAAACTTTGATATCGATCAGGTATTCAAAGTTAATATTTTTTCATTTTGATAATCCTGAATCATTTAACAAGAATAAAGACAAACCTTCTAGTCTTGTAGTCTCTTTCCCAGAACTTTACAGGCCTTACATATGAGCTGATGAAAATTGCACTTCCCAGTAATGGATTGAGTGGCGTGCTGAGTACCGCTGATATACCCGCTTGGAGGAACAGCATTGCCGAATGTGGCACTGAGAACGGCTGTGCAAAAGCATGAAAAGCGCTTCCCCAAGTAATCTGCCATGGAGCAATGTAAGTCACTATGAATTGTATCTTGAGTAGCAGCTCGTGAATCTTGGCAAAGGCAATAGCGGTTACGAAGTAGTCGACGAGAAAAGTCTCGCTGCGTTCACGGAAGTCAATACTAAACAGCAATACGGCGAAAACGAGGACGAGATAGCGTGTCGACGGGTCTGAATAGGCAGAACGTAGTGATTTCAAGCCACAAATTACGATTATAAGAGCACCAATGCTTGGTCCATACTTCGCAGAGATCTTGGGCGAGCACTCGGTTAGAGCAGCAAGGAATACCACTGGGTAAAGAACGTTGCGCTCAAAGAAGCATAAATAGACGTAAATTTTTTCAAACCACATTATTTTCACTGGTTCACGAACTAAAAAACAAATACAAGAATATCACTGTAAATTATTAATGTTAAAAGAATTTCATGAGTAACTAATTTTTATAACACTTGAAAACGTATTGTCATTCATTGAACAAAATATTGTTTTTATCTGAAAACGTATTACAACTGTTTTCTAGTGAATGTATAAAGTATAATACATTGAATACTTTAATACCTTCAAACTGAGAATACTCGAAGCTTCGTAGTACTGGTCTTGCTAAACACAACCAAGGTAACTGTTTTCTTAGCTGTGGCATCACGTAATGCAGCAATAGACCCAACAAACCCGTGAATGCCCAAAGCACTGGATAGATCTCCGGCTGTAGTGCCGTAAAAACTGTCGAGGCGTGTATTGCAAAAGAAAGAATTCCAATAACGGAACACGCTATCACATCATTCTTCAACCTGGCTCTTACAGTGGATCTGAGTTTTTGAGGCAATGGATCGAAGAGTTCTGAATCGGAAAGTTGCTCGCCTACTACGATTTTCATATCCTTCTTTTTTGAAGATTTCGTTTTGAGTGGCTTATGATGTGAGCGTTGATCTGGATTCTGAGATGGAGAACAAGAGGATGACGGCTCACGTCTCGACGTATTTTCGATCACCTGCACTTGCTTATCTTCCAAATAAACTTCCGGTGGCCATAAATTTGTTTTCAAAATTTCCCATACTACGCTTGGATCTGATGATGATCTAAAAGATAATTCAAAATTTGAAACAAGATCATATGGTGATATAAAAACGAATAAATTTAGGGAACAAAATTTAATAAATACCTGCTAAGATGATACGAAATCGCTACAAGTAGTCCTACGAAGATAGAAAAAAGAATATGCTGCGATATCTTAGGCTCCATTAATGCACCATAAGCGAAACCATACAGCGATAATACCGTGAGTATACTTCGACATATGCAATAAACAGACGAGACCAGACTAGTAGTTGCATTGCCACCAAATATGTGAATATCGATGTGTTCGCAGAGATACATTAGGAAGGTGTTAATTTGAGGAAAGAGTCCCAGTAAAAAGACGATTGGGAAAAACAATAGAAAAATGAGGAGTATATTTTGCGTTTGAACAATCACATTGTAATCGAAGACTTGCATGCCGTATATCCGAAAATCCGAGCCTTTGTAGTATTTTAGAAAGAGTTGTAGAATTAAAATTATGCTCGTAGTTAATACGAAGTATATAGGCCTGGAATTAATAAAATAACGAATGAAATCAATTCATAAACTTAAAAAAAAAAACAAATTCAAGAATTCAATAAAAATATCTCACCTAGAATAAACAATTATACGATTGAATCCATGAGTGGGCGATGCAGCATCGGGTTGCACAGATTTGAGTAACGAGTATTGGCATCCAGCAGTGACAAAACAGAATAAAAATGCAAAGATATCCTTGTAAAAACCTTGTTGCAGTATAAGCAAACTGAACCCAGCAACAGCTGCCGCCAGAAATGTCGAAACTATTGTTTCTAGCAGAGTGAGATTCCTGTCAAGCAGCGCTAGCAAAGAGAGCCGGTCAAACCGCACTTTGATATGAGGTAACTTGCCAATTTTCCACTTATAGTAATGCCGCGTAGGCTTGGTCTTCATATGGCTTGGCTCATCAAATCCGATGAATTCATTGATAAATCGATTCCATGAAAGATTTTCTTGGTGCATCGGCAAAGCTATCACAGGCATCTGAACATGTAAAATAGTGATTGATTTTATAATACAAATAAATGTAAATCGTTGCCATGAGTCTATGTTCAAAATTTAATGTAACCTGATTGCCGGTGGAGTCAAGTGGTCCACCGATGATCGGATTAGATGCGTCCAGATTTCCAAGAAGACTTTGCAGCCTACGATTTCTATCTGCCAGAGAATCAGTAAGCAGTTGACGATATGGAAGCCGTTGGGGATGGTCGACCAGTTCGCCGCTTCCGAGGCGGCAACGACTGGCAGAAACAACGACGGCTTGGTTGGAAGAGCTTGTCGAGCTCAACACCGCTGGCAATGGACCCTGTATTATTCTCGACGGACCATTACTACTATTGTTATTATTGCTACTGCTACTGTTGTTGTTATGGTTGATGGGCGAAGAGAGCACTGGTGGCGTGGGAGCCGTAGGAGTATCGATTACCACTGTAAGATTTATGGGTGTTAAGACCGCTTTCTATCACGACATTTGTAGATAAAAAAATATTTCGGATTTCGGAACAAGTAAAATCCTCAGATAGGGTATGTAAGTAGAGTATAAATTAAAATGTTACGATGACCATACCCGCAGAATTTAGGGATAGACTGCTGTAGCTATTGCTGGACAGATCTGGAAGATCTGGCAGATCGTAGTTACCATCGTAGTAAGGAGTTGGATTGAGTTGCTGACGCAGTAATGTATTGAAGAACTTCTCATGTGTATGTTCCGGGGGAATAAGGTCAGCAATTGTTCGAGCAGAGGGTCCGGATACGGCAGCAGTTGCAACGGCCGCGGCTTTATCATCAAAAGTATAGGCCAGCCAGCGACTGCTATCATCGCATAAATAGCTCATCGGATCCTCCGGCGTTTCAGGATTCGTCGTTATATGGTACAGAAAGCGCGTAAGAGTTACAAAATCTGGGTCCTGAAAAGATTTGAAGAAAACAATAGTGTGTACTGGCATTTTTATTAACGATATGATTGTCAAATAAGTTTATGATTACGATGAAAGTCTGCAAAAAATTGTCACTTAACTTGGAGGACCAGTCAGCTCTGAACTATTGCATAAGTTATTCTTACCAAAGAATCTTGAAATATATTCAATAGAAGAGGTTTATAATAATATTAAAACTTACTGGATGCGCAGGATGATTGTGTCGTGGCCTGCGTCTTGTCTTGTTAGATCTGTGTAATCTTTTGTACCTAGATCTCGAATTGCGCATGTCATTTGAGGCACGAGTCAGCCTTAGGTCAGCTATTGTACTGGACTGACTGGGCAGATCCGTCGCAGCAGCGGCTCTGTTCGACTGATTCAACAACGCAGCTAGCAGTGGAGGAGCAGGACTTGGCAGAAGAGTGCTTAACTCATGATTAGAACCACCACCAACTACTGCCGTCGGTTGTTGGGCAAAACGTGCTCCAATTCCACCGCTCCAACCACCTAACTCGCTGTAACATATAGAAAGTTTGAATTAGATGTATAAATGCGATCTAGAGGGTATTTAGAATTGCGCAAAATAAGATATAAAATCAATTTACCGAGAACCAGTTGAGCCGTTTGGACCAGCAGAAATCTGTGCTCGTTCTCTCCGCTCTCTGGCAGCAGCAGGTCTCTTGTGCTTCAGCCTGGTGGGTGCCACTTGCCCGTCCGCTGTAGTTGAGCCCTGCTCATTGACACTTGTGATGGTCTCAATATTGTTGATGTTGTTGCCCATGTTAGCAGCGATGTTGCCGTTATTGTTGAGCCGAGCCCGACTCTGCTTCGGGATGGCTCCCTGCTGTCGCTTGCTGTCAACCTCCGACTGTGTTGGCAGCAGCTTGCGCTTCACTTCGTTCTCCATACTCAAGGTTGTGGTACTCGATGAACCCGAGTCCGGCTCCTTGCCTGGCAGATCTGTGACGACAAGAATTCAATGAGTTACTAGCTTCAATTCATATGTAAACCGGTTCGGTGCACTCTAACTTGGATTGGTGATTTAAAACATACTAAACAGGTTTTCTGACATTTGAAGAGATAGCTAACTCTTTTACAATGGAATGCTAGTTCATGTAGGTGATGATTATGACAGCGGATTATGAATTATAATAAGAGAGTCATTGAATACATTCGAGATTTAGCAAGTTCTCAAAAATTGAAAAACAAAAACTTTGGACGTAAGAAAATTTCTCCTTAGAAATAAAATGGGGTTCCTGCGGGTAGAAAAAACATCAATAAGAACAGTCAATAGAGCCACCAAAGAGTGGTTATTAGACAAAAATTTTAGTCATTACTTCACGGACGGTCCGTAATTACACCCTGTTATGTTTTTTATTAAGATATCTCATCTATTACACATTTTGGTGTAAGAAACGCACTTTTTTCAGTTTTTTGCTTATAAAATGAAAAAAAAATGCGGTAATCGTATTGCTATACATAGGAAATTATAGAAATACAAACAGAGAAGAGATGTTTTTTTTTATTAGGAAAACGTGAAAATTTTGGAAAACTAACTTCACCATCGGAAGGCTGAGGAAAAACTACATTGATATCGTATTCCACATTATTCAGATATTAGTCTAACAGAAGCGAAAACATGCGTCGAAAACGCGGGGTTTTAGCGTCCGCGCGAGGCTTTGGAAAGTTGACGTGAAATGCCCTATGTATAATATGCGAAGCCGGCGACGAGTGTTACACGTTCACACGAGTGATTGAAAATGAATGCACCAGATCGATACGATATTTTATGTTACGAGTGCTTTTGTAATGGGAATTTGAAAAAAGCACTAGTGCGTGAAATGCGATCTCACGCACTAGTAATATAATATACTATTATACAGCTAAAAATACATTAAAAATAAAAAATATTCGATTTTTTGGTACTTTTCCATTTACAAGTCACCCCATTGATTTTTTAGACAAGATAATGGAATTCTGTTCCCGGATTTTAAAAGAGCGTATCCAAAAATAGTAAGAAATACAGAAAGAACAGATTTGTTCAAAGTATTCGTAGTTGCTCTTAGTGATTACATACTTAAATATGAACAAAATATAATTCATCTTCGTCATGAATGAGTTGAATCGGAGGAGAAGCTCTTGTTCTACTTTGATGTATATAACACATATGAACATAGATATAAACTTACAAAATGATATAGGTGAAATTCTGATTCATTCAATTCAACTACAGGAAAAAATTTGTAATGAACTTTGAACTTACAATCGGTACTAGCTGTTTGTATACTATCGGACGCATCTGTATCGTCAGATTTTTGAGAAGTCCATAGTACTGGTAGCATTAAAATATTTACAACCATTTTTACATTAAGATAATGAACTTTATAACCTCTATCCTAAAATTTACACATCAGTAAAAAAAAGAATCCAATTTTCCTAATTTAATTGCTTGAGATATTGACAGAGTATCGTATTTCGACATATTATGTTTATGGTTTCATGATGAACAATTTTTTCTACTGAGAATAGTACATTATGTTCCTACGCAAACATAAGAACTTTTTGTTACGAAAATGAAAAAAGCGTTTTTCACCTGGTCCCCGGGTCTAAAACATATATTCTATTCCTTAGAAACAAAAATATTTTTTTCTTCCCTGTAGGAGGAAAGTGCTCACTGGAGTTTGCAAAAATCTTCTCACGCGGGTTAAGAAATATAATATATACACCTCACTCGTCTAGATAATTTTTGCAGCGCGCAAATTTACAGGTGATTTCCGTGCCGAAATCGCTGAATCTCGCTCAGATGCATAGCATATTATTAAATGTCTCTTACGAATTATTTGAATATTTTCTTACTTTTATTAGTCCATGGTTCACCTTCGCCATTTTCAAAAAGCCAATCAATGCCAACTATGCTTCCCGAATTCGTTGGGTCGTCAGACTGCTTTGGCTTCTCTTTCTTTCTTTCTTTACGCCTCTCACCGTCTGACAAATCCCAGCTACTTTGACTAGTATTACTAAATCTCCTATTCGTTGTTGGCTTTGATTCCTCTAACAAGGCATCACGCGAATTTGCAGAATCGTTATCGACAGTAGTATCTACAATATATCTGGAATAAAAAAAATCAAGTGTTTTCACTTAATATCTGCAAAGAAATCTATAATTCAAAATATTCAAGTTTTGGATGACCCAATAACTGTAACTACCTAAAAATTAAGATATAACTAAAAAGTCCGTACTGTAAAATATCTATTCAAAATAAAAAAATCTGTCTGGAGCAGTTTTAAAGTATGTTTATAGAATGTTGTTTTAGGTGTATGTTCATATTAAATAATTACAATGTCATATCAGAATGAAGTCAATACTAACCTCAAGAATCTATCATCACTTTCTTTACGAGTAAGTAGGGGACTATAGGATTCTTGAAGATTGAATCGTCCAGAGTTTTCAGCGGGAATTTGTTCATTACTCTGCTCAGCTATTGGGTGTACAATTTCTGATCCACAACTAAGATATGGCAGCAACTGCAGCTGATTACGTTTCAAGGTATTTTGTGGTAAAACCTAAATGAAAAATGTCATTAGTTTATAAATCTGCTATTCACGCCAAATGCAGAATTGTTCTTTATAGTTCAGATTATTCTTCAAACTTAGTCTAAAGTGCAATGCTTTACAATATGAAATTTAATATTAAAAGAAAAACAATTTAACAAGAAAACTAATATTTATATGAAAGAAGAAATAGTTTTACTTTTTTAGAATTTATTGTTTCTAAACTTTGAGGATGCAATGGTAAATTATTGTCGTCTGTTGGATTAGCGATTTTACTAGATGCTCTGATTGTTTCAAGACTTTGTGGATGAACAAGTTGCTGATGAGGCATTTTCGATATGACCTGAATAAAAATCATTATTTGAGTAAAAGTTAAATCATTTTAAATTTACCATTAGATTTCTTTATCTACTTACTTCAAGAGATTGGGGATGAGATGGAATCTTGTTTGTATCTGCATCATCTTTTTTGGAAACAATTGAAATTATTTCAAGGCTTTGTGGATGATCATTTAATAATTCTACTTCCATGGGAATTGAATTTGAATTTAGTCTCCTCACACTTTGAATATACTTCCAACATTGAAGTCCCTTCTGAGTTGGCTGTTCTAGCTCCATAGAACTAGTTTGTTTAATTTGACTTTCTGAACCTGTTTTACCTAAATTATTTGATTTTGGATAACGTGTCCTAGAATCTTCAGATGCATGTCTACAGAATTTTCTTGTAGAACGATCTTTTCCTGATGGAGCCAAGTGTTTAGGAGATGCTGGCCTTCGCTCTATAATAGAAATAACGTTAGTAGTAGAATAAAGTAAAATACATAGATGGTAGTACAGGTAATTAAGAATCCTAATGAAAATGTACTAAAGTTATGCTTTAAAATTACCGTAAATTCTGTTTCTGTAAGGCTGTTCAGGATCATGTTCTGAGATTAATTCAGCCTCATGTACGTTTATACTAGTGACAATAGGCTTATTTAGTTGCGCAGCTTCTTCAGAACTTTCAGAGCTGTTTTTTCGATGAATTTCAACTTTCAGGTCTATGGTTGAATTAGGCTTATCTCTCATGTAATCAGATGTTATGCTATCAGCATCTGCATTCTGTGTATTTGGCTCTATGTAAGAATTCCTGGATGAACATTCTACTGGTGGAGTGTCAGTTTTTCCTAGAAAATCCTCAATATTAATAGGAATTCACAAGAAAATATGAGGAAATAAATATAATACCAAGTTTTGAGTAGTACAAACCATTCAAAACCTGTAGTTCTATACCAAGAAAGTCTTGGTCCTGTGGCTGCTCTCTTCGTTTAGTACGAGAGTCCCTCTTTTTCTCACTCTCCAACTTCTGCTGGCTGATATTCTGATTAGGCTCTTCCAAGCACTCAGTTGTATCATAAACTCGATGAAGTGCATGGTTAACGCATTTGATTGTGCCAAAAAGAACAATGATTGTTGAGCAGTAAGACAGCCATACATAAAGTGTTGGTGGAAAGTACTAGAATAGAACAGAATACATATTGTTTAATAAATTTTCAAATTTTTAACCATACTGTCTGGCGAATAGGTGAAAAAAAAAACAACATATTCGATACAAATGCATGTTCCCAAGTTATTGCATACAAAATTATTTAAACCCAATATCAGCAAAAATAAATTCTGATAATAAAACTTCATTGTATTATTTTACAGAAGATGAGAGTGAAGAAACAAATGATATGTAATCAATGTCTATTAATAGCTAGCTTAGTACTTTTGAAAAGAGACAAATTAAATAGCCATATTTTTATCTATAAATAATCAAATCAAAGAGTCTGAATATTCAGTAGTAGCCTACTGTATACAGTTTTACCTGAACAGGATAATTGAATCTCAAAATGAAATCGGATAAAAAATTTGATGCACAATATGGAAAATCACTTATGTATAATTAAGTACAAAAAATAAAACTTAAGAAGTAGCAGGAATGCCAAGAACTTTTAGTGAGAACAAGAAAACTAATACTTGTAAAACCAAATTATTTTCCACTTACTAGATAGATGGTGAATGGCAGACATAGAAGGAAGAGCCAGACATATAGGTGAAATGTATTGGAGAATACATCCAAACGAGGATCATAGAACCAGCCTCCAGTGAGACTTGCCCAGATGCCCTGGCGCAGAATCTCCAGAGTTTGCGAACCCATACCAGCTCTTATGGGCCTTCCTCACCATGTTCCCATTGTCTCGGCTCACTTGTGCCTGTGCGTATCTCTTTCACAAACTCATACATAAGCAATCTCATGCGCTTCTCTGTATAGCTGTTTCTAGAATCAAGATAAATCAAACTTGGATTACCACAGCTAGAAATCATGAAATTTGAGAGGAAATAAATAATTTACAAATTTTATGATTTGACTTGATAAACACTTGGACGGAAGATAAAAAAATGCATCATCATCATAAACATGATCCTGAATTAATAATATTTATTAGGTACACAAACAAATTTGATTTTCATAACTAGTCTGTGATTTCCAGTTAATTATGATATCACCTTTGGAAATGACTGGCTCTACGATTCGCTTCAGGAGCAGGTAAAAAAAAATTTGTTACAGATTAGAGCAATGATTTGATTGAATCCATCACAAAATGATTTGCAATACTCAATATGACACTAAATAGAATACAACAAATTGTTATCATCTGGGTTAGGTGGAACTGGAGATCATAGGGCAAAAGGAAAATTTGGAATAAAAGATCAGCTGATAGTTGAGTGGAGGAAAAGTAAATTGAATAAAAGCAGCATGGATCTCTGAATAATGATGGAGTAATTAAGGCTCTGGAGGAAGATTAGTCTCCTCCAGAGGGAAAAAACTCACTTCCAAGGCCACACAAGTGTAGCCAGACTGATCAGAGCTGGAGCAGATCAAATGACTGAGTCACTCGTAATTCCCGAGGAGGATCTCGATGAGCTGGATGATAAAAACAAAGCACAAAGCGAGTGGGCGAGTGGAGGGTGCAGCTGCAAGTAAGTACGTAGCATACTAGCCTTGTGCTAGAGTGATTCGCACAGGGAAGAGCATGGTAAGAGGACAAGAGGTTGGGCGAGCATCAGCGAGCATGCAGTATTTTGGGGGCTCGACAGCTGCACCGTGCTCTGCACCGTTCAAATCGTGGCGTGCTGCTGGTGCGTCATGTTGTGACTCGCAGCTGGCTGCAGCTCTCGATCAGTTTGTGCTGTGTGTGAGTATGTGTGTGTGTTGTGATCGCGCGCGCAGAGAGTCAGCGCCGTCGCATCAATCAATGGGCAGCCGCACGCGACTGCTGACTGCTGTTGACTGATGAAGGATGTCGACGATCGAGAGCGAGTTGGAGCGAATGGAGAGCTCATATGCGCGAGCCACCACTGCACAGTGCTGCACAGTGCACACGCACAGGTGACATGGGCCGCATATACTACATGCATGCACAGTCTCCAGCATGCTGTGGCAGTCAAGTGTCCACATCGCTCGCGCGCGCGCTTCTTTTGGATCGACCACCGCGCTTTTCGATCTGCACTGATCTGCACGCTCTCTCTGCGCTCCGGACCAAATCTGAATTCTGATGCACGAACCCTCTCTGCCCGCAAGTGCTCACACGAGCTACATGGCCGGCTGCACTCCAGCAGCGCGTGTGTTTTCGTTTTATTTATTTTTTAACATTGAATGCATTTTCAACAATAATCATCGTTGATGTAACGTCACGGTTTTATTAGCAAAATTCACACTTATACTTGATTCATCAAGCTGAAATAGTCTTTGAAAGGAAAGAATCTGATCCGCAATCTAATTTTGTTGATCATATAGGTAAATATGAAAATGTTTGTGGTAATAAGCGAGTAAAGTGTTTAACCCCTGCATGGAAGAAAAAAAAAAGCGAGTAAAGTGCGTATGTGGATACTAATAAAGATGAAACTAGCTCAGCTTCTTTGCAATATCGTCGTTGTATTTTATTTATTAACATTTTCAGATAATATCGATGCCTCTTACGAAGAAAGATATACATCTCGCAATCTTTCCGCGAAGAATCGCGAATATGGCAATTTGGCCGCGAAGAAAGAAACACATCGCAAACTGGCCGCGAAGAAAGATACACGCGTCGGAATTATTTTCCCGTGAATATTAACGAAGAGTTTAAACTGCAATCGAACTGTATAAAAGGATTGTTTTTTTTTTACTAACTACTCATTCTAAGCTTTCATTCCATGTATATTTTCACGTTGGAAAATTCTGAGATGTGCGCCATGTCTTTTTGCCGGTGGATGTGACATGTGTTATTCTTCGCGGCCAGATTGCAAGATGTGTCTTTCTTCGCGCGGCCAGATTGCAAGATGTGTCTTTCTTCGCGCGGCCAAATTGCGAGATTCTTTCTTCGCGGCCAGATTGTGAGATGTGTCTTTCTCCGCGGACGGAATTGCATGGGTTTTTCTTCGTAATAGACATTGATATATATATTTTAAAAATGATAAAACATGTAGAGTTGCTCATATATGAAACAATTACCACAGTCATTAGTAGTTGAGGGTATACGTGGAATAACGGCGTTTGTTGGATTGTATCGTTTCATTGTTTATAACATAAATTCAATCTGCATCATTATATTGATCGATTGTATACTTAAACGACAGAGTTTGGAACAAGCGTAAAAGAGGTCTTTCGTGGAAAAACGATGTGTAATCAAATGAAACTTGCTGAGTTTCGATAATAATATGGCAAAGAAGGTTCTTCTTGACGTTATTGGCAGATTTCCTCTGATGTCTGCTGATGTCTCATGCATGTAAGAGGGGCAGAAAAGTTATAATGGTTAAAAATTTGAATCTCAAGAAAATCTTGTTGTACCTCATACATACATACATACAAAACTTGGATGATTATTTGTAGAAAGTAGTGCGGAGTCACTCGCATAAGTATATATTGTTATATATAATGATCTTACATGAATAAATATTGTATAAAATTCAAAATTAACTGAATATTCCAAATAACGACATGAGTCAATAATCTTATTCTTCATTTTTCATAACATTTGTCTCAATTTTTTGTCTTTCACATTCTTCTAGTTATATTATTGTTATTCCGGCCACACCCTCGATTATCACTCTTCAAAGAAAACTTGACCAAGAGTAGCATTATACATCGACTTTCTTAACGAAAACTAATCTGTACGTTTGTGATATTTTTTTCCTTCAAGAGCGTCATATTATTCGCTCTTAACAGAAATAGTACATTTCGATACTAGACCAAAAGACGAATTCTAGGCACGTGGGAGGTTTGCCGCCCGAGCAAAGCGAGAGTGGTAATCACACGTGCCTAGAAATCGTCTTTTGATCTAGTATCGAACAGTAATTTTCATCATGAGTGTAGAAAACTAAGGTTTAATGATCAACTTTTTGATACAAGTGATGAAAAAGTATTTTACAATTAACTTATCGCTCTTTAGCGGGGAAAGAAAATATGAATATTTAAAAAAATCTCATAGTAAAAGAGCAAATATCAGCCAAGTTGTTTGTCCTTCTGTGCTAAAATTTCAGGACTAGCATTAATTAGTTTTAGGGCTGATTCACTTGAGAAAATGATAAACATGCAATGACCACTTATTTTAATGAATAAATTTTACACATACATGAAACGAGTAGAAACTTCAACTTTATATAGAATCTGCGAATAAAAAAAACTTGATATCTATTGACAATTCCTTATTTGATCATTTATAAATGAATATCATTCATCGACAAGGATCCTCCAATATTCTTAGATAGTTTAGACACGTGACCTGTTTTCATTGCACTTTTCAAGGCACGGTTATATGTACCCAAGTTTATTCGACGTATTTTGTTTGTCTTGGAGACTCGAAGTTTTTTTTTTGAATTTATATCATTTGAGAAAAGATACTAGAGTTTTGAAAAACGCCAATTTCGCGATTTTTCAACCAATTTTGGATAACCGATTTTGGATAACTGTCAACGCAGTGTGTCTATATAAATATTGTTCTTCAATCTCATACCCATTACATAAAACAATCGAATTTTGTCATTTCTTGCATTTATGGCATTTTTGCCATCATTTATCTCGAGCATTGTTATGAGCCGCGCGACACAGTTATACTCACCTACAACTTCCGAGATAAAGGTAAGTACCAATATGAATTTGACAAAAAAATGTTCGGGCATTCAACCATTGAAAATCGTTTTCAGGTCATAATATGTCAAATAAACAGCTTAAAACTGTGCCTCGAAAAGTGCTACAAAACGCAGGTCACACACGTCTAAGACTAAGAAGCTAAATAGAATCGTCGATCTTCGGACTTGCGAAAATAATAATTTATTCAACATCAAATACTTCAATCCTCAATTTCATAAATGTTCGTCAGGATTATTTTTGACCTCATAAGGCTGTTTCATTAATACGAAATGTTCACTTTTGCAGTATTTGAAATATTGGTGATAATAATAATCACAAAATTTAACATTTCAACAATTACACTACATTTCGAAAACATTGGAAGCTGTGTTCAATTAGCTCAAAAAGGTATATGCTAATTGCGTATAGTCAGGATAAATGTTTATCTTAATCAAATCCACTTGTATAAACATAATTATACATTCATAAGTTATTTCGAAAACACTGCGATTTTTTTGATCACAGTATTCTCAATAATATTTATATAATCTTATCAATGAAAAAACTAACACTTGTATTTATCAAAAACATTGGTCGTTGAAAAACCGACAATGCCATTTAATTATTGGTATTAATATTTACAAAATGATATTCACAGAATCCTACTTTTTACAATAAAAATCATATGTACATGAGTATTCTATATATACTTGAAAAGTCATTGTATATATATGTATTAATTATATTTATGATCTGTCACTATACACAGTTCTTCACATCTTTTACTTTTTGGATCGTCACTATACATGAAGCAAGAGAAGTAAAAATGAAATGGTATATTTTCAATAGACCATCCAACCTTATATAACTAATCAGACACTTCTATTTCCATATTCTGAATAAGTGGAATATCAATGCTAGAGAGGTTTTTCAAGTCTTGGTTTCCCAAGTAAATAATGATGTTCTCAGTACAAGCATCAGGTAACCCAAATCCACTGAGATGATTTAGTGATTCCTTTGCTGTGTCCAAATAGCTATATCTCCTAATAGCTTTTTTTAATCTTTCAACAATTAATGTTCCATAAATTGGAAACTTAGCTTCGTTTTCTAATGCTTTCTGAATAGTCTGTATATTTTCATTTTTTGTATACCTTGCTACTTCTGTCAATTCTCGCGCTAAAATGTCATATGCTGAAACATAGTTATTCAATTTCAAGTCTTTAACATTCTTAATTTCTTCTTCACATTTTTCCTGATAATTTTGTTTGTCTGCGAGATATTTTACATTGTTTGAGCATAAATAGAAGTTTGCTGCTCTTAGTTTAATTATATGATTTTTCAAGACCGTTACAGCATCATAAGAAAACTCATTATATCTCCTCATTTGAAAATAAGAGTTCAAGTGCTGAATAGAATGAAGGAGACCCATGCCCATATTTCGCTGAGCATTTTTATGATAGATATACTTGAGTTTAAAAACGACATCCAAAGGTGTTCGACCAGGTAAATCTTTTATGTTAACATCAGCCCCAAAGTTGAGGAGAATAGATATTATTGTGAAATAGCCTTTTGCACAGGCTAAATGTAAAGGTGTACTACCACTAGCATTTGTACAATTTACATCTGCATCATGCTGCAGTAGGGTTTCAACCAATCTTCCCAGCTTGTTGTCTCTTCTGACTGCCATATTTAATGCAGTCCAACCAGTTCGTGTCTTAGCATTAACGTTTATCCCTTTTTTCAGAAGAAATATAACAATTTCTAAAACTGGGTACGAAATGATTTCAAAATTCTGAATTATTGGTTCGCCAGGGATGTTTGACAAAGTAGGCTTTTTAACAAAATCCTTGTCAAATTGCATGATAATCAAATGGAGGGCATTAGCACCATCAGCATTTTGATAGTTGATGTCAACACCATAATTGATGAGTAGATCTAAGACTTCGATACACTTATAATTACTATTGACTACTGCATGATGTAGTAATGCTGGATACATTTTTACATTAACTCCTCGAGTCAAAAATGTTTCAATAATAGCTTTATCCATCAGTTCAATTGCATAACAAATTGGTATTTTACCATACTGATCTTCCACATGAACACTTGCTTTATTTTTTATAAGCAAATCAATAATCTCATGATGTTGATTTTTAGTTGCACTATGAAGCAATGTTTCACCTTCGTTTAAAAAGTCTAAATCCATGTGTTCATTGACTAATTGCTCAACAATATGATAATATCCATTGCTGACAGCTTGGTAAAGGATATCAATATTATTTTTATCTTCTTCTTCCATCACAAATCCATATTTGAAGAGGCTATTGATGATTTCATTGCCCAACGCCTTAGGAGAGCTCAATACTTTTAGGAATACTTTCCTATAATGAATATTATTAACATCTGGATTGTATTGCAATAATAATTCAATGATCTTCATATCTGGTATGTGGACGATTAATTCCAGTGGTATTCTGCCGTAACTATCCTGTATAATTGTACTAGCTCCATTCAGTAAAAGCAATTCTACAATTTTTGTGTGACTATTTCTAACAGCAATATGAAGAGGTGTAGAATTGTCTTCTGCACTAGCATTGACAAATGCATTATTTTTTATAAGTATATTAACAATATCTATGTCACCAATTTCGCAAGCAAAGTGAAGTGGGGTTGCTCCCTCATAATTTTCAACATTGATGTCAGCTCCAGATTGAAGAAAATACAATACGCAATCACTGCTTGTTCCTGTACAAGCTAAATGCAATGGAGTGTTGCCTTCCTTATCAAAAGCATTAAGAGTAGAAACAAGTGGTGAAACTGAAAATCAATAGTTTAGTAAATTTTTGTAAAAGCCAAGGTTACTTTATATTAAAATATTCACACTGTACCTTCCAATTTCTTATCATAATGCAGAAGTAGTTCTGAAATAATTAAATTTTCTTTTTCAGCAGCAACGTGCAAAGGTGTTCGCCCTACTTCATCTCTAATGTCAACTTCGGCATTATATCTCAAGAGCATATTAATTATTTCTATCTGTTCATGTTCAACGGCAGTATGTAAGAATGCAGGATCTTCTCCATTCTTTGAAGAACCAAATTTCATATTTACATCGAGGCCATGACTCAGAAGATCTTCCACGATTTTCAAGAATCCTTGAGATATAGCAAAATGTAATGGATCACAAATATTCTTGAAAACATCAGTATTATCATTCTCTATGAATGCTCCATTCATCAACAGGAGTTCAACAATTCTTTCATTCCCATATTTAATACCTTGATGGAGTGGAGTTTTATTATGTTTAGTAGAAACATTAACCAGAGCATTTTTATCTAGAAGCAGTTCAACAGCTTCAACATAATTTTCTGCACAGGCCAAATATAGTGGAGTTTCGCCGTCTTCATTCATATCATTGACATCTGCATGATACGTCAACAAAATTTTTATGGTATCTAGTTTTTTATGAGACACAGCCACATGCAGTGGCCTAGAGAAACGTGGACACCTCCATGAATCATTAGTGAATATTTCATTAGCATCACACCCATGACTTATGAATAACTCAACAATTCTCCAATGCGATGATTGGCAAACCCGTTCAAAGTATGTTATTTCCGAGTCATTTTCAATAAAAGTTCCTTTGGCTGCTGCACCATGATTTAATAACAATTCAACCATCTCAAAATTGTCCATTGATATAGAATAATAGAGAGGAGACAAGAACAAGTTATCCAAGATATTGACATCTGCACCTTTGAGAAGTATTTTTCTGCTTATTAATGTTTTGTTACTCTTGACAGCGTGATGTAGAGGTGAACAACCATATTCATTAAAGTAAGCATTTTCAAAATCTCCATAGTTTCCATATAAGCTTGCTTTGGCCAAAAGCATTTCACCATCATCATCAAAGAAATCTGTCCAGATTCCAATGCTTTCTATATTTTGACAACGTTCTGCAACCAATTCTCCTCTATCCATATTGAGATAATAATTGACTTGATCCATTGTGATTTTGAAGGAAGTTTTGGGTTGATTTGTGATTTAAATAACCAATTTCCAGTATATTAAATAACCTATGACCAGTACAGTCATAATAGGAATAAGCACAAGTAAACTTGTTTGCTAGGAATCTACATTCAAAAAAGATAATCACAAAATTGTTTCAAAAACAGTTGGTTTGATCAAAATCCATTCCATCTTAGGACAGATTAGAAATCTACATTCTTGATTATTTACTCATTCATTTTTCAACTTGCTCCAATTTGAATCCAATAAACTGATCACAATAAACTATACTGTAATGCTGCTATAGACACAGACATGTGAAAATTCGTGCGTTTTCGTGAGAGTGCCATCAACAAATACTGAATGTGAAATGCAGCATTCACATACGAGCAACAATAAGCACTTGAGCCCATAAGTTGACATGAGTAATTGTAAATAATGAGGCAATACTAAGAGCCATGGGCACTGAAGATTACTCAAGATTACTTGAACTACTGCAGAGTGCATAGATGCAGGAGTAGTTATAAGTATAGGCAGTGGGCATTACACCATCGCCTTCACCACAGCTCACTTAAAGCACATCTGATGCAGTCATCAACTCATCACAGCATCACACAGCATATATAGCTCACCAAGCACCAGCAGTCAGCACTCACCAGCTGACAGCTCAGCTGACTGACGCGTCTGCGACTCACGTCACACAAGTTAAAAGAGTGACCAACTAAGAGTACCGTCAATTTTCGTCATCCCAATTCAGTCAAAATTTTTTTCTTCCCTCGTATATATAGTTAGTGGCAGAATTTGCAATAATATATTTAAGAGAAATTGAAGAACAAAATCTATGCGGAAAACCGGTACCTACTTATCATTTTCTCACAGATATAGATTACAGAAAAAGAAATTCTTTTTACATTCCCAGCTCCCAAAGAGAGAACTGCGAAAGATTATTTGTAGATTGATAATAATATATATGGTCGTTCTCACGGAAATGATATTTCTTATGACTTATGTCCTTGGCGTTTGAAATATTAAAAAGAGCCATTCAGGGCTGTAACGTTACAGGTATTGTATGTGTACTTGAAGTTGAAACAGTCAATTATTAATCAACAATACCATACGTTATGCTAAATGAATTTATGTGGCATTCGTACAGAATTATTGTACGGAATTACGAAATGGGAACAAGTTAAATACATTTATTTACATCAACCTACTTTTTTCGAATTCCTGTATGTACATACATTTTATGTATATTTATGGCAGATGCGTAATCCGCGTATACTGATGTGTACTTATGTATGTTACATTTAGGGAAGTCCGTCGCCAATAGTTAATAGTAGGTATAAGCGAGCCTGAAATACAGTGATAATACTGATAATACCAGAATAGATAGAGCTCCATCTTCTTTGATAATATCCATTATTATTAATATTGGACATAGCAGGTTACAGGGATATTTGTTTTGATTGCGCCTTGCACTTTGCATTTTGCAAAAGATGACGGTCAGCCAGACGAACGACGAACATCGGCCGTCAAGAGTAAAGTGTGCAAGAAGACTGAAGAAGACCAGGCTCTGATGGGCTGCAACCCCCGTTTTGGCGTTAGCCTGTAATTGAGCCCGTCGTCAGCAGGCCAGCCCTCTCTGAGAGCAAGCCGATCGAAGCCATTAGCATGCATAGAGGTCAGATTTAGCTACAATTGTTGCTGAAATGAATCGCGCGAGAGCATAGCATAACCTGTACGCGTGTCGTCGGCGCGTCGGTCGTGCACACAGTCGCGCGCACAGGCGGCGCCAGGGCCGCCAGAGCAGTCAGCCAGTCACAACTCATTACTCGCGCACAAGTCACAGGTCACAGCTCGCTCGAGTCGAGAGAGCTATAGGACTGTACAGTGTACTGCACCAGTGTACACCAGTGTACACATATCCATGGGTCGTCGGTGTACCTATGTGCGCGCGCGCGAGTGTCTGGTCGGGCTGGCTGCGAGTGCTGCGACAGGCGACAGCGACAGCATCGGCCAGCCAGGCCTTGGTCAGCCTCGGTGTACAGCTTGAGAGCAGCAGCAGCAGATTTCAGCCAACTCCGGTGGTCAGCTGCAGGAGGAGCCTGGAGGAGCCATGGCGCCCGCACGGCCCTGAGCCCTGTTGTTCTGCAGGCCTTAACCCGCCCCCGCACACGCACCACTTCGAGCAGCACCATCGGCTAGGCGCTGCCCGCTGGCCCCGCTGGCCGCTCATCTCACTGTCCACCCGTAAATAAATAAGCGGCCCACCTGCGCTGGAGGCACGGCCCGCCCTGCACCTGGCCAACTACTCCTACTTCTCGCCACGCACATGTACTGACACCTAGTCAGCGATGAAGTTGCCGCCGGCCCTCCACTTTCTTTTTCTTCTTGCGGTGAGCTTATGCTTCCTACATTTACCCCTACAAGCTTATTACAAAAGCCTCCTTATACCCTGCTCAGCTTGCCTCATTTTTGTGTGCTCCTGTTCGATGAACTGATAAACATACATACTCTGATGCAGCAGTTTCAGCGGGTCTATTCATTGATTATTTTTCACAACCTTTCTAACCCGTATCTGTGATGCCGCTCCCTCAACTTTTTCACAATCTCCACTGCATTCTATTTTTATTATTTTATTTTATTTTATTTTATTTTATTTTATCTTATTTTATTTTATTTTCTTGACGTTGTTGCTTCTACACCTTTCAATTGTTCTTTTAATCTTTTTACTTTCTGCATTGTTCTGTTCAACATTTTTTATCATCTACTAATCAGTATGTACTTATTGAATTTTAACTAGTCACAGGTTCATGCTTACTACATCATCATCTATTAGTGAGGTGTCAGATTATAGTTATTTGTTTTAATTTTTTTCTTCAGTAAACTGATAGTGATAGTGGTTAGAAGTATCATACTCATCTTTATGTTTATACAAATATTTTCCTTATACAACTAAGTAAGTGCTTTTTTCTATCGAGTGCTGATGGTTAGTTAAACAAAATATAAATATATTAAGACTACCAATTGATTTTATTATGATGACAATGTACAAAATACAGTATTACCAAACAATAACTCATTTTATTTACTGGATTCTATCAGTTATCATAAAATATACCAACTATTTTAATAATCACTAGCTGAAGAGTCTGTGTACAGCTTTTTGATACATTATAATTTTTATGGTTTCAAATATTTCAGAAGATTGTTTAATGCATCAAAAAGCACAGTCCAAAACACTGCCGAAAAACTCTATGGATTGGGCAAAGGATGAATTCTCTCCTTTCAATCATGTTGGTAGCCATCATTCTAATACCATTAAGGTTTTGATGTGAACTTCTTATATCAGGTATGGAAGACTTGTTTTTATAAATTAACTTCTTTTATTTCATTAAATTTAAATTATTGTTCATGATTCTATTTTATTAATGTTTATATTTTAATCAGGGTGAGTAAGTGTTGAGCCATATGCCTCCAGCTGGGCTATCAGCGAGAGGCTTGTCTACCTTGATGGACCCTGGACAACCAAATGCTCGTCATCGAAACGAGCGCTTCCTATTATATTCAGAAAATGGATCAACACAGTCAAATTCTTCCAATGTGGGGAATATCTCACCAAGGTACCACTCAGCTAATAGAACAAGCAATCAGTCAATGGGGTGAATAGAATAGACATTTTTTTCATGAAAAACCCAGCTGTTCGTTTTTGCCCCTTTGTTAAAAGATTATTGTAAGAGCTGTAGATGCTGATGATATAATTACCAGACAAAGGCATCATATTATAAAATGTATATCAGTTTAGGCATTTCATGAATATCTGGTTTATTTTGTTCATTTCAAATTGATCTCTCAATTTAATCAACGCACTTCTGCAACCAGAAAACTTATTCAAATTTGCATACTACTTGGAAATTAAATAAGCAATATTTGTCAAAATTGACAACAGGGTTTGCAGTTATCCAAACTGCTTGCAAAACTGGATACTTTGTTTTATTTAATATATTATGAACAAGATAGTTTTCTGGAAAATTTTGGATACTAACGATACTAGATGAAAGATTTTATTCATGTAGTGAATTATTACTACATGAATAAAATCCAAATTCTCACAGAACACCAAAATTTAGTGATTCATAAAACATTTATAATATCTGCTTAAAATAAAACAAAATTCAGTTTTACATGCTGCAAATGAAAGCGACATTTTAGTCATTCAAGAACGTGTTTTCCACAGCGTTCAGAACTACTGCTACACGAGAACGTCGAGTAACATGTCAGACAGCAGTGTCTCAGACACTCATAGTGGTGGCACAGCAAGGACGCTCTCACAGCATACTAGTCCTTCACATGGTACGCTCTCCTCAGCCTCGAGACATGATAATTCTACCCTCTTCACAGCACTGTACGACTATGTCGCGCAAGGGGAAGACGAACTGTCGCTGCAGAGAGGAGAAACTGTTGAAGTACGTATTTCTGCTTCATGGTGTGAAAAATCGAGTGATTGCAGTGCCTCGAGATGCCGAAAAAAAATAGCCTGTTCCAAGAAACTACACTACCTTTTTCCGGTTGAGCTGGGAAGAATCGCGCATTATGATTAATAGAGAAAATAGCGATATTTTCATTTATTTTAAAATATGCACCTGAGGGAAGTTCGCAATTTTGGCCTAAATGAGCGAAGTGTATACATTATTTCTGGTCTCCAGTGGCGAAGAACTTTCCGAACGTTAGAGAGGAAAATTGGTACCTGTCTCTCTGTGACGAAAGATATTTGTTATGCTTAGAAGTTAAAACAAGCGTTTCAGACCCGGTGCCCGGACAAAAAACCTCTGTTTACAATTTTGTAACAAACATTTCTGTATGCATCTCGCTTGCTTAGGTATATGATGTACTATTTATCTTTCCATGCCAAAGCTGAAAAAATATTTTAGTGGAATGATGCGTGATTGTTTCCAGCTGAGTCAAGAAAAGGCAGTAGCTTTCTTTTCTTGAAGCAGCTGTTTCTTCCTAGTTTTGAGCTGCTCAAATACTAAAGCGCAGAAATTGCCTGATTCCTCTGATTGTTTTTTTTCTATCTTTTCTCTGATAGGTTTTGTCCAAAGACTCGAAGATATCAGGGGATGAAGGATGGTGGACTGGAAAGATTAGGGGTAAGGTGGGCATTTTCCCGGCTAACTTTGTTGCCGAGGCAGAAACAATCGATAGGGTATCTTCGGTGATCGAGCAAGTACAGCCTGTGGAAATCGACTTTGAAGAATTGAAATTAGAAGAAGTAATAGGCGTAGGTGGATTTGGTAAAGTTTACCGGTAAGTACTGTTTTATGCCCACGGTGCGTCAGAACCACTTAGTAGTTATAGTTACTTATAAATTGGAAATTCCTTTTGATCGTGATTCAAGTGTTCTAGGAACATTTTCCAATAATATTTCAAATAACCCGTCGGGGAACTTTCAAGAAATACCATTCTTTAATCAAATAGTTTCTATGGGAATACAGAGAAATCAAAATTGAGGCACAAGAAACAATTTACAGAAATTGGTGCAAAAAAATATATTCTCTCTATAGTAAAATAGAGAGAATTTTTTTTCGAATTATCCATTTTTATTCTTTGTTAAATAAAAATCTACTGGCAAGTTTTCCCGGGAAAAACTAACTTTTTCTTAAACAAGTTTTTGCATGTAATCATATCATATGTCTGATTTTTTATTATAACAAATCAAATGTGTATCTCGCGCTATGATAATCAGTTTGAAATTAATGAATATTCAAATCATTGTACTTACGAGACCATCATACAATATTATGCCGCTCAAACTTGCGTAAATTCCAAGAATTCGAGTTTATGCTCAGTACATATTTTCCAACCTTTGAGTACATTTGCAATTTTTCAAACTCCTTTATTTAGTGGTTTCTGGAACAAAAAAGAAGTAGCGGTTAAAGCTGCGCGTCAAGACCCGGACGAGGAGCCAAGTGTAACACTTCAGAATGTGCGGCAAGAAGCGAAGCTATTTTGGCTACTGAAGCACGAGAACATTGTGCAGTTGGAGGGCGTCTGCTTGAAAATGCCTAACATGTGCCTGGTAATGGAGTATGCGCGAGGCGGTAGCCTTAACAGGGTACTTAGCGGACGGAAAATCAGGCCCGACGTTCTCGTTGACTGGGCCATACAAATCGCTCGTGGCATGGATTATTTGCACAATAAAGCTCCCATCAGTCTCATACACAGGGATCTTAAAAGTTCTAACGGTGAGGGTCAAATGCAATAATTTTTTTTTTTTACTCAATTATACTACGAATAACTTCAATAAAATATGCCAATCTTCGTTTATATCAGTTTTAATAAGGTTTTAAAGTAATCTTTCAAGGATCAAGTGAATATTTTTTATGAAACAGAAGTCTCCTCTTCCGTAAACGATTCTTTAATGTCATTGCTTGAACAATATTTTATTGTATTAATATTAATACTTCATTTACTTCTTTTTAGTTTTGCTGAGTGAACCAATCGAAAACGACGATTTTCAATACAAAACGTTGAAGATTACGGATTTCGGCTTGGCAAGAGAAGTGTACAAAACGACACGAATGTCAGCTGCTGGAACTTATGCTTGGATGGCGCCAGAAGTCATTAAGAAAAGCACATTTAGCAAAGCCAGTGATGTTTGGAGGTAACATGAAATTATCTTATTCATTGATTTATTTATTTATTTAGTTTGCATCATAAAACTATGAATTTGAATAATTAATGGCCAATGTGCAATGGCAAATTTTCATTAATTCAAATTGCTTTACAGTTATGGCGTACTTCTATGGGAACTTCTAACAGGGGAAACACCATACAAAGGAATTGATGCATTAGCTGTAGCATATGGAGTAGCTGTAAATAAATTAACTTTGCCTATTCCATCAACTTGCCCCCAGCCATGGAGGTGTCTCATGGAAGGTAAGTTTAAAATTGAGGAAAAGTGCTGATATTCATTCACAATAAATATCAATAATATCAATTATGTAATAATGACTATAGAAAATTAACTCTGCCAAGGAACAAACATTCTCTTACTCATCAAGCTCACTTAACCAATATATTGTAGAGTGATCATTACTTTGTGAATCCTTGAAATCCTGGAAATTATTGTTTTTAAATATTTAGTTATATACAAATGGGAAGTCTTATTTTTATTATCAAAATTAACTCACAATGAAATAGATTAATAGTTGAATTAGATAATTGCTTTATAAACAGACATGAGCAAAAAAAAAGTTCCTTAGAAATATTATGAAAGAATCAGCTTAAATTAAACAATTTTTATTGATTTAGCTTGCTGGGCTTCTGATAGTCACGGAAGACCAGGTTTCGCAGAAATCCTTGTTGCCTTAGATGAAGTGAGAAATGCATTTGCTGCTACTCCTCATGAATCTTTCCACACCATGCAAGATGACTGGAGGCTAGAAATTGAACAGGTTCTCCATGGATTGCGCATGAAAGAGAAGGTATTTCGACTGATTTCAGACTAAATTAATTCATGCTGTTCTGAAGATGATACTAAATTTGAACATTGTTGCTTTTCGGCTGGATAGATTTCACTTTCTTTCATTCCATTAATAAGTAATCAATCCTCCCTGAAGTGTATGCATATCTAGTATCATCTTGAGCGTCGGAAAATCTTATGTAAATAATGATTTCTTGAAACTATTTGTAACTCAACATTTTTTTGTATTCAAACGCAAAGGCATGCCGATCACTTGAAGAGGTAAGAGATGGGCATAGTTTCTTGTATTGAGTGATAAATTATTATTTAATTTTCTCTACTCATTCTCGTTGAACAAGTTGGATTTATTTTAGTCCATAAAATGTTTTTTTTCGTATAATTGTCACCAATCGTTTCAATGTATTATTTTTCGTTGAGTGTGTATGTGTACAAGCTAAAACAAGCTGACTTCAGTTTAGAAAGTTTTCCATAAAATTGAGGTTGAAAGTTTCCGTTCGAAGTTTTACTCATTTTGTAGTTATATGCACCTGAATTGAATTGATATTTTTTTAAATTTAATCATGTTCACCTACGATTTAGTTCATTCATCACTTTTTGCAACTTTGATTATCATCTCTTTGTCCTAATTATATTTTTATTCTATGAATATTTTGTTGGATATGAGTTTCAGGATTGTTGATTGATAAACAAATATATTGCTATTGGGGTAACTACAAATAGTATGAAAAATGTCATATTTATAGGAATTGCGCTGCAGAGAAGAAGAACTGACAAAAGCACAGGTTCAACAAAGACAACATGAAGAAAATTTGAGGCAACGAGAACAAGAGCTCGCTGCTCGCGAGATTGATCTTCTTGAACGTGAACTAGCTGTAATGATCATTCAACAGCAAAACAACACAAATACCCCTACGCCAAACAAAAGACGTGGCAGATTTAAGAAGTCAAGGTTAAAGCTCAACAAAAAAGAGCCTGGAAGTAAAATCAGCGCACCATCAGGTCAGTTGATTACAATAGACATTTTTTTACTTTGTAACAAAAATATATAGACAGGTCAAACTCAATACTTTGATTTTTTTTTCTATCACACTTATGGGTTTTCTTTCAAAATTCATTTTTTCAACTCTTTGAATAGAATAACGATGATTTTTTATTTATTCAATAATTTTGTGGATTACTACAGCACCCAAAATGGGTTTGTTCTTTTAAGGGGTAATATATCTTTGTGACCTCCGATTTCGAGGTCATTTTCAAACACTTACCATAAGCGCAGGAAAAATCCTAGAAATATGGGGTTTGTTGCATATGAAAGTACTACTCTCCAATTATAGAAAACACACTTTCTTTTTTCTAAAAAATACAAAATGGCGGCGTACCAGCTTGTCAAAGAGAAAAACTTTTTTTTTACTTTTTCTCTACTAGCGTACTGCTACAGGTCACAATTTTGACCCTAGAACAAAAAATCGAACGCGGTATTGAAGTTAAATAGAAAACTCAGGGAAGTACTCAGGATTTTTTTGAAATTCAAATTTGGGGCCAAATGGCGTCAATTTGAATTTTTTTTTTCTCGCGAAAAAATCGATCGAAGATCGGCCGTAAAATCTGTAAAAATCAAAATATCGGAAAAATCGTACGTACCTCCCTCAAAAATCATGTTTCCAAGCTACATTTAAAATTTGAAGTGAATCGGTTGAAAATTGACGGCGCTATCGGTACGCTAATGTCAAAAAAGACGGTTCCGAGATAAACGCGTTCAAAGTTTTGAGTACAATACTAATACTATACGACTTTGTACAGAGAATCGATTTTTTGAGGCACTTAGAACTTCTTCCCCCACTTGATCGACTTTTTATATCATTCTTAGGTAGTTTATGGAGTGTTTAAGCCAATAAAAAAAAATTGGAAAAATAAAAAGTCACAAAGGTATATTACCCCTTAACTGGAACCCAATAAAGATTTCTTGTAGTTTATTCTTAAACTCTGAGATAAATGCAAGTCAAATTACATTTCAAACTCTCTACTTCAGACTTCAGACATACTATAACGGTACAGCATACAGCTCCTGATCGAGTGAGGAGTCGGAACCCCTCACGATCGAACAGCCCTCCTGGTTCTCCAAGCATTCCGCGCCTGCGAGCTATAGCATGTGAGTAATCTAAAACTAATTGTGATAATTAGCTTTTTTATTATGTATAATTCTTTTCAACGTTGAGTGCTGCTGTGAAAAGTAAGAGTTCATTTGTTCAAATCAGTATCATAGATATATACATAAATATGCTTCTACAGCTGATGACTAGCATCAAAAAACGTACTGTAATGTATTCGATCTTCTTTTTTATCTTTCACACTCGAATGATTATAATGTATTTCACAAAAGTATTTCTTGTGCTACGTAGATGTGATTGATTTTATTTATGAAATTCATTGTCCCTATTAATTTGATCATCATTTTATCTTCTTAAACATAGTGGCATGGTTTGAAAATTGAATATATGTCAATTATTTCTCTAAACGATTTTGCAGAACATTTTAAATTATACTTTTCTCAATTCCACATGATAAGTGGAAATACTCTTGCAAGTAGTTTTTATATTGTATAATTTAGAAGTGTAATGGAAGTATCTTTCCTTAGTCGTGTATTTATAATTTGTATTGATTATTGTTATTCGGATCTAACTTATTGTGTCTTCAAAGAAGTTGTAAATTTTTTCAAACTAAGACATTCTTTGTGCTGGATGTAGCGCGATTCGTTTCATTTCAACACCAAAATCAATACCAAAATTCACTAAATATATTGTAGTTAACGATATATCTTAATTTCAAACTGCCAACTACGGAGGTTGTTATACTTTTATCTTGTGCATAAATTACGTGTAAAATAATAATTTTGGAAAAAATTAGGTACAAAAACTACTTCAAGAGTTGTCTGTCAATCTCGGATAACCGAGCAAAGCGATTTAGTTATTCCAAGCACGTTTACGCATCATTATACGTTTTATTATTGTACTTCTGATTGTACGATAATTTCCATTAGCAGCATAAATGAGTAGCGTACATTAGTTTTAGTGTCGTTTTTTTTGTTTTCTGTTCTCTTTTGTTCCGGTTGCAACGCACACTATCGTCTACCCTCGCTCTTCTGCTATCTCCAACCTGAATTGTGATAAATAACCTACAAAAAATCAACAATGTGAACAACACCAACAACATCAACAACGTGCATGACGACAACAGTGCCAGCGGATGGCGTTAAGGGTAAGACGTGGGGTCCGTCGACTCTGCACCAGCGTGAACGTGGAGCTATTATCTCATCGGCGTGCTCACCGACCTCAGCGACAGGCTGCTCGGGGATCGGTAGCGTGGGTAGCTCTAGCGCTACGGTTGTGGGGGGCAAGCGCTGGTCGCGCTCCGCGCCCGATCTCGAAAAGACACCGCTGCGCACGGCTCTGCTGGTCGCGGCTGCGGCGAGCACTGCAGCCGGACATCACCTGCACCCGCACCGCACTCCTCTTCTTCAGGAAATAGGTAACGTCCACAAGAGCGACGCGAGGAAGCTGTACTCCTCGGCGAACGATCTCGTTGATGCCCCTGCGATGGATCCTGATAACGCGGCCATCAATCACTCGGTAGATCACAATAACGACTATGACGACGACGAAGACGACTCCTCGTCGTCGGGCTTCGTCGTCGGCTGCGTCCGGAGGACCAAGAGGCGTGAGCGCAGTAAATCGAAAGACTCCGCTTACGTTAATAGTTATAACAATCACAATAGCACTAGCGGCAAGAGAAGGGATAGTTCCGAGTCCAGGCTCACGTCCCTCGCGGACTTCTTCCGCTCACCGTCGGGCTCGCGAAAGAGCTCGCTTAACAGCGAGCGCAAAAACTCCAACAATGTCACGATCAAGATCAACGACTCGGACGGCCTCGAATCCAGTCCTGAAAATTCTATAGCACACAAGTCCCGAGTATCGAAGAGTCCGCTCCGAGTCTTCAGTAGGGTCAAGGCGTGGGGAAGTAGAGATGCTCTTGATGATAAAACTAACCCCGCCAAAGTCGAGTATAGCGTGCTCCAGGAAAGTGTAACCCTCCCGAGGTTCGATATTCAGCACGCCTCCGCGACTCCGAGTTTCCTCGCGGTCAATTCACGAGAGGGAATCGATTTCGAAAACCTCGAGTCCGAGCTCTGCAAACTCGAGTCTGAGCCGTCAATCGACGATACTTCCGCAATGAGGTCGCGAATTAACGACTTGAAGTTCTTACACGAACTCGACTTAACAAAGGTGAGCGAGAAGTGTAATAGCTTCAGTGATAACGAAGAATACGGAAGCCACGACGATACCGAAGATTTGATTGACGACGATGATCGCATAAAAAATGACGTAGATAACGCGCGAAAAACTCGGGGTAACAAAGATTCAAGAATTGTGGGTGTGAGACGAGCATCCGAGGGTACGAACAATCAACAATCAGTCATAGGATCTTTCACTAAACCCAAAATTCACGTGGCTAAGAAATTCTTCCGTAAAAATTATAGTGGAACTATGAAAAAAAATTGAGACTTTTTCTATGAGATTCCAATTCATGAAACAATATCGAACAATTTCTTTGCTTCTATTTTGATGTGAAGATATAGAAATTTCTTGGATGTGTACAGATATAATTCAATTCTTCTAACACTTTGAAGATATTATGTATTTTAATATTTAAATTATATTTTTTTTCTTAGATCAAGTTGATAGCATAATTTTATACATAATCTCTAGAATATAAGTTCCTTTCAATTGATTGATTCTGGAATAATTGAATAGCATGGGAATAATTATATCGAATTATGATTAATTACTGAAAGATCGGTGGAGCAGAGTGATCGTTTTTCTCGTTAGTCGCAATGACTCGGAAAAGTTCTTTTGATTATTACTAATTTTTCAGATTGTACATTCAAGGGATGTATACAAATTATTGATTTTTCTCATTTTCTCGAATGAAATTTTTCCAGTGCTTTTAACGAAAAACTTTTTAAAATCAATAATGAATTTTAGATGCTGCATCAGTGAATTCCTATTTCATGTAATCTGTGATAATTGCCTACTCGAAACTGCTTTTTTCGCAGAAATGAAAAAATCTTTTATTGTCATTGGTGATATAATTTTTTTTTCTATGAATTAGGTTCATGAGAAAAAAAATCAACTAAATTGAATAGTAACTGAATAGATAAGAGAAAAGTTATTCACTGAAATCAGATCTATTTTAACGTCATTTCGAATGATTTTAACGTTATCATAATAATTTTATTAATATGTAGTAGTATTTTTACCTCACAGATTATATTAATTTTTCCAGATTAGTTATGATATTTATTTTCTAAATGTATAAAAAAATTTAAATGCTATTTATAGTTTCGAAAATTTTCCCGAGTAACACAATTTCTCGTTTATCTTCAAAATTCTAGTGAAATATAAATATATTATTATCGGGCTTTAATATGTAGTTGTCGATTTGAGTTTATTTGATTGATTTATCAAAAAAAATTATTCAATGTTGTATAGAGTTACTTCTTAACATAACTATCCAGAATTTGTGAGTATGAATATAATACCCCGTGGCCTTCTTGAAATTTAAAGTATGGTTCGGCTATACAGTACCGAATTATTTGAAAAAAGTTAATGATTATTCAAAGTTGTTAAGCTCTTGATGTCCACAGTTTGAGATTGAATTATCAAAACACCCTTTCTCCTTTTTATTCTTGATCCGTTTAAAAAATGCTAGAAATGGAAAAAAAGACTAATAGTAACGAATGTATGCTGTAAATCATGTGATTTTACTCGATTCGTATTAGAATGTTGTGCAACTGGTGCGTGAAAACTTGAAGATGCACACACGTGTGTGTATTTTAACGCACTAATTGGATACAATATTTTGTGTTATGAGGACTCGTAAAAAGACTTTTAAAAAACGCATAGTACGTAAAATGCTATTTCACGCACTGAATCACACAAAACTGCATTTTAAACACTTTCTTAAAATTACGTTTTACGAGCGCTCGTTGCCAGCCTTTCGTGGACACATCAAAACGCGTCTTGAAAATGTCACGCACTAGTTGTATAATATACTATTTCTCATTGCAGATATCTTAATAATTAATGTTCTAAATAATTCGTATGATTTGTGGGCTAAATTATTTTGAGTTTTATCGTAACAATTTCTCGCTGGAACTACTCAAGGATCGCCAGTTATTCTGCAAGGCAATAATTGTGATACATTAAAAAAATCGCGATGCTAGGGATTTACAAGAAACGTCTCCCGTTGACAATAAAATTTGTTTTCTTGGTAAAACCTTAGATATTCATATAATACTGATGGATGAAACGTGATCAAAGCGTCTGGGCTACCTCTAGAATTAATTATACTATAACTTTTAATATATAAAGGAAAAGTATTTCTTGTTATGTTTTTTCGCTTCTTAGTTACCTCTATTTTGCAAGATTTGCTTTTAATCAATTTTATTTCAATGATTTATATACTGCTTTATATATTATCTGTCAATTTTTGATACGATTTTTGTGAATATTTATTTCTAGAGTAAATTTCCAACTTTGAACTTTGTTCGTGAAATTTGAAGATCAGTGCAATTAAAAGCAAAATGATTATGAAGTAACTCTGAAATAAGACTTGGGAGTATATAATAAAAGCACAAATATTTTTTAACGGTTAACACGTTTCAGTACAGTGAGTTTAGAGATCATTTACAAATCCATCAACTTGGATGTCAATCAATTTTAGTAACCCCTACTATAGTTATAAATATCTTGATTGCGTAATTAAGAATTATAGATAATTTTTCTCTTTTTCTACAAAGTGAGAAAGCGAATATTAATACTAAATAATAGCCGAGAACGATTTCTTTTTTTCTCTATCTTTCTCTTGACTTTTCGTGTCATCTTATCGTAGGTATTAAGATTTTATTCTACATAGCAATAGAAGAAAAAAATTGGTAAGGGACCATGCACAACTATTGATTTGAAATTCGTAAGTACTTCCATTGTCCATGATGCTAAAGAAATGTAGTTCGACAATTGCTTTAACCTTTGTTGATCAAATTCGGCCTCTACCTCTCGTCTTATCTTTTCTGCCTTCTTTTTGGCAAGCTTTTGGATCTGGACGATCATTTCTAGTAAACAAATATTACGTGTTTTATATTTATGCCGAGTAATATCTTTCAATAAATGTAGATATTTTTTCATATGAATTTGTAGTTCGTAATCATGTACAGTTATATTGTTGTATTTTCAGTTATTCTACATTCTAATAGATTATTATCTGCAGTTATGCACCAAAAGTCCATTATTTTTAAATTTCTAATGTTCTTCTGTCATGTAAAACTAATCTTTTTTTCCATGTCCACACAGTCTTAATTCAGATTCACATAATTATTTCTTGTTTGCGTTATTTTTCTTAAAGTGAAAAAAATGATCATTCAGGATACAATATGAGCTTGCCTGAATACTTTTTTCTTCTGTAGCTATTCTCAATTTTTATGTAATACCTGCGATCACGTTGAATGTGCAAAATTTACTTCTTCGATTTGCCAGACATTCTACCGACTGATTTTATCTAAATAAATTATAATTGAACTAAGTTCATGGTAACATAGAATTATCATAACATCGATCATTATAATTTTTTAATATTACGTAATGATAATAATGAATAATCATGTGAATGATGATAATAATGTTAATAAATATAATAATGATATTATCAAGGGCGAGTTCAGTCTATCTGGTGTTGGTTCTTTTATTATTTTTTTGTTGAAAAGTATATAACATTCTAACAATATTCAGAGCTAACTTTTGAAATGTTGAAGTATATAAACAATTTTAAGAGATATATGAATGTAGTTATTCCGACACTTAAATGGAAAAACAGGAGATGTAATGTAACTATGCATTTTTTGCATTCGTGGAATTGCTCTGAAAGAGTTTGAAGTGCTTTCTCTTTTCAAAATATTAGAAAAAAATCAAGAAAACATGTGGAGGCACAAAGTGTTTTCATTATAAATTAATGAAAATATATTATATAATATACAAATGCAGTTATGAATTTTGTACTAAAAAACTCACTTTATTCCTCATTAAATCTTTTTGTTAGCTGTACTAGCAGTTATGCCACATACAAAGTCGTAATTTCTATTTTACACTATTGCTATATGCACATACACACAATTGTATTTAGATATAGACATTTTTCGAATAAAAATACTATTTTGAGTTGAATATGTTGAACTGATTTTGTTTTCTTAAAGTTATCATTATTTTTACGCTCGACTTATCTCGTGGCAAATCCAGTTTTTTTTGTTCATTTTAAAAGTTAACCCGTACTCTACTAATCGGTTAAGCCAATTTAACTTTGGTATATATTTAACAAATTCTTAACAAATATACTAAACCTTCATTCAGTATTGTTATCACATTACGGATAAGCATCGAGCGTAAAATATGTTTCCCTAGCATGTTTTCCTCTACGTAATATTCCTAATAAAATGTTATTTTGATTTTCGTTCCACTCTCCACTGTGATTCCTTGTTTTCTAATTTTGATTGTCACAAAATCCGTTATTATTTTGTAGTTAGATTTTTATTCCTTCGTGAATTGCTTGACGTAAGTGCTTCTAATCTTTCACCGTGTATGGCATGACTTGACGATTAATTAATAGTAACAATCATTCAATTACACAATTACCATAATCCGCACATTTCACTATTACCTATTTTCTAAACGAAACCCCATTTAATTAAAGAATGTATTCAAACTTTCTCCCTAGAAAATCATCGATGATTCTCTTTCTTGAGATTATTTTTTTTTGCAGTTTTGCAAACAAAAGCGCTTCGGATTGATGAGATGTAATAGAAAGAAAATAGAGCTTATTTATACTAATAACTTTCAGCACGATTCTCTAGTTAGAAATAAGCTATATGTCTTTCGAAGGATAAATACCTATACGAGTCATTTTTGCTGCCATCTGAACTCATGTGAATATGATCATATCTTTCGATCTTTCCTAGCTATTTGGTCTTTTTAAATCCTGAACACGTTTCGGTTAACACGGTTTGAAGTTGTATCGAACTTGAACTCTGTGAATACTTAATTTAATGAAAATTTCCTTTACCATATACGTTTCACCGAAAATGTTCTAAAAACATCCGCTAACTAGGAAAGTGCACAACCTTGTGGTCATCGATCATGTTGAAACTTCGTGAGATGGTTCATTACCCTGATCTACAGCCATGAAATCTAACATTTCGATTTTGTACATGTACATATCTATATCTATATAGTTGTTTGCATATACAGATATACCGTTAATGTATAAAACCAACATGTTCGTCAGGATATCTTCGGGAAAACAGAACGGTCGACTGGATGGTTCGAAATATACGCTACTATTTTAACCATAAATTTCAACATAAAGTACCATATTTCACAGAGTTTTATACCGTGATTGATTTCCCAATTGTTGTGCCTGCTGCTAGTAAGTCGAAAAATAGATAGAATGTGAGATCTAATGTCCTTATCGATTTTTACGTGATTGTGAATTCTGAATGTTATACGTTTTCATGTGTTGGACAATATACATTCTTCTTTGCTGTTGACATCTATCTGTAACACTTCTTCTTTTCAAATTCCTAATTTGTTTTATATATTATGCATGATACATGTGGGTCATTCTCATAAAAACGGTATTTTCCATGTCCTCGACATTTTGAGCATGTAAAAGAACTGTTAGACATCCCGAACGGCTGCAGATAGTTCGAATTAGCTATGGCCTTAAAGATTAAACAATAAAAAGTTACAAAAGTTACTATTTAGGATATTAAAGATGACCGAAACAGGCCAAAATCGTCATGACCTACCCTGTCGCATACCCTAATTTTCACCTTCCCACCAACGTAGATGCTATCATTCACTCTTCAAAAGTTACAAAACAAATTGTTTCCGTCCAATTTAGATGTGCATTTTCAAGTTTTCCTATTGAAATCTATATTTTTTGCATTTTTTGCAAATTTCAGCCACTTACATTGTGTCAACGGATTTTGCCTATTTTTAGGATTTTTTTTTCAAACCATTCGAAAAATAAGTTTAAAGTACTGTTTAGATCGCGCTAATCGATCAATTCTCTTACTAATGATCCCAGCAATCGAATAGTAATGATAAGTTTGGCACTCTGCACCTTGCCATCAAATCCACAGCTCTTGAAGTTTGCTTAACCCATTAACGCCGAAGCGTACTGTTTTTTTAGTAAACTTTCAACGCGATTATTTTCCATGTTATCAGAGCTAAAATCATTTTATTTGTATTTATTCCAACGTAGAATTTTATGCTCTTTCAGAACGTGAGCTCAAAATTTTGATTGAACATTAATGAAAAAAAATATAGTCGATTTAGACATAAAAAACGCAAAAATATTCGGAAAAAAAAATTTCTTGATTTTTTTTTCGCAATGTTACCGCTATAAATCCATGCTCTAATTGTGATCAGAGGTGATCTCGATAGTTAAAGTTTATTGAAGAATTTTTGTGTAATCATTGAACCACTGCTCTTTACAATATGGTGGCAAGAACTTAAATATTTTACAAAAACCTAAGCTAATTTTTTTCTCAGAAACTATCGAGGTTGAGCACAAAACATCTAAGAACAAAAAAAATCTTAGAATTGGTTGAAGAGTACACTCAAATTTTTTCATAACCTTTAGAGATGATTTTTGGTTTTTCAAAATCTCAAAAAAATGGCAATTTTCTAAAAATTCGTTTTTTCTTCTGAAAAAATTTCAGGGTATTCTTTGATCGATTATAAGATATTTTTATTCTATAAAATTTCACCTAACACTTTGAAGAGTTTGTTTTGAAACTGAAGTAAGTTCCTATACAACTCGTAGCATGGCGCTACCCATCGCTTAACAGGCCGAATTAGAGCATGGATTTTTAGCAGTAACATTGCAAAAAGAATCAAGAACATTTTTTTTCGAAAATTTTCGCGTTTTTCATGTTTAAATCAACTATATTTTTTTTTTCCTTGATGTCCAATCAATTTTGAGCCCAGATTCTGAAACAGCATAAAATTCTACGTCGGGATATGTACGCTTAGAATGATTTTAGCTCTGATAACATGGAAAATAATCGCGTTGAAAGTTTACCAAAAAAAACGGTACGTCATACTACTTTGACGCTCAGAAAAATGTTATTCCAGTAATACGTTTTTTTTCCGCGATTATCGTGAATGATCAGGGTATCCCTGGAATCTTCAGTTCCATAGCGAGTCGCGAATAGTCCTACTTTTGGAGTGCGTAGCTCTGTTTCGCCATAATCGAGCAAAATGTGTCGGGTAGTGTCGCGGGAGAACGGTCAGCAGAACGAGCCGTAGCTGCACTTATTTCTCGTAGTATTTTGTGAATACTCAAATTTCTTACAAAAATGAAGTTCCAGTAGATAAATACTTATCATAGGCAGCCGCGAATACTCGAATCATCTTCGATATGTTAGATACATTTTTTGTATAATGCAAAATATATCCAACGTCATCTGACGTCAAAGTAGATGTGACCTCTTCTTAATTGGTTAATTGATTACAAACATATGCCGTCGTCGACTAACCACACTATATTATGGGCCAGACTTAGTCAGATGTGGAAATGAGTAATTCTGCTGTATGCATATGTTAGTACTAATAGAATCTATGATACATGCACGCGGACACCTTCCAAATTTGCTTCTGGGGCCTGCAATTGATGGTTTTGTTCGAATCGTCATAGCCTAACCCTATTCTCGCTATCATTCATACGTTCTGGCCCGCACTCGTTATTTCTCGGAAGTGAGTGGCCATCTTGCACTTTTTGCAGCTCTGAGCCTTCCTACACCATACTTCACAGTCCACTCTAGTTCCTTTACTGTTGTATGATAGTCTGTATTATTGGCAGTTATTATATGACTATAATGTTTACAGTATTCACGTACAGTAACCACGATTTTCTTACTTTCAAACGCAAATTCTCCGTTAAAACAGCATCTGACAAAAAAAGTATATGAATCAAACTTACGCACTTTTTTTCGCACTGTCTGATGATTTCGTCAGGTTGTGAAAAAAAATGTATTTTGATTATATTATATATATACCGTACAACGCGTTATTACCACAATAGCTAAAAAATCATAAAAACAGAAAATGGCTGAAAAAAAATAAATGATGGCGATTTCGAAGGGCCACAAGTCGTTTTAGCATTTTTTGGTATTATAGAACACAAATAATGGAGAAAAAAAATCAAAGTTAATGAATTAATTCGACATTTCCATTTTCGCCATCAAAAAATACCGTTTTCATGAGAATGACCCATGTATACTTTTCAATCACCCAAACCACATAAGAATTCTCTTACGGATTTTGGGGATTCCATTGTCCAATGTCACGTTTTAGTAGAAAAGTAGACATTATTCCTCGTTGGAGCAAGATCGCTTCTCAATAAAATTTCTCACAACCATCTCTCTGCGAACACTCCAATAGAAAATAATCTCTAGAAATTATCTTATAGAAAAATATATAGAATAGCGTCCCGATTAACTGAAGTAATTCAACTGAAAAGTCAAACATCTTTTCTTCATGAAAATTTTTTCATCCATTCTCAAAAATTGTCTAAATAATAGCATGAGTATATGCGTTGTATGAACGTATTATGTGAACCAGTGAAAAAAGTATCTTCATAATGTATTAAAGCATGATGAAATATTATTTACTGCAGAAGACTTCGAATTATCTTTCTAAAAAGGTAAGAGATAATTCAGTTAAGACCCAATAATGGTTTTCATTATTCTCCGTTTAATATGGACAAATTTCATCAATACATATCTCAATGATTCATTTATGTTTTAATGCTTAGAAACAATGCATATTTGGATGATTTGATAATGATCGAAAAAATATGTTAAGCAATAATTAATGACGGCTCATCAAATTAGTGTTTAAGTATTCATGATTTTGATGAACATCAATAGTCAAACGTATCATTATTCGAGAAACTCAGAACGAAATTTATACACATATTTGTGCAAATTCTTTATTCTCTTTATTTTTGATAACTCATATAAATTTCAAATAACAAATCAAATATGATGGGACTAATCAATTTTTCAGATGCGTAATACAAAAAATATACCTGAAATCTTGTTGGAAGATGCTGTGTGTTGGGAACGGTTTCGTTTGTGCTCGATTCTATCTCAACCGTACGATGCAAAACTCTTTTGAGGAAAGAAAATGAGATACTAGAAATGTTTTAATTCATTATTTAATTTTTGGTCGATCGAAAATGGATGTATCATTATTTATTGCTTGTGCATCTAGCCAGGCTATCTACATAAGAATTTTAAGATAGGTAATTTATCTTTAAACTTCTCATGAGAATAAGAATTTATTCAATTGCAATTATTGAGTTGTTAAAGATACAATGAAGCATATTATTCTCATTGTTGATGATTTATGGCTATTAACTTATTTTTTTATTAAAACGAGATGATAAATTCCAGAATCATTAAGAATAGTACACTATGCAACTGAGCGCGTGTAAAAGTTTTAAGCTATATGAGGTCAGGCTATGATTCTGGCGAAACGGACTTGTGCCTAAAGCACCTTCTCGAGTGAAGTGCTTATACAGAACTTTTTGTTACGAGGGAGAAATCAGTGTTTTGCTACTTAGAAACAAAAATTAATTTTTTTCCAAAGTAGGCGTAATTTATACTTTTTTATTTTGTTTAGCGGGCGTAAAGTTTACTTTAACGCTCTAGAGCAGTTACTATGGTAGACCCTAAAGTAGTTAAATGTTATCATGGTAACTGCCATTTTTGAGCGTAAAATTATTTGTCCAGTATGCTATAGTAGATGAATCTATTGTAAACTAAACTATAAATGTTATTAAACCACGAATCATTCATTAGATTGTAAAACAAGTCTTTTTATTTGTTTAGAATTATTTCTTCATGATTCAATTATCTGTCTGTCAATATAAATGCTTATTTGATTATATTGATAAGGTAATCTATTCATGTTTCGGATATATTCTCCTGAAGCGAATAATTTGAATAATGTGTGTTCTGTGTAATCACAGCACTAATTGGTGTTTGGTTGAAAGTGTTTCAGTCGTGGCCACGATTTCAAACAGCGTTAGAAAGTGAAAATTCTTTAGTATTGTAATGTGCACCCTCCATAATTCAAATATGTGTAAAAGGTTGATCTTTGAGGGCCAATCCAGAATGAAGTGGAAAAGGAAAAATCACAGCGGCTGCTTCCACTGCCATGGTCAAACTATTGTTTCACAAACGTTATATTATAATTTTAGTCATAACTGCCTGATGAGGGCAGTGAACGTTACTGGTGAAACGTCGCATCAATTAAACATGTGGAGGATTTTGTGATTTTCCCTTCTCCACTTCACTCTGGATTGGCCCTCAAAGATCGACCTTTTACACATATTGGAAAATTCTTTAGTTGTTACAGAATTTTACTAGATTCTAGGCATTGGTCACCATTTGAAAATTCACGCAGTTCTGCGATATTCTTTCGGAAATAATTATTTTTTATTGGATTCCCGAGTATGCCTTGTTTTATGTCTACAAAGGAATTTAATATTATTAATAGTTCTTTATCGTAATAGTACACAACTTTGTTAGTCAAATTTACGTAATCAAGACATTGAGACGAAATAAAACAATAATTATAGCAGATTTATTGTTCATTTTATGATAAAATGTTAATATAGTATATTATGCAACTAGTGCGTGAAATTTTCAAGACGTGTGTGGAAGGGCCCACTACAGGGGGCACTATACGGGCACCCATTATATTATTGCAATGCCTGATTTGTAATTGGGGTTGAAATTAGGAACCAATCAAAATCAGATCAAATAACATATCAAATGGCAGCACAAAAACTGAAGACGAAAATTTGCCACCTTTTCGACAGATTACACGCTGATGGCGAGCGAACAGCTGGGGGGCAGCGGCAACGTGGCGGACTGGGTGTCGACGACGACGCCAAGCCTGAACAGTGCAGCTGCGACGCAAGACTACTCGCTGAAGCCAAGCGCGACCGGACCCTACATTATGCCCATGCCCATGCCCATGCCTAGTCTATACAACGGTGACGCGAAGAAGCCCAAGCTAGGTATAATCGAGCTGGTCATCTGTAACATTGGTGCTATGCTCGCCAGCATTACTATGGACTTTGACGTGAGACTGTCAAACCTGTCACCGATACACCCGAGGTCGCAACCTCCCCGTATCGCCGCCCAATTCCATGATGACGAGCCCACCAGGTGGTGGATGCAAGCCGACGCAGGCTCCAACCGCAACTCAGGCTACCTGGGACCAGAGTACGAGTTCACCTCCAGTAGTGGGTATGCGCACAACACCTACCACGGCCCAGCAAGGCACTACAGGTCAGTTCCACGTACATGTGTAATCATCTATCTTATAATGTAAGTGTTCCCACATCCATCTCCCTACTGAGGGTTTACAGTCAATTAAACTATGGGAAAACTCCAATTCCATAACTCAACGACTGAATCATCAAAATATAGTGCACAGAGTAATAGAAACATTAAATGTAACGATTATACTACAACTGTGTAATATTATTATCTATGATTAGCATTTTCGAAAGATGTTTTATTGTTCGAATCCATAGTTGATTGTTCCTTTGAGCAGCTCAATCCAGATTCTCTTGTGAATTTTTCAAAAACAATGCATAATTTTCCGGAAAAAATTCATAAAGTCGGAAAAGAGAGTACTTTTTTTTAAACCAGTGCTTATGGCTCGTTAGCATCTGTCACTTTACGCTGGGGAATCCAGTTTGCAAAATTATCATATTATCTAAAAAGTAAATATGGTGACTGTTCGATAAACACTTTTCGCTAAAAAGTGGCTCTAGAAAAATGTTCATCAGTTGATCGTTTTCCATTTTGTGAGGCCCAACTTTTACAGCACATTTTCCGTGCATTTTGGCAAACGAGCGAGTGTTTGCATGCAAATTTTTCACATATTCTACCTCAAGAACCGATAAATTGTGGTTAGGAATCCGTAAATGAATGACTATCACCAACATATTTTGTAGGAGATACAGCTTTAGAAATGCTATAGAATTATTTTTGTTGAATATTATGATGTTTTACGTGCACTACGTGATATTATACAAAAATCATGAATGGAAATTCTTAAGCTTTATGATTTGTAGCAAATGTAAGTAAATTCAAATTATTTTTATAAATTAACGGTTAATTTAACCACCCAAGTTTTCAGTAATGACGCGTACGCTGCATTAATGTCCAGTGCATCTTCTGGCTCATTAAAACACAAAAGTACAATCGCGACGAAAAATTATTGTTTTTACAATAATTTTGATTGAACGACATTTTTGAATACCTTGATGTAAACACTGCTTCGAAAATGGATTGGATCCATTCTATTGGTCCATTGTATTCCACAATGGAAAATCATTATCAACAATACTATAAAAAATTCACCTTGTTTCCATAATTTTATCACCACAATTGAAGAAATTCTGAAGCTGTGGGATGACTTGGAAAAGAAGAAAAACCATACCTTTTAACATTCTATTTAAATCAAGACGAGAACTTTCTTCAAGTATGAAAAGTAGATAATACGGTTGCGCAGAAATTGACCATAATTTCTATCAGTGTTCTCTTTTTTTGTATTATTTCATTATCAAATCTTCAGAGATATTCTCTGTCGTTTCATTGAAAGTCTAATTATTTGTTCATCTATCCATTTACTGACATGCTTGTGCTGTATGATATATGGTAAGAACTTCGACCCCTCCACTCCTAAATCAAATTCCACATTTATATATACTAGGAGGGTACCCCCCCGCTTGCTTCGCTCGCCAAACGAAACTTCGATTTTGTTCAATTATAAAGAATACTAAACGAACGATTCGAATCGAAATAGAAGCTTAATTTCATCTATATTCATGTTAAATGTTTATTTATTTAGTCTCAGGTTAATAGTGACATGTGTCAGATCATATTTTTTCGGTTTAGGTTTTTCGCGTGTTTCATTTCAGATTTTCGGCAGCAGATTTCGAGAAAGTTTGCAACGTTTGCTAGACACGTAAACAATGGTTGCTGAGAAGCTAATAGGGAAGATTTATATTTTGTGTCCTTTGCCATCGAAAATGATGGAAACGGGTCATAAATTAATCATTTCCAACCTTCGTAACGGTTGCTAGGGAAGTAAACAACGGTTGTTATGAAGCAAATATAACAATCCAGTGTCCTTGGCCATCGAGTGTGACTTAAAACAGACTTTCCAGCTTCCGAAGCAACAGTTGCTAGGGATGTGAATTCAAAGATTTGAAAATTACATTTTTATTTATTTTGCGGTTATAGCCCGTGTCTACTCCATATTGAGATATGATAAAAGAATAATTTAAATTCACAATGACAATTATTGATTCAAGTATTTCGTCGTACAGAAATTTAGTACAAGAAGAGCTTAATCTAAGTACAAAATACGAATCTTGATTTGAGTACTTTTCTCATACTGAAATTCGTTCCGTCCCATTTTAAGAAAGATTTTTTACTTAAATCAAGAAATCGTTTTTGCTGTGTACGTGAATTTTTCTTCCCCTTATCAACGGTTGCTAGGGCGGTAAACAACGGTTGCTGAGGAGCTAGTTGGGAAGATTTTGTGTCCTTTGCCGTCGCAAATGATTGAAACGGGTCATAAATTGATCATTTCCAACCTTCATAACGGTCGCTAAGGAGGTAAACAACGGTTGCTATGGAGCAAATACAACAATTCAGTGTCCTTGGCCATCGAGTGTGACTCAAAACTGATTTTCCGGCTTCCGAAGCAACGGTTGCTAGGGATGTAAACAAACGGTTGCCAAGGATATCAACAGTGGTTGCTTTGGGAAATATCTCATCGATTCTCATCGATTCTCATCGATTCTTATTGATTCTCATTGACTTTCATGGTTCCAATGAGCACTTATGAGGATTTGTGAGAAAACACGTTAGTAACGGTCAGCCAACATAAGAATTCTCGAAAAATATTAAGTAAATATACTATTCTATAAACTCTATGGTGAACTCTACGAGGTCAACTCTTAAATGAATAAAGTTTGATTTCGAAGCATGGAACTTAGTAACAGCAGACTGATGACTATTTGTCATTTACATATTTTTATTGATTGATTTTTATAAACTTGATGTGTACTGGTTCACTTGGTCGTAATATGATATCAGCGACGAATTTCATGTCAGATGTTCGATCGATAGGCTCAAGGTAATAATTGAATAGAATGTGACCAATTAATGATTTTAGTTCCATTAGAGCAAACTTCTGACCTACGTGTAAATTTAAACATTCATATTGTTGTAAATAACTAACAAAGAGATTATCAGCTAAATAAAACTTGGAGACAAGCTTACCGATGCAGTTCCGAGGTCCTGCACTGAAAGGCACGTAAGCATAAGTATGTCGATTCTTTGTATTTTCAGGAAGAAATCTATCAGGGCAAAATGTATTTGGCTCATACCAAAAATTAGGGTCCCTATGAGCATCCCAAATATGGATCATAATGTGTGAATCTGCCGGAACTAACGCATGTTCTGTAATTTTATTAAACATACATTTTCTGAAATCTCATTTGGATGATACATGTCAAAATTGATATTGTCAAAAAATTACTGAGCTGTAATTCTTCTGAAGTGTATCTCATCACAGTCGCAACAGGTGGAAATAGCCGAATAGATTCTTTTATACATCTCTCGAGATACGAAAACTCTTGAACTTCTTGTATCCCTATTTTTTTACCACTTTTATTCAAAATACTAGTTACTTCATTTCTGGCTCGGTCCTAATGTAATTGTTCTTTGTTTGATTAATTTCAAAAAGATTGAAGTCTTAGGTAAGATAGTGCTTTTAACAAAGTGCACTTTTACAAACCAATACATTTTTCGCACCAAAACGCCTAACCTCGTTTAGGTGCATAATACACTATTAACCCATTGAGGCCCATGCCCAGACCAGCGGAGATACCATAAAACTAATTAATAGATCGCGTGCTTTTTTGAAAAAAAATACCCCTATTTTTTCTTTTTTCAAAATTCAATGTTTATACAATGATTATTTGAACTTATTGCACCCAAAGTGGTAGATTCGAGAAAGTATAGGTGTCAATTGATTCTACAAGAAAAAACCAAGAAAAATAGTAAGAATACATTTTTTCGATTTGAGGCTTATTTTTTGGCAATCACGTTATAAACAATTGGAATTCAGTAAAGCCGAGAAAAAGTGGCTTCGGCCCATGCCAACGCTATTATCATATGATGAAAACTGATTGTATATCGCGTGCTTTTTTGAAAAAAAAACCCTATTTTTTCTTTTTCCAAAATTCAATGTTTATACAATAATTATTTAAACAAATTGCACCCAAAGTCGAGAAAGTAATGGTGCGAATCAATTCCAGAAAAAAACCAAGAAGAAAAGTAAGAATACATTTTTTCGATTTGAGGCTCATGTCTCTTACAATTATCTTATAAACAAATGGAATCCAGTGATATCAGGGAAGTCGATTCACTTTGGGTGCAATTTGTTTGAATAATTATTGTATAAACATTGAATTTTGAAAAAAAAAAAATAGGGGTATTTTTTTCAAAAAAGCACGCGATCAGTTCATCAGTTTTCATCCCATGGCGATAGCGTAGGCATGGGTCGAAACCACTTTTTCTCGGTTTTACTGAATTCCAATTGTTTATAACGCGATTGCCAAAAAAATAAGCCTCAAATCAAAAAAATGTATTTCACCTTTTTTTCTTGGTTTTTTCTCTAAAATCGATTGGCACCATTATTTTTTTGAATTTACGACTTTGAGTGCAATTTGTTTAAATAATTATTGTTTAAACAATAGAAATGGGGTATTTTTTTCAAAAAAGCACGCGATTCAATAATTAGTTTTATGGTATCTCCGCTGGTCTGACCATGGGCTTTAATGGGTTAACTTACCTGTGCTTCTTTATTCTCAGCCAGTAATAACAAAGTATATGTCAGTGCCATTGCAGTTGTATCGTGACCCTGATAATATATATTAATCATTAGATATATTTTTCTTGAATGAAAATTATGGAACATCGTGTTAATTTCTATTGAAATCGAGTTTTTGTCGTAGACGATACTCACTTCAAAAGTGAATGTGTCGACTTCCTCTCTTATTCCATCGTTATCTATCAATCCGTTTTTCTCGGCAGCAAGTAGTAGATCAAGCATGGTCATCCTTCTTCTACGGCCTTGCAATAATTGGATTAGAAAATTCTCGAATTAAGATTTATATCCAAATGAAACGTCTCACTTCGTCTAATTTTTATTACCGATATCAAAATCATTATGAACTGTATCTTCGACATCATCAGTATATTCATTTAGATATTTGTTATTAGTAATGGCATGATATTCTCTCCGTTCTTTTATGATCTATCAAGGAATGAGTCAAACGTGAACAGATAATGTCAATTATATGGGTTTTGATAGTTGAAAAAATAATACCTGGTTAGTGAAATTATGTAGAATTCGGAGGGAAATACTTTGCAGGCTACCTTCTTTCGATACGTAAGGCAACAACCAATTTGGTATATACGGTCTAATCAATCTACAAAATTTACAAGTATTATTCTATTCATAATAAAATTACTTAAAATCATAAAATCAGACTTTTATCAAAATAGTGGATCAGACTTTCGATCATTCAATCCGATTATTGATCACGCCAATAAATATCCGTCACAGATATTATACATTTAATAGATCATTCTTTTTGTATATAGATAGAATCATAAAATCTGTTCATCTGCAATGTCTAATTTTATAATTAAATACTACAATCATTCTTAATCTTGTGTCATTTTCAAATCACCTATAAAGTACTATTTTGCCCATATTATGAATTGACTTCTTATACAAAGTAACGGTTTCGTTTTCCATCTTGTCTAGTGTGACCCCCATCGTTGACTCTAGAAAAAAATAGAACAGGTGGGTAAGTAGTCAATTATCGAAAGTCAATATTGCAATATACACGGTAAAATTATTTTACCACAGATAATATTTAATGTGTAATTAGAACAAAAAGGTATCAAGCTCTTAACAATTTCTTCTCCTTCATTTTCGAGTGTTTTAATCAATTTTTCTCCTTGCTCAGATGTGATCTCCATGTATTTTTTCAAAATACCAAAATGAAACGCTGGTGTTAGAATCTTTCGTCTTTGTCGCCATTTATCACCTGAGAATTAATATTCTTATGAAGAATGCGCTTATAATGAACTCAATTGAAATCGAAAATATGATAATTCTCTACCTGTGCTGGTTAGCAATCCAGTTTTCAACCAAGGCTCAATGAAGCGATAAGCATAACCTTTTTCTATAACATTGTTACTAGAAAGTAGAACCTATACTTGTGAAACAAGAAATTGAGAATCAGAAAATTAGACTGATGCGATACAATTTTTCTGAATGATGATGTCTTTTTCGATTGATTCTTATACCATATTTTGTTCAATAGCTTGTTATGACCCTCCTATAAGAAATGTCTTCGAAAGAAAATAAGGAACTAAAGATGTCCTGATAAACTTCAATAATTAATTTTTTCACTACGACTTTTGGGAAATGAAAAAATATATAGATTGTCTTATGAATTAATCACGAAAATTGTTTATATGTTTTACATGAGCTCATCATAGACAAATTACACAGCTCCACAAAAAACAAAAATTGAACCAGAGACTGGACCACCCTACTTCTATGTATTTTTGGCTGCTGATTCCAAATCCGAGGTCCGTTTAGCTCCATCACCTCTGCGTTTAGCCACAACCTCAAAAATATGGCGGACGACATGCCAATAAAATCAATATTTTGCAAAACAATTCTATTTTATTTTACATAAAAAAATAAAAGAAAACTGTCTCTAGGGATTTTTCGATTCATCGCATAGCTTTGGAGTACAAAATTCAGAAAGTTTGACTGTAAGGGGGTGGATTCAAAATTCATAATTTTATGAATTTTTCACTCGTAAACTATACGACAAATTGAAAAATCACCAAGAACAGTTTCTATCTAATTTTTTACATGAAATTCGAAAAAATTTTCTATTTTGCAAAATGATGAGTTTTAAAATTTTTTTTGAGGTTATGTCTAAACACAGAGGTGATGGAGCTAAACGGACCTCGGATTCGGATTCAGCAGCCAAAAATACATAGAAGCAGGGTGGTCCAGTCTCTGGTTAAATTTTTTTTTATGGAGCTGTGTTATCATTACCTCTAAATCATCTGGGTGACCACAACTAATAAAAGCAGATTCAATGCCATAATATCTAGTAATCGGATAATACTTCTTTGCATTTAGCCGACCTTCTTCCCACAGTTGTACTATAAAAAACGTATAAAATATTGCATTATTAAAGATTGAAGTATATTGTAAACTTCTCATTGTTTTCTCATTGTATTCATTAAATTTGATGAAATATCGTCTAAAACAATGATTGATTAGTTACTAAATATCAGTAACATAGATTTATACGGGAAACCAATCTGAGGCTTCGCAGAAGTACAAGAATTCTTTCGAAATGCAAAAAAATTTACGAAACAATTCACGCATACGATTCCATTCAAAAACCACAAGTATTCCTGAATTTTCTTAATATAGTCTTCCGCCGATAATCCAAAGATTATTGAGTTTGAATTTTACTGTATACGTACAGATTTTTATATGTTATTCCAGTCACAAAAGTGATCGATATGGATTACAATCAGCGTAAACACTCAGAGGGAGCAACAAAACAAAAGTGACCGAGAGAAATTACTATTATATCTCGTGTACCTATACGATTCTACGGATTCGACTTTCGGGTTTAAATGACTTCAGTTCCCGAATGAAGTTTCCTCCGCTATTACAATCAACAGAGCGTTAGGTCAGACATTTGAATATACCGAATCAATATATAATAGAACTGATTCATGCTGATTATTCTCGCGCAGAAAATGTAGATCATGCTTCAAGATTGGTGAATTCCCAAGTGGTCTCCTAGTGAGTAGAATGGTTCAATATTTAAGAGATAAACGTTAAGATTTTATAGGCACTTTGTAATGACTTGAGTATATATTTTTCGGTTAGATGTCGAAAAATTTTGATAATTATTTATGAAAAAATGATTCCGAATTTATTTTAATCTCAATTTGATCGTCCGTGTAGGCGTAAAGAAACTGGAACAAGTGACTATGGAAAAAAAGCTACATTTGGTATACGTGTACCCAAATGTGACCTTTTGAGTTACTTTGGTTATTTGACATTTAAAATGAGTTAAAATCGGCTAATGGTAGTTGTAACCGTGGTTTATGATAAGCCTTGAAGATGCCTTTCGCATTAAGAAATCTCAATTTTATTATAGTTGACTTGAGTTCGCGAAAAACCCTATAGAGTAGTGGCATATTGAGTACAGTTACCTTAGTTGCAATATCGGAGCTATCTAACTTATTGACCGAAATGTTAAAGACAACTTGAAGAGTGTTATATTGTGATACCCAGTTGTTGTATATGCCCAACTCATTTTTGTTTGTTTTTTGTTAAGGTTATAATGTTTAATACGTCGGTCTAAGTTTAGTATCTTTTATTTTGTCAAATACTTCAATGTAACATAAGATCTGATACAAATGTGATCGAGCGAGAAAATATATTCATGGCTTATATAATCTATTTCCGTAAAATGCTGCAACCTAAGTTCATTTATGTTCATCATTTTCGAGAATTCATTGGAATAGAGAAGGTATGAGTAAAGAAAAAAAGCCCTATTGGGGTTATGATTTGAATTTGGAGCATAAATGAGCGAATGGAATTATTCTTCAGTTAAACTTTGCAACTTCGAGCTACAAGTACATGCTGGTATTGACCTTTAACTCTTCACCTTTAATTTCTTACATGTGTCCATTGACCTATGATCTATGCAATCTATGTCATTCATTCTTGGATTCAGATTTTCTTTTTATATGCAATCGTACACTATCCTGTCTCTTTATTTCTTTATTAAAAATTATATGGGAAATTTTATGAAAATTATTTTACTTGATCAAATTAATACTTACACTCATTTTTTCGACAAACTGCCAAAATATTGCCAAAAATTGGATACGCTGTTAATCCTGGTATTTTCCTCAAAAGACGACCCCTCCGATTGTATCGAGTAAAAATGTGGAATATCAGAAGAATCAAAAATATCCACAACAAATAGATCGTCATGATTGCCTATGTTATAATATAATAGGGTAAATCAAAAAAACTCCAAGGAATTTATAACGAAATGAGGAATTATTTTCATTTTCTGGCTTTTTAATGCGAAATTCTAGAGACAATCTAATCTATTTGAATACGGATTATTTCCAAATGTATCTCTAATGATAGTGGCTGGATGAGAGAATATATTTTGCTGAATGGTAAACATATTCATTAACCTTGAAAATTATTTTACAAATGTGCATTTTACCGATCCAGACGTTTTTCTCATTTGTGGATCAATCAATGCGTTATAATTAGATTGTTTACAAAGCTCCTTCAAGGGGGAAATAATATACTTTTATGTTTCTTATTCTTTGGGCAATTTTTAACTAAATGGATTTTTACTAAAGTTTCGGATTTCTACTTTGAAATCCACCCTTTGTTATACGATTTATTTCTTTAACTACTGTTCTAATCGATTCTATTTCGGAAAATCACGAAAAATTTAAGAGTACGATTGTTAAAAGAATTATTATTACAATAAACTTTTGAAAAAATGAGTCGATTCTAATAAAATCACATTTTATAACAAAATTTCAAAGAGACTGTAATATAAAGAACAGTATAAGATCTGTTCCGCGTTTGAAGTATGACAGTTGAAGTGAGTTTTTAGCCCAAGATTCCGTAAAACATTATAAAATAAAAAAATTGACAAATACTGTTGTTGAGGCGCAGAAACGTCAGAATAATATTTTACTCACAAACGGACATGAGCCAAAGAAACCTCATTGAACATTCATTTTTAAGATTTACCAGTAACGCGCGATAGACTAAAAGAAACGAAAAAAAAATCTTTTATTCGAAGTCCAAATATAAAAATGTTCTCAAACTGCACATATTATAGAACCAAAATAATCGAAGTGTCTGCGTGAATCTCTAATACATACTCGAGTGCCTACAGCAGACTAAATGGAGCGATTACAGCATCCGCAATGACTCAATAATCATTATCTCAGAAGGTGACCTTTGATTTAGCCAGACTTGCGAATAAATGCCCAAAATAAGTCAACCAAATCGAGACTAATTTCATCAAGATTGGTCACATAATTTAAAATAAGGTGACTACAGCCATTGCGCCACGCCCTAAGGGTTTTTCACGAATTTGACCGTGATAAACTTGAAATTTTTAAATTCTGCGAACGGCATCTTGAAGGCTAGCTCAATACCTATTAAAAACTATCTCTATAGTTATCACCTGACCATTAAAAGGTCAATCAAAAAGAAAATGCAAAAGGGCCAAATTGGCTAAACGTGCAGTCAATTTGACACGATTTCATAATCACTTGTTACAGCCTCTATACGCCTACAGGGACGATCAAATTGGCCTTGAAATTAACTGTCAATCACGTTTCCAGTGATACTTATTCAAAACCTTTGACATTCAACTCGAAAATACATATCTACATCATCGAAACATGTCTATGAAAACTTGACATTTGTTTCTTGAATATTCAACCATTTTACTCAATTTTTCGATTCATAACCGCATGTGGGGCCACATTGGCTTCACTTACATTTTGATGCGAAAAATAGCATTTTGAGTAGGCTAGGAAAGAGTTTTGGGAAAACTGATGTGACCAATCGAAAGACGGGATGTTTTTACATAAAAAAGAGTAATGACACTTTCAGAGATAAAAATTATTTACACCTGATTTTTTAGGTTGCGTGTGAATAGTGAAATAAGAAAAGGGAGAAAAAAATGAGTAAGTGAAACTTCAAAGTGTTGTAGGAGAGTGGTTTTATGGGCTTAATGGGCGGGGAAGGTACCGAAATTTTTTTTTTAATATCCTCAATATGACCCGAGGGCGACTGATGCTCAGAGAGCACCTGAAATACGAAATCTGACAATCGTGACAAATTGGCTGCGGTTACTTTAGTTAAGGTTATCAATGAAAATATTTAAGAAAGAATTAGAATTTTCGTGATATTTATTACCTTAAGAGGAGGTTCTCATCTAGCACCTCGAAAATGACCCATTTTTCTTTATTTTTTTTTTCATAGAAGGAATTGAATAATGGTATGGAACTTTTCCACACGTACTTATATATCATTTAAGTGCACGAAAAAATTTTTTCTATTAAAAAATAATCATCATATAATAAGTTAAACACACGTTTATGGGCACGCCTCTACAAAAAGTTTCCGCACGGTGGGAACTCTAGAGCCTCCAATTTTTATCTGAGAACAAAAAACGAAAGAGTTTCAGAAAATATATAACATTTATGGGATATTATACCAATAATACCGGAAAAAGTTAAAAGTTAACAAAATGGCGGACTTGTGAAATTTACATACCGATTTCGCACTTTTTTTTATCTTTAAATCGATATATGGACAAAAAATTATAACAAAATTGATGGTTTTATAGGTATAAGCTCCCAGGAATTTAATTGCCTTTAAAATAAAAAAAAGATTCAAGTCGATCCCTTGATTAGTTTTTGAGCTACGATTCCCACCAGTTTAAAAAAAGTCGTTTCGAGATAAACGCGTTTAAAGATTCGGTTAACTGTATCAATAACGTTAATCATAAGTTGATTATTATGCTATAACTTCTTGAAAAAAACTATTGTGGTCACACGCTTTTAGGGGCATATTCTACCCTTCATAAGGTATCAAAATCAGCAAAAAAAATAATCGATTTTTTTAAATTGCTTGATGAGAACCTCCCCAATGCAATGTATCTTAATATAGAAAAAAATAAATAATCTTCCTGGTATCCATCAAAATGAAGTTTATGTTGGTAGAGCCAGGTGATAGTACGCTATAAAAATAGCCCCTCACAAGCACTGCTTTTCAAACGAAGAAATTTCTATCTGACGCTTTTGAGAGCTTTGATTCAAACTTTATTTCATTAATGTCATCGGTAGCGCCGATGCGACACTTGATTCACGCCCGTGATGAAAAATAGTATGAGTAACTCGCACCGTGTAGTTGCCAATAGCATACTTGGACAACATGTCGCACTCGCTACACTCGTGCGCAATTGACAACCTTCTGGGCTTGTTACACTATGTACTACTGTGAAGATCATATATATTTTTTAATTCAACGTCCTGTAAAATTAATCTTCCCAACATTATAGCCAATAACTGGTCATTTTTCATATTTGCTTTTCAAACTTATGCTCAGTTAAAGGGACAATTGTGATGATTGAGAGGACATTATTTTGCAGACCTTTTCTCAGTAGCATGAGCGGTATCCCGGCGGTGCTGCCAGCCACAAGTCTCCTGTCGGACAAGCCTCTTCGTTTCACAGACTCACCCCAGCACTACGCTAGCAGCAGCAGTGGGGGTGGTGGAGGCTCCTGCTCCAACGTGCCGACGCCTAGCCCTAGGCGCAAGAACTCGCTCACCAGCAACGAGGACGCTTACTCGCCGGAAATACCCAGGATAGAGCGGCTACCTCCGGCCTATCCGGTATCTTTGTCAGATTATGGACCACCTGTTTATTCTGTTGCTACCGCTGCAGACTACTATAGACCTTCCGAATCTACCTACCTCCCGCCTTCTGATTATCAGTAAGTGCAGTTAATGCAGTCTTACTGTCTAATTTCTCAAAATTTCGGTTTATTCAACCGACAAGATTATACATATTCTCACTGAGCAAGGCCAGGAATTGTAGAAGGAATAGGTTAAATTTTGAATGTAGATCGCGCGCAGCGTGTATGTAGTTAGTAATACTAAAACCCGAAGTTTCCAATGCAGCTTATGGCAAATAAAAGATGTACCGAGCGCCTTTAAAACAAGCCTAGCTACATTGGATTTGAATCTCCCTACACTGATAAATAGTACTTTAAATTAATCGTATTTTTTTATCGCTGACCCAGTAGAGTTGAGAGAAAAATCAATGAATCTAGAGGGCAGGCGTTATTAGGTATTCTCGATAATAAAATGAAAATATATAGGAAAATTTGATAGGAAGTACGTATCATGATGAAAAATTGAATTATAAAAGAGGAGTGATGAAAGAAATCGGATGTTACGCTAGCTGAAAAAAAATCAAGAGTTCTCATCTGAGAGCTTATGCGCGAACAAGAGCAAAAACTTATATATACATGCATTTCCATATGCGGAATGACATGTAAGTTTGGCGATCTAATTCGATTACCGAACAAATCCGCATCTGAAATAGCTTGTAGCCGGTACCAGGCGTTATTAGGTATCCCTATATCCTGCATATATATAAATTCATCATTTCAGCGACAGGATGGTGGAGTGCGCGGAGTTTCCTCACGCTTATGACAATCCAGGCAGTATTAACAGTCCAGCGAGAACAGCTAATCGCTTGCCTTCGTACACGCATCATCGTAATCCATCTAACGTTTCTAATACTAGCACATCTTCGCAAAGCAACGTCAATCCAACTTTTCGACTGGAAGATGAGACAGAATTTTCGTCACTGTATTCACCAGGACATTCTCTGGTAAGCAGAAAGCTCAACCTTTATAATCTATAATCATGTGGAGTTTATTAGTTCATATTTTTATATTGCTTCCTATAACATTTTGTGAATTGGAAAATTAATATTTTAATAATTCACTGTTATACAACTGCACTAAGAGAAAAGTTTAGTAATGGTAACTAGATTTTTACTAGGTTTTCTAGTGTAATACGGGGACAACCAAGTGATATTAGTAAACTTTACTATCCAAAAGATAGTAATCAATACTAGAAAAAAATAACATTCTTTATTTGATTTATAGGACATTCTATTAGTATAGTACTTTCGTATAGTATATTTACTAGAATTTACATAGTAAATGTTATTACTACCACACCGATGATATTACCTTATTGTTGGATACAACCATATTTCCGACGAAAATTCGTATCATTGTAGTGACAAATTTTCTTAAGAATATCCGAATTCCATATTATTTACATCTCTCCATCTCATCTCCCATCTATATAATTAATGCATGTGATTTATATATTTTATTTATTTTCATTATCAGGGTTATTATAGAAGCCATTCGAATGCCGCTGTTATGTCAAACCTGGCGGGTAGCTATGGTAGCTCAAGTTTAACAAATCACGATTATGCTGGGATGAACTATTTATCGCGCCATAATTCTCAAGATTCGAACTCTAATTTGGCAGATCGTCCTAATAATCTTGAAGTTGTCTCGAGATTGCGATCAAGTCTGAAAAGGTCAAATTATACTTACAGTTCACCGAGCAGAAGCGCTAGCAAAAACAATTCGGGTTCTGGTGAGTACTTGATTGATTCTCTACATCATTGAGGAATTAATATTTGTGCTCTCTTTGAAATCTCGAACATATCCATCTCTTGAAGTAATATTAGTTTTGGATACTTCTAGTTTCTTTAACTAATTGTAAAGTTGTAAAGGGCTTGTAGAAGATAAAGGATGATAATATAATATTTACCGACTGACTTCTAGAAATCACACGAGAATCATCATTTCAGATAACTAAAAACAAATTTTGCTTAGCCCATACATTTTAATTGTTAAGAAAGTATCTTTGGGGCCGGGAAACAGAGGCATTATATAGTTTTTTGAACAAAACAATACACTGGATCTTGGAAATGGATTTTCAAAATTCATGAGTCTATGGTAAATTAATTTATTATGCACCTGAGCGAGGTTTCGATATGAAAAACGTTTGAGATCGGAGCAGAGCAAAGGCTACAAGCTTAGAATTAGCCTGGGATGAGCGAGGTGCGTGTACTTTATTTCGTAACCAACGGGCGGAAAGAGCCATTATTTGTAAATTTCATGATGCAAAGTTGGCCTTTTTCTCCCGTGGGTTACCAAAAATAGTATTGTTATTACTTGTACCAAAAAGTGATCATTAAATCTTAGTTTTCTACACTCGTGATAAAAAATACTGTTCAATACTAGAAAAAAAGATGATTCTAGGCTCGTGTGATTACCAGCCTCGCTTCTCTCGGATGTCAAACCTCACATGTCCTTAGAATTCGTCTTTTGCTCTCGTGTCGAAATGTACTATATATATATATATATATATATATATATATATATATATATATATATATATACGGGCATCCCGCTTATCTAGGCTATTTTAGCACGCACAAACTTGAGACCCTCGCTGCGTTCGGGTTGCAAATATTTTCCGTGCCGAAACTGACTAACCTCGTTTGAGTGAATAATATATGATTCATCCATTCAATTATTTTGAGGAAGAGTATACGGTCAAAAAAAAATTACTACAGGTACACCAACAAACCCAACGCCGCCGGATTCGCTGACCTCCGAAGACTCGAGTTATGTATCGGCGAAAGACAGCCAAATCTCAATCGGTCGAGTGCGCTTCTCCCCTGTGACGTTCGATCCCGAGGTGCTTGGCAACCCGCAAACAACGCCGGAGATCACGAGTCCACTGCAGGCCAGTCGCCGGATCAGCCGAAATCACAAGCCGAGCGTTTCCGAGCTTGAGAGAGAGTTTCTCTCATAGCACTGGCTCATTTAATTGAGCCGACAAATCCAATGGATTGTGGAATTCTCACTGTCGATGCAGGTGACAAAGCGATCTTATTCAAAAGGTGTGTTTAGATAATTCATAGTTGTGTAAGCTTTGGTGAAAGGGCATCGACGTATGCTCCATCCCTGAGCATATGATACTTCACCAATCGACGGAAAATTATCGGTCTTCGATCGATGAATGGAAAAATTGTAAATTAGTTATTGATCGTATCGATTCGCTTTTGACTGACTTATTTGGACCTGATTGGAACTATTTGGTTGGTTGATTGATAGGAGATTCACATTGAGAGGAAATCTATTTTTATCTAAAATAACTCGATAGATTATAAAAATCTCTCACATTCCCTCAAATGGTTATACTCACTGCCTTCTATGATGGATTTGTAAGCGTTAAACACATTGTGGACTTAACTTACTTATGATAAACTAGTAAATAAATAACGCAACATTCCAGACTACATTTCAAACAATGTAATCTTTTTTCAGTTACCGTTTAATCTATTATCTTATTTGTTTTTATTCAGTTGTTGAGAATTTTCTATGACTTAATTTTATGTAAGTTGGTTGACCAAGATGTGGTCCATGACGTGGGGAACTTTCAACAGTTCCAAATGAACTGTTTTTTTTTACTTTCTCATAGTATACTACTCAAATTTTAAAGTATAAGTTTTCACTTGCATATGAAAGGCAGTCGTGGACAAATCAAATCATTTTAAGCCTAGAAATTCTTTAAAATTTTTTTTAAACTTGTGAACTAGTCTTACAATACTTTACATTCCATGTTGTCGACTGAATCTTAACAGATTCAACTACGTATAATAAATTATTGTTCGGTCTTGCGCATTTGAAAGAAATATATCAAATAGCTACATTTTTTGCGCTTTGCCAATATTTCATCATATTTTGACTTGATCGGAAATGTGTTGCAGAGTTCAAATAATTAATCACTGATTTGAAAGTAAAACACATTGAAAATGTGTGTTTCTCGAACTTTAAATGTAGTAATTTAAACTCTTTTGAAATTATGCGAAAATGAGGGTGATATCGTTTTTTAAGTAGCATTATGTGAATTAATGGTAGCAGATGATATTTGATATTGAATAGCATTTGTGTATGAATATTGTAGTGCTTAGTAAAGTATACATGAAATGAAATTGTTTTGCATATGCTGTGAGCATTCGCAGAACTTGATCGGTATTGTAAATATATAAATCAAAGAATTAATCAACTGGGACAGGGCTAAAAATGGATCTAATTTAAAATTTCATTCAGAGAATCCTGCAAATTTTCATCAACGATAACTATTTTTAAAGATCTTTTCGATGAAGAAAAATGTTTTACTTCCAATGTATTGTTTAAAGTCTTATGGAATAAATATTTCTAACAACTAAAATATGACTCTAAATCCGGCACCAGCCTCCTTGATATCATCTTGCTCTGAGAAACTTCATCTTTAATTTGTATTTGCAGATATCTCTAATCATCAGTATTGTATCGTTTGCCGTGAATTATATGAAAATATGTTGTTATTCGAAGCTTGGCGAGACAATTTTAGTTTTTAAAGCATATTTCAGAATGAAAAGAATTTAAGAACCAATAGCGTAAAACTCGGTTCATTCCCATTTAATACTAACAATTTTTCGATTTAACAAAGAATAATATGAAGTATGTAGAATAAACTTACAAATTAATGTCAACCATGCAGGCCCGAACACGATGGAACATTGTGTTATGGTTTTTGGGTGCTCGAATATACTATATGTACAGAAAATCTAGCCAATGCTTCGATTATCTGGAGGAATTCTGTCAATCTTTAGTAGTTTTATGCATGCACAGTATATCTTTATCTGTGGGTTTTTGTAAATATAGATACATTTAATGGTATACATGATCTTAAACGCTCATTTTACGCATCGATCACTATGCCATAAAATATTGTATGCACTCGTGTGAACGTGTAACACTCAACTCCGGCTTCGCCGGCCACTAGTGAGCACGTCCACACGCGTCTCCAAAATTTGACGCACTTGTTGCATAATATACTATTATAAGCATAAAATCGAGAGTACTTGATTGAATATATCCGCGGCATATAACGCATTTGGGTCCCAAGAACTATCTCAAAAATTTCATTGTGACAGTGATCCTCTCCTTGTATGTACATACATACGTTAAATTCATTGACTTTTTGAAATGGGCGCTAAATTGATTTTTCGACGCATTATAGTGACTATGACTCGATTGCCTCAAAGACTAGTAGAGCAAAAAATTTACTATTTCCAACTCTAAGTTTTAACGACGGTGCTAGTAAACATTTATTTTGAAATAATGTGAGTTGTGAGAGAAAATAGTACATTATTGAGCGCGTTTAGGCGTTTTTCGTCACTAAGACAGTTTTATGACCCGAGCAAAGCAAGGTTATAAACTGCTCTTGTGCTGAAACACACCTATGCAAGCGAGATGCATACTGAACTTCTCGTTACGGGAGAGAACAGCGTTTTTCCGTTCCAGTACCGGGCCTGAAATACTCGCTTTATTCCCTAGGAACAAAAATAATATTAAAGATGAACTTAAAAGTGTGAAGTCAAAAAATAATGATTGTATGCTCCCACTCTTGATCGTGCACTTTGGGATATTTGAGCGTGTGGATGGGTTATTTCTTAGTCATAGATAAATAACATTAGCAACAATATAGAAGTTCGCATGATGTACCACCTGTTAATCGTTCGAGCATCCTTAAATCTGTCATGCATATACATATAACAATTGTCCAAATTTTATATTTAATCTTCGCAACTCGACTAGTTACTCGAATTTGTACATTCGTTAAAGAACTCAGTTTGAAACTGAATGATGATGTATGAATGAAACGTTCTACATATTTAAAAAAAAATTAAAAATGATTACTTCTTATCCATTTTTGAAGAATCGGTGAGATTTGAGAGAAGATTCTCTATTTTAGTCCAATTCTTTATTATATGAAGAGCAAGAATGATTTCAGAGACCGGAGACCGCCACTGATTTTGCTACCTAATTAACCTTAGGCGATACTAGATACCAGTATTGGATGATAGAAATTTTCAGATTTTTGGTCTCTTAAGGATTAAATATATACACCCAATGTATCGATATACCTGATTTTATACATTATTTATCCCATTTATTAAGAATTCGCACCTCAGCCAAAAAAAAACCTTCATAAGCTTTTTGTACCCTGAAAGAACCATTTTTCTTCTTAATCATATTCTCAGAGCGTAGATTGTCCACACGGAAAAGGTGCTGTTCGGGCTATTCTGCCACAACTTCGATAATCTATATGTCCACACTAATTAAAGTATAGGGATTCTTAAATTAGATAACGTTATTAGTGTCCTAATAACGTCATCACGTGTTTTGGACTTTATTTGAACCTCAGTTGTCTCGATAAGGTTTAGACACTCAATGATAACACTCTAGGACGAAATCTCGAACCGAAAAGTAACTTCCGTGCGTTATCCGTTGGGTGAATTGAAATAATTAATAGGGCTAACTACTGAAATTTTAAGCCATCCAAAAAATCTGAACACTTTTTTATGCATATATTTTTACGTTACGATCTAGATAGTGCCCCAAAAATTCGAAAACACCCCCTTTTCTATGTAAAATTTTTTGTTCCCTGAGAAGCAAGATTTACGATGGTTAGGGGACAAACTGTGGACGACTGTAACTAGCTTAATTTTCATATATAAGAGGTCGTAAAGAGCAAAGTCATAACGCCCTTATGATAATCGTTTTCTTATCTTTTTTGCATACATGCTTCCAATATGAGTTCGAGTTGATTTGAAGGCAATCAACTCTCAAAAGTTTTGTTCAACTACATTCATTCAAGAACAATGCTAGTCTGAAAACTATTTCTTTTCCTTCATGTATCTGTGTTGCAATAATTCAATGTTTTGTTATTGAATGAACTTGGGTGATTCTCGTATTTTATTGTTGCAATCGGATTTTCGATACACGGGTATGAGTTTTTTATTTTTATGTAATTTTATAAGTAATGTTATATAATTTTACAATCCAATTCGATTATATTTCTCCAAAACATTCATGATCTCGTATTGTTTCGAGTATGATGAAAAAAGCTATATATTTTGATGAGCTTATTTGAAAACTTGTTTTTTTTCATATAGAGTCCGACAAAATAGTTTCAATCAACTATTTGATTTTTTTTTCTCATTCGTAATTTGCAATAATACCTAATATGATTGAACATATTCCAGTATTCTTTATAATGTACATACATATGTATGTACCCATTGTTTGTAATTGTATTTGTATCAAACGTATATATATATAGTTAGATTCAAAGTCGTTTGGTTGATTGTGAATATTAAAATAGAACAAAAAAGAAATATGAGAGAAAAACGCGGCAAGATGACTTATATTTCAGACATTATAAATATTATATGTTAATATGACTCATGAAACGATCGTATAGTAATGATATTATATTAATGATCAAAAAAGAGTTTTGTTTACATGTGAGAAAAATTTGGGGAACGTTAAGTATGTTTCCTCCCCATGGAAATATATCTTTTCTAATACCCAGCTCTGTTCAAAAATGGTCACTGGAATGATACTAGCACGGATATTATTGAACAAGGTTATGGGTAGCTTCTTATTAGATAACAGATCGACTCACAGTTGAGCCCAGTATTAAGTGAAAGTGTTCTGAGAGTTTGACTTTTTTAATTGATAGTAACTTTGATTGCTATGGAAGTTTAATGAATGTGACTTTGACACAAGTTGGAAAATTTCATACAGTTTAATGAAATTGATGGTTTTCAGAAAAGTAGACGAAACTAATTGAATATATAAATACTTGTACACGTATTTTATGTTGTTGATCACAAGAAGGATATATATGTATAATATAAATTAACTTTAGATCCATGATTTTATCCACGTAATTCAACCTTTCGTACAAAAAATAACCGTTTCGAAACTTTTAATAAAAATAAAATAATGGAACTTCGAAACTTAAAATGATGAAGTTGACAACATTTTCAATGATCCATTTGAACGATAAAAAATCTGGAGATCTAGTGAACTTCTGATGTTGCAAAATGTTATGTGCATAAAAGTATTTTGAATGAATAACAGACTGCTAGGATGTATAAGCCTTACTGATGAAACATGCAAGAGATTTAATGAATAAAAATCTAAAATGAAGTACTCTGGTTCAGAAATAACAGAGAAGAATATATAATCCAATGACGTTGCAGAGTTTTGTTGATGATCCCATGCTTTATGCGTACTTGATGACGTATCATACATGATTACATGAATTATTGTATAGTTTACATAATGAGATTTTACATAGTATAATATTTAAATTAAAATTATAAAATATTTTATGTAATCATGTAACAATAATTATAATCAATAATTTAATAGAAGTTGGAGAGAAATCTTTTACATGAAAATTATATAACCGATAAAAATTTGGACTATAGAAAATGTTTTGCGCTCTGGCGAAACTTACATGGAGAATTATTTGAAATCCATCTTCTAAAATATTGAATTCAATATTATTATAGGACAAATGATATATTATGTTGGAAATGTTTATACTCATGCAGACAGTAAAAAGATGCGATTATAAAATAAAACAAGAAAGAAAATGTGTGTTTGTAATAATGATTCCTTTGAGTCTATGATTTTTCTAACTGAATCGTATCAATAAATTGAACGCAATAGAAAAATGTAGAAGTTAGATAGAGAACAAGCGGAAACTTCTCTTCGCTGTCTGACCTGCACTGAAAAATTGATGTATTTTTTCAAGCATTGTACATTGAAATATAAAATAGTACCCTTCGAGAATTATAAATAGTAAATTCATATATATATATATATATATATAAATATATACACACAAGTACGATTGTAATATTACGTCGCGATCTTTAGATTACTGCTCATTAATAAACGATTTCAAATAACATTAAACTTCTTTAGATTTATCCTATCCTCTATTTTCCATCAGAAAATTATATACCCAAACTCCAGTGAGTTGTCATCATATTTGAGTCATCATATCACTCCAGGGTGATCACTCTCTGAGAGAGAGAGAGAGAGAGAGAGAGAGAGATTTTCGAATGACTTGGTACGGGAAGCAGGTATGACCAGTGGTGCGGGACGACCACCCCTCACAGGACGAGTGGACGTGTTCTCATAGAATAGGTCCGCGAGGTACTCTGGTCTGCCAGATTTGAAGATTTTGTAGAGCAGGGCAGCTTTGAAATAATCATGTCTCAACTCAGTGATGAGCCAACCGAGTTCTCGCCTGTAAGGGGTGATGTGCTCATTCCTCCTCACACCATAGACGTATCTTATACCAGTGTTGACAAGCCGCTGTAGGATAAGATTCTGTTCATTAGAGAGATCGCAATATACCAAGGAGCAGTAGTCAATAAGTGGGAAAAAGAGTGCTTTGATGAGGTGTTTCCTGAGGGCCAAATTCGCACAACCGCGGAACCTATGGAGCCTATACATCAAGGCGTTGGCTTTTTTGCACACCGACAACACATGCTCCTTCCAGGAGAGAATTGAGTCTAGAGTGACCCGCGCCCATTCAAGAGATCATTAGTTTCCACATAGTTACTGATCTGGTTAAAGACCAGTCTCTCAAGGACTTTTGAGAGAAAATTAAGTAAGGAGATTGGACGAAAATCACCAGGGGTTAGGGGGTGCGGTGTTTTGATAAGGGCAAGGATGGCTGCTTGTTTCCATGCAGTAGGGAAATGAGTTTGTTGCAAGGATGTGTTGAAGATTTTACATAGGATGGGAAGGAGGGAAGGGAGTGCTGATACAAAGAATCTCTGCGGGAGGCCATCAACTCCCACCGACTGAGTACTGGATTGTTGGATGGCCACCTTGATCTCTTCAGGAGAGATCTCTGAGAATTGGAATCCAGGTGCTATCAAGGTCTGCTTAAGCTCTTGAAGAATTGAGGCTAAGGGAGAGGCAGAATGATCGGTTGCAATTTTAGTGAAGTGGGAGTTCAGTTCCTCCGCAGAGATATTTCCATGGGTGTTAGTGGATTTTGGTACTAACCCAAGGTTTCTAAGTTCCCGCCAGATCTCCTTACTGTCAGTCAGGCCCTCCAATCGACATTTATAATAGTCCAATTTAGCATTCTGTAAGTGCTCAAAAGCCAGATCACGCGCCCTTCTATATGCCAACAGATCATGTTGTCGTCAAGTTCTTTGAAAGTGTCTGTAAAGCTTGTTTCTGTTTGCGATCAAATCGTCCGAAAAGTCGCGCCGTAGGGGATGGAATAAAGCGATAGTTGGTCAATTAGTTCACGGACAATTTTGGCATCAGCTGAGTCTGACAGCTGATTGGCATTGAAATCCCCCATCAGTATTTTTGTGCTGTAGTCACTCAGATATGTATTGAGGTCACTCACGAAGTCGGAACCATCCACGAAAGGAGCATGTGGTGGACAATATACAACGCCAATGAAAACAGACTCACCAGGAATCCGCAGCTCGCAGAATAGGTACTCCGGGAAGCCAGGCTGCCCAGTCCAAGTCGTGGAAGTGGCACATAGTATAGTAAACGTAATTGAATTATGATTGTATAGAGCCACGCCACCGCCTGTGGTACTGCGGTCACTCCTGAGCAAAATATATCCATCGAGCGTAATCATAGGATCATTATCCTTGATATTGGAGCTCAGCTTAGTCTCAGATACGCATATTACGTGGAACAAGGGATGAGAGGCCACGAAGTGTCTGATTTCTCCAATGTGAGCCCGAATGGAGTTTGCATTGAAGTGACAGACCCGGAGATCATCCAGCTTACCTAGCCGAGTCCTAGCTGAACATGACGGAGTAATTGAGTGTGAGTTAGGTGGAATGTATGAGAGTTTACAGTGGGAGAGGAAACTAGGATTATGGGAATCTGTAGAGTCATGTTGAATCACTGTGCCGTTAAAAAATGCTCGAGCTCTTCCTCAGACCCAATGCAGACCGCCGCTTCGCCTTTTCTTCTCACGAAGATCTGTCCACTCTGGACGTAAGTGACCGGGCGAGGATTCAGGTCACGGGTTCTGGTACGTACCAAACGATGCAGCCTGAACGGCTCACCAGGCAAGAACTCGTTTACATTGAGAAGCGGAGCCATCAATGCTGGAGGTGACTGCAGTCCAGCTTTGATTAGTAGTTGAGGGTTGATTGAAGAAGTGTGCACTTTGCCCTTCTTTATTTTGCTCCGAATGACCATTCATACAAGGGCAGGTGAGGCAAGGGTAACGACGATAGAGTTGCGAGAGGGCGTGTTCGTAGTGACACGCGGAATTGCTCCAGTTGATTGGAGAGTCTCAGCCGATAGTGCCGTTTGAGAAACAGCCGTTTCCGCACTAGCTGGCGTGCGCGATCTGAGAATGCGAGCCGAGATAACATCACGCAGCTCTAGTTCTCCGTAGATAGCTTTGAGGCCGGCAAATGCGAGTCTGCTAATGTCCCTCACCCCCTCTGTAGTTAGGCCAGAGATGACAAGGTCAGATGACACAGCAGCAGCAGCCGCAATGGCAGACACACGTGAGGAGATGGCAGCTTGCATAGTTGCACAAAGTTGTCTTACTTCCTCAGTAGCAAACGCTGATGAATCGCCAGAACAGGTGCGAATATGCTCATCGAGTTGAGCTCCAAGCTGAGCTTGGCCCTGTGTTAGAGTGTTCTGTTGCTGTTGAAAGATGTCCATCTTACTCTCAACTTTTTCAAGCCGGTTAAAAAGATCGGGTAGCTGCCTTAGAGAGAGAGAGAGAGAGAGAGAGAGAGAGAGACGGCGTGCAGGTTAAGCCAAAAATGGGAGCATTCGACGAAGCTTCTCGCGCTGTTTAATGGATTGTGCCCCGAGAGATTCGAGGAGAAACACGCTAGGTCCGATGGATTTGGGTGGATTATTCACTCGTTCGGGTCCGACTAAGATCAGCTTGTTCGTCGTGGTGTACTTTCGGTCCTTATTGTTCTTTGAAACGGTAATTCACGCAGTGTTTGGTTTGCAAGTTTATATTTCATCGAATCCTGCATTGGCTTTTATCAATCAGGTATCGAATCTTTTTCGAGTTTTTAAAAAGACTCGTTTCTCTCTCTCTCTAAAATAATTAATTTTGTGAATATATTCAATTAAGCAAGGCCGCCATGAGCTGCTATCGCAGCCGTGTATTACTAATAAGGAATTTGCATTTTTTCTGACTACCACTTTTTATGGGTGGATTACATAAAATATAAAAAAATAATTTAGTCGTGACCTTTCATTTTTGTTCAAATTCATTTATTGAAAAAATATTATCATTGAAAGATTTAGCTCTCTCAATACATATATACTTTGCATGTAAGTGGCATCTCATGGATTTTACCCTCTTGTATCAGCTTGAATTTCGATTGATTCATAAAATAAAAATCATGAAATAAAAAGATTTGGGAATAGGAAACTGTGCTCAACGAATTGAAGTTGAGTACATCCGTAAACGCTTACACATTTCATGACTCGAACATCAAATTCTAAGATAACCTATGTTGATTGTGTTTTTATTCGGTACATTTATTTCCAAAAATTCGAATGAAAGATTCACAAGGAATTTCTTTTGTTTATTCTAGTAAATTTAATTCGAACTGGGTCTAGAGGTCTTAAGACAATATCCGCCATTAATCGCATATCCTTGGTCTGATCAATTGGTTCCAGGTGAAAGTCATACAAAATACGACTGATCAACGATTTCAATTCCAGCATAGCAAATTTCTGACCTGCAACAAATTTATTTTAATTCAGTCTACACTTTGGAATTTATGATGTAAAATTTCTCATTTTAGTCAATGAAAAAAATGTGTACACGGATTTTTAAATATAAAATTTATGTATTTCATTACAAAATTGAAATACTCATATTTCCATCGCATACTGAACTTTCATTTTTAGTACTGCTTCAAATGCATGCATTTGAAACTTTTTGAAACGATTTGACATTTATAAAAAAATAATGTAAATATTACTTTCTTGAAGAGGAATCATTGTAATGGAATGAAAATCAAACTTTTAAGTTGGCCCACCGGATCTCCATTTTCATAATTTGTACGGGTCGAATAATGTAGAATCTTGGAAATGCTTATATTTGCGTACGTACATGTAACCCTATATTTAGCAAACGATATCTTTCGAAAGAATGGTCCGATATTTCTAAAATTGTATACACAGGTCAGTGGCGGTAAGATGTGGGTGAAATTTAATTTTCCACGAAAATGGCTGTTTACTTCCCTAACAATTGTCGCTAACGATGAGCAAAAATAGTTGATACAATTTTCTCAGTAGCATTCTCAGTATGCAGTGAATTTTTCATGCAATCAAAGTGAATTTTCACTTTAGTCCAATAAGTTTTGATAGCAACAATTTTTACATACAAGTCACGGTAAATTTTTGGTATTAAATCTCATGTAAAAGAGTAAAAATTTACTTTTATTATATGAAATATTCACAGCAGTTCCATGCACTATTTCATCCATCTCCATCATATGCTAATTTTTCACTTTGATACAGTGGTTTTCTGCTGTAAGCTTTCAAGAAATTATATCATACACCCTCAATTCATATTTACTTGCTATCGATTTAAAGATATTCAAATATTACGAGATGATAAGAAAGAATTCGCTAATGCTCTCATTTTAGAAATCGAAAGTACGTTCAAAATAATTAGGTCGTATTTTTCTGTTTTTCGATCCAATCAAGATTCGACCTAATACGAGGAGATGAAATTCGTGTCGCTATGATGTGACTTCATTTACATTTGAAATATATCTATATCTATCGAAAACTCCGAATCTTTCAACGTTCATCATATCTTTAAAAACAATGAATTTGAACAAGAATGAAAAAATACGACCTAATTATTTTCCAATTGGTTTTGTGTTGTACAAAATTTTCCAACCCTATTATGAAAAACCGATGATAACTGCATTAGCAGTATGTTTTCTCGAAGAGGCTTCGCATGAAAAGCGGTTGCTAGAATGAGAGTTCTGTGAATTTTGTCACCGACAAATGGAATCTAGAACAAACTACTAACAACGGTTGCTAGCGACACCAACAACAATAGTTATGAAAAATACAAAGATACTGTGTCGGGTGACCTCGAAAGTACTATAAATGAACTTTAACTCGACATTCCGTTCCCTTAGCGACGGCCCCTAGAGATGTAAGCATTGGTTGCCAAGGAGAAACAAGGTTGCCGTATGGTTCACCATCAAATAACAGACTTCAAACTGATTTCCCTTCTTCGTAGTTATTATTTTCCACCTCCACTGTTACTATGGTATCCCTATGGTGATATCAACAACGGTTGCAATGGTTATCAACTACGGTTGCTACGGGAAATATCTCATCGATCCCCGTGTGTATTCGGAATCCAATGGGCATTTACGAAAAATTACAGGGAACTTCCAAAAACACCTTAGCAACGGTTACTGGGGAAATGAAAGATGGATGTCGCTGAACAACGAACTCGGATTACATCTTCCAGAGACCAACCTGTGTGTATAATTTCAGAAAGATCTTTCTGGTGAGAAGAGGTTTCTCTATTATCCATACAAAAGCTGAATAATTAAATAATAATAATGACCTATGCAATTGCGAGCCCCTGCGCTGAATGGTACATAAGCAAATGGGTGGCGGTTTTTACTATGTTCTAGGAGAAATCGATCTGGATCAAATTCATCTGGTTTAGGCCAAAAATGAGGATCCCTGTGAGTGTCGTATAAATGAATCATGATGTGCGAATCTGCTGGGATCAAGGCATTTTCTGTAAAGAAAATAATTTTTACATAGCCCACTTACATTTCATTTGATTACAATTCAACAAAGAAATCTAACAATGAACCACAGATCTTGCTGAATTTTTCTAAGAAATTCAAACAATGTGACCCAATATGCCCCCCCCCAGAGGGTTCAAGAGTTTTCGCCGATTTGTTTATGATGAAATTGGAATTTCATTTTAACACATTGCAAATTAACCAAAGTCACTCAAATCGGGCTTTGTAAAATGTGTGTAATATTTTACAATTTTGTAAAATATTACTATTGTAAAATATTACTTTGTACAATGTGCTTTTCTTATAATTCCACCCTCTAAACGTGTCCCAGCATCACTTTCATCAATTCAGATGCTTATATATATATATATAGTAACTATTCATGGATTGAGATATTTTTGAGAATTTTCATATGATTGATCGCATGAGATAAATTGGCTTCACATTTATTAAATGCGGACAAGAGTATTTTCAGTAAGATAGAAAACAGTTTGATTAAAACTAGTATTGAACGAACGAAAGATGAAATGTTTTTACACGAGATAGAGTAGTCACCGTAGAGAAATAAAAATGATTATACTTATTTATTGTAATTTAGTTAGCAGAGTAAACTGAGAAAATCATCAAAAACTCAAGGAGTAAAACTTTAACCCGTTGAGCACCCACTGGGTCCAGGAGACCCGACCAAACTTTCAAATGGTATACCGTCTAACGATCACGTTGAAACCCTAATGTCAGCGACATTTATTATATATTTTCAATGAGTATTCTTATTCATGAAAACAAATCAATGTTACTCTTTTACAGTAACATTGATACAACCCATGAATAACAATAGTCATCAGTGGGGTATTCTATTCTTCCTTATGAAATGTAGAAGTACAATATTTGAAACTAGTTTATGTAAATCTTTTATTACACAACCAATTAGTACTTGTACAAACACTCTCAAACTGACACACACACAAAATATCACACATTTAACATTATCTTTTGGTTTTTTTGGCGAACATGTGTATGATACACGTGTTAAAATTAAACAACTGTATTATACAGTTGTTTTAATGCCATTTAAATTGATTATTATAATCAATTTATTGGCAAATAACATCTTCCTCATTGCTGATAGAGGCAATTATATGGACATTTATTATAGTTTGAGGGTACTAGAGTAGGCCCGCGTAGTCTCCGATTCCCGCCGAAACGTTCAGTAGTGCCCACGTGCTGATCGGCGCAAAATCTTTTTTCTCGGGTCCGCTAGACCCAAGTGTGTGTTTTACGTATATTTTGGTGAAGAAACATTTTTTTTCCTTCTACTGTTTTTTTGTGTTTTGAGCATATTTTGAGTGTAAGTATGTACGCTATTAAACATACTACTGCTATTGAAGACGAAAAGTCTTTACTAGTCAAGCATTACAATTCCCATACAGTAGCAAAAAAACTAGGCAGTGGCCCGTGAGAGTTTTTTTAGGAATGCTCGGCATTGCAGCTGTCAATTCCCGTATTTTATTCAACCTACAGAATATCAAACAAAATAAAAAACTCGTGTCAGCTGCAAAATGCTTAGAAAGTCTCTCAATGCTCATTGCCAAGCAACATTTAATGTATCGTTACTCGATTCATACGTTGAGACTTGACTTGAGAATCGGTATTGCTGATTTGTTAAACATACAACACCCAGATGAGCCAGAAAGAGTCGAAGCCGCCAGTACAAAAAGGTGCGCATTCTGCCGCAAAGACAGAAAAACAAAACATATCTGTGTTGTGTGTCATAAACCTATTTGCGATGAACACCGCGTCATGAGATGTACTCATTGTATCGGCGATTCAGTGGAGGAGTAACGCATTTTTTTGTACAGACTTTCTTCTAATTTCATTGTAGTTTCATAAATATTGATAAAGTACATTATTTTGTTATTTTCCAACCTTTTTTATATAAATATATGATGTGAATTGTAACTTATGTAATTTTCATTTTTACCCTGTTTTCATCACATTCAATCTTCGCAATAAATACCTTTTTTTTCAGGAGATCCTTATAAAATTATTCTCATCGTAAACTACAGTATTTAATATGCTTTCACTGTAAATTTCAAGTAAAAATATGAAAAAACAAAAAAGTTATGGATTTTTGAAAAAAAGTCGATTTTTTTTCATTTTTTTTCAACGATTTTTTTCAATCATTAAAAAATTTAAATTGACAATAATTCCTATGCGGCTCTCTCAAACAATGTTTGAACTGTATGTGAAAAAAAATTCCGAAGTCATTATATGCATAGGGAAAAAATTTATCAGCATTTTTCATGCTCGGGTCCGCTGGGCCCATGTAGGTGTTTTTCGTAATTTTTCGGAAGTGGGTGCTCAACGGGTTAAACTGTTATAAAATAGTAGTTGTAAGTACTAAATGAGCAAGAATGTCACCGAAACTTCTCTTTATACTACTAACATATAATTGAGGTGATTTTAAAAAATTTAGCTGATCAAAAAAACATTGTTCAGAGAATTTCGTTTTTTCTTTAAATCTAGATCGTAATCAATGATTGTTAATGATGTGTTATATAGAACTTTACCACCTCTATAATTCGTAAAAAATTGTTTTTCGAAAAATCAA